>OX375870.1:53179308-53265172 GCA_947359475.1 Heligmosomoides polygyrus bakeri
CTTTTGCACAAATAAAGTCCAAAACATGTATTGAACAACTAGAGGTGTTTCTAATAACCTTGGAATTCGTAAAACAAATCAAAAAATGTGTGAAGCAAAAAAAGTAGGTAGAATGTATGATCTAAACTGATAAACTACCATACACAAACGTGTATGGTTGTTTTCCTGGACATTCAATCAGACACGTGTCATAATTCAGAATAAAAAGTCCTTTCAAAGTTTGCAAAAGAACTGGGAGCAATGGGAACCGAACCAACGACGTCGCACCTGACAAGCAGCAGCACTACCCCCTGCGCCACCGCCGCAGCTGGCAGACGCTTCTTACGAAGCCCTGGTGACTCACCACTCTCGTGCCGGCTGTGTCGCGCGGCCAGCCTATGGTGAGACCATCAGATTTCGGCAGGCCTTAACTCGTTCAAGAATTTCATTTCGCAATTTTGACATTCATATTCGTAATCAGCATTCCGAGCTCTTTTTAATGATCCTGGTCTCAACTCGAGGTTCCATGGGAGGTCGAAACCTTTCCTAGTGAGCTACTCTTCGTGCAGGCTTCACGTTATTTGTTACTTAATATGGGATACAAGTACTCCGATACGCTTAAGCCCTAGTTTACACTTGCGCCGCCAAGCGGCGCGGCACCACGATCGCCATAGATATCGATTTTTCGCGCCGCCCGGTCGATATCTATTACGACCATCATGCCGACCCACGCAGCGGCGCAAGTATAAACTAGGGCTAACGGCGTCTCTCGCACTTGCGCGCTTCGCGCGACCTTGCAATATCACTAAGGCCTGAGTTATACTCCCGCGGGAGCATCCGCGGAAGGGCGGGAATCGCGCCGAGATTCCTCATCTGGCCAATCGCCGCGCCCCGCCAGGCACGCCATTTGCGGCGCACCTTCCATCCTCGGACGTCCCGCGGATGCTCCCGCGGGAGTATAACAGAGGCCTACCCTACGAAAAGGCCTTTGATATACTCCCGCGTCGCGCAGGCGACGGGTCGTGCTGTGAGCGCCAAATTAGTTTTTGTAAAACTTAAAATTCTGCTGCGTACATTTGCATGAATGCGTTCTTCACGTTCACACTATCCCCGAACACACTCCGTCAGCACCGCACCTCAAGACGCGTTTGGCGACGTGTTCGGCACGTCTAATGAATCGCCGTGCACGTTGTACAACGTGGTCGGCACGTCTACTGAGTCGCCAAGCACGTTGCACAACTACACTCCCCCCCCCCCCTACCCCATCCTCACACCTTCCCCCCAACACACTCCTCCAGCACACACTCCTCCAGCACCGCACCTCCAGGCGCGTTTGGCGACGTGTTCGGCACGTCTACTGAATCGCCATGCACATTGGGCAGCGTGTTCGGCACGTCTACTGAGTCGCCAGGCACGTTGCACAACTACACCCCCCCCCCCCTACCCCATCCTCACACCTTCCCCCAACACACTCCTCCAGCACTACTGTGTAAACAAACAAACAAACAAACAGAGAAACGACCGTTCTCGCTTATATACCATTTTTACATCGAACTGGACAGTCTTCTAAGCTCGCCTAAGACTTTTGAAATCAAAGAGAATTCTTCCGAATTGAAACAACCTTCACATAGGTTGAACTGCAGACTCAATAAGATGGTTAGAAACTTTTTGTTCAAGGAACATTTGGAAAAACTTTTAAAAAAAACTTTTTTTTTACTTTAGCTGCCAAAATGAGTGTAATAATTTTATAAAATTTTTACTTTTAGAGAAAAAACAGCAAATTGAGCTTTGCTTTAAAGCACAGCAAAGCGGCAACCATATTGTGCCCTAAAATACCAGATTGCGCAATGCACTCAAAAAGCTCGTCTCGATTTTTATTTCATTGATAGTGTAAATGCTGTTTACATGGAACGAGGTATGTGCGTTCTTATCAATTGTACTCGCTGCATTATCTACAGGATACGCGAAAATTACCCGCACAGGGTACGTCGCACTCCACAACTACTAGCAGACCTGGATTTCAAGCTCCATATTGGAATATGTTATACAATTATACCATACGCAAATGCATTCCAAGTTCGAGCTCATGAATGCTTACAGAGCGGTAATGGCAAAGCGAAATCCGAAGCGACCGGCCATCATCAGCCTGCACCTTTCTGGTTGGCAGCGCTGTTTTGATCGCCAATGTTCTCAACAAGGAACTTCGAATTTTATCAGACAAGACTGGAAGAGGTAAGAAATTGACTGCTATCACTCCGGAAACGGTAGAAAAGGTTCGCGAGCGGATTCGTCGGAAACCTCGCCGTTCGATGAGAAAAGCGGCACAAGAACTCAATATTTCTGCAAGCAGTTTTATAACCATCGTCAGGAATATATATATATATATAATAGGATCATAAGTGAATAGCTTGAAGAGTTGTAAGCCGTAGAGCAGCGGTACAGATCTCTTATTTTGAAAGCAAAGTTCTCAACAAAACTGTTTTTGTTAGGATTTCTTAGTCGAATTTAATGCTCTATTTATTACAAGCATAACGTTTTAGAAGCAGATATTAGATTCTGTCTAAGATAATGGACAAACCTTCCTGAACATTGTGCTTCTCATGTAGGAGCAGAAGCCGTGGCCATAAAGAGCAATGAATAGCCTCTAAACAAAGAATGTATGAAAATGAGATAGGATGTTTCCGACCACTCACTCCAAGAGCTTCGAAAATGGTCTTTATGATAATTAGTGCTGTGTAGACAGCTGCCACAATGAAGATTTGTTCAGCTCGGTCCTCCTTCGGAACTATTGATATCTAAAACAGGAGCACATCTCTTTTATATCTTCAGTTGCGAAAAATTATGAGATCTTACCTCTAGTACGGATGCCACTTCGAAACAGATTAAGAGGTAGAAGAAGGCTCGCAAAATCGTAGTAGGGATAGCACCTCCAAGCAGTGAGTAGCCTTCCCGATAGCCAGCAATAAGTTTCCAAACTGCGTTGAAATTTGTAGCTTTCCCAGGCAACTAAACTGGAAGAAACTAGTGAAAAATATTTCATAGTCGTTGAAATTTCGGTTTGTGCAAGCAGAACCACGTCCAAACTACACTGCCGAACTCGACACAATTCCTGCTCTTCTTCCTGTTCTGGAAATGGACCGCTCACAGCGCAAACAAGTTTAACTCCGCAGATCCTCCAAGCAGTGCTCATCTATTCAAAGTAGAGTGGGCAGACTGGATGACCTGTGTCACTAAGGTCTATTCGATCTCTATAAAGTGTTTGACCATCCTGTGACACATCACTACTACAGAGGTGCAATGCAAACAACGCCGGCTGAGAATGAGGAGATGTTGATGGAAAGAAGATACTGCAGTGATTTTGACCGAAAGTTATCGTTCCATATATCATTCAAACGTCTGGTCTTCTTCGCTCCTAACCGAGAAAGTAGATCGCCTTGAATACAACGGTCTTCCTTCACTTCTTTAGGCCATCTGGCCGTGATTGAAGAGAAAAGCACGTCGGTCTCGCTTGCTATGTAGGAGCTGTGGGAATAGGGTAACGTAAGGTCTTCAAGCGGTTGCCCCGCTAATGTTTACTTCTTGGGAAAACCGTCTGTCGGTCAACATATCCACCAGGGATGAACGGATTAACCGTTATCCGTTATCCGGTTTCCGGTGTTTTTGGCCTATCCGTTGTGTTGTTCGTTATCCGGCGATTATGGGCCGGATAACGAACACAAATCAGCTGAATCTTAGCTTTCGACGTGGTGATGGATGGACCATGTACAGGATCCCTCACGATCGTGAGAGTGGTCGTCAGAAACAACAGAAGTATTCAAATCTGGAAGGGTCAACTGAAGTTTCCTCACTTGGGAACTGGCTACATAGTTTTAAAGATATCTAACTTCCAGCTTCCAGAAGGCCCGCTAAGCCTGTACCATACCTGTATGAGGCCTACTTAGCACAGCATTGTTCATTCTCAAGTCATATGTTGACCAAGAAGGTATACAAACTGCTACTAGCAATCGTCAAAACTGGAGAGCCGCATCCTGGGAAGAATTTTTACCGCCGATCTTTCCATCGTATCAGTTGTGGTTATACGATTGCAGTATGCTCGATTTGATTGTAGGCGGTAATGGTACGTTTTTAGCCATATGCTGTCGTGAATTATCGAAAAATACTGCAGAGCAGCAATGAATACTAGCAGAAGAAATCGGATAAATCTAAATACATAGAGTAAGCAACTTCTCCATTAAAAATTTTAGGGGAGCAATAAACAACTAAACAAACTTATCATTGTGGGTGTTGAAGACTTGTAGATTTGTTTTAATTTGTGACTTTTTTGTGAAACTTATCTGCAACATAGGGAACACCTCCGTTTTGGGCTGGGTCGGATATTCCTTCTCAGATCCAGAAGGTCAGGATGTCATAACTCTTTGAGTGTGCGTTTGCCGCACACAATTGCTTGCAGTTGTACCCAAAAGTTAGTATTTTATCCATCCCAGATAATTCCACATTGAAGTTTCTTGGATCTTGGGATGCTATCGAGCAGTGACAACAATAATCGTTCTTAGCATGTGTAGGACGAGATCGTTATGTGAAGTTTGTTTGGCTGGATGTCTCCTGCCTTCTTCTTCTTCTTTCCAGAGACATCGGAAGATTTGCTCTTCCAAGGACTACTCTATTTTTCAACTGCTCTAATTGAAAAAAGTTAAGCGCAGAGTAAGGCTGATAAATAAGACAATCCAACCGACCCTTTGGAAACAGGTGAAAGGCGGGTATGTTGCTATGCGTTTGTCTTCCTACGGATGGGCAGAAAAACCCATAGAGCTTCGTTAATGTGGCGACCGAAAAAAGTTTACAAAAACAGTACTAAAATGTCTAGAAATGTCTTATGAATTAACTGCTGCGCTTCAAGTCCTGATCCGTTGTTGAAATTAGTGCAATTTAAAACGTATTTTAATTCTTGTTGTTTGTTCGTTATCCGTTTTTCCGTTACCCGGCCATTTTCGGGAAAAATTATCCGTTATCCATTATCCGGTTTTCAAAATTTTATTATCCGCTCATCGCTGATATCCATGTGACACGTATATACTTGCGCTTTTCCAAAAAAAAATTTCGAATGAATGAACAATCGAGTAACCTTATTTTTCGGTCATTCCAATTTCCGAATAATCGAATAACCCCTTTTATTTAACAATTTGAATTTTCTAATAATCGAATATTCCTATTTTTCGGTTTATTCAAATTTCCAATAATTGAATATTCAAGTAAACCGAATATTCGAATAAACTGCATAATAAGGACGGTGAGATTTTTCCCTCAGCCGAGACGTCCAATGTGCGTCGAGAATCAGAAGACTTGCAGGAGATGCCGTCCACCGTGCGTCGGGGTCTAGAAGGCGTGCCCAAGGCTCCATCTAATGTCTGTAGGGATTCACAAAACGTGCAGAAGACGTCGTCCGACGTGCCTGGGAATTCAGAAGACGTGCTGGAGATGTGGACCACAAGGGCGGGCCAGTAATGGGGTATCAGTATATTCTCTCGGTATCGTCCAACGTGCGTCGGAATTGTGACGACGTGTCGCAGATGTCAATCAGAAGACCTGCCATAGATCGATGAAGCAATCAATTGGGTCGACAGTATCGATTTTCTCCCAGACTTAACTAATCGGGTGGGAGTTACATAACGCAGAGGAGGGCTCCACAGGAGGGTGAAGCCAATCAATATCGATCGATATTGTCGATTTATTTTGGACGGCTGTATCGATGTTAGAGTCAAGCTTGAGGGAGAACCGCAAGGGAGTTCGTACATTTTCTTGGTTCGGGAAGATTGGATTTTATTTCTCAGTTCTTTAGGTGATGTTTGTACCTCTTAATAAGTTGTTAATTCGAGGTGCGGATCGACATTGAAGAAATTGTTCACTAAGGATGAAATATTACTGATTGATTGATTACATAAATAAATTAATTTTTTGAATACTGGTTGTTCTGCAGCTAAAATAAGGATTTCCTGCCCGTAGTTTTTAATAGGTCCAATCTTTAAAGTTTTTCAGGACGTCATGAACACGACGGCTTTCTACCTGAAGAAGCGACATCTGCGTCCGATATTGAACTCATTTACAACTAGCAATTAGAATTACAAAGAAATTAAGTTAAGTTCAAAACACAGGCTCTTTACAATTTTAACTGCTAATTACTAATGATGATTTGAGCACTTTCCCAACAAGATTTTTTGAAGCGCTCGTCGAGTCGATGACGGAGCCGCAATCGAAGGATGCACTTGGCACGGAAATAATTTTTTCCTTCCGAAAGAAACGGCATCTGAAAACAAAAATTCTGCCCTACAAAATTTTAAAGGCCTGCATGACACACGGTGATAAAACTATGCCTTTCCAGGCGATCTTCTATATGATGAGAAGCACCGATTCTGCGTCATTTGCCGAAAAAAGCATCCCAAAAACCGACCCCTCTCCCAATCAAAAAGACGGTCACTTTTAGAACCTGCCTTTGAAGAATAAAATCCACAATCTTATAATTTTTATGCGCTGGGAACTTTTCAGAGGCTCCAAAAAATCTCCGACCAATGGAAGTTTGCAGGCTGCAGCCGCGTTCTCTGACTTTGTCGATCGCATGCAAAGGACGGACTTCTCCCTGAAATAATTTTCCACCTTCTGAAGGCAAGAACGTCAGACATTGAAGTTTGTGCGCTACAAAAATGCAAGCCCTGTTTATCATGCAGCAAAAAATTAAGCTTCTCCTTCCTGCGCTGTTCGATATGATTAGGGAGACTTTTCAAATTTCTCGTTTTTACGAAAATAAGATTATCTTCTACCTAAAGCAGGTCACCTATACAGTTAAAATTCTGCCACGAAAGTTTCAAGTCTTGGTCAATGCGCAGTGAAAAACCATGATTTCTCGAATTAAGCAGGTTGGATCGACCCCTGGTCTATCTGGCACCGACGTCAGTCGAGTGGCAAAATTGGACGTTCACCAAACTGACCATAACTTGGCAAGTTTTCTGAACTTCGAGAAACCCAATGGCTTTTAGAAAATAGAAGACAAAAGCTTCCTTCCTATGTGGAAAATTGCTTTCAGAAAAGAGGACTTTATGCGGGCGGGTCGGGTGCGATTTTTGACTGAAAACTGAAAAGATTTTGTAATAGTGACTATAACTCGTTAGTAAATGTAGTGAATTTCTTAAGACTCAGAAAATCCAACAGCTTTATGAAAAGTAAAAAAAGGTACTTTCACGGTACTTTCATGTAAGAATTAGTCCTTAAAAAGAGTACTTCATGCGCGGTGGTGAGCTGCGATTTTCAGACGATGTTTGCTGAAATACTTGCCGAAAATCGCACCCCCCCCCCTCGCCGCACATGAAGATCCCTTTCTTCAAAACTCCAAACTGTGTGGTCTGTCTAGCTGGCGGGGAAGGAGTCTGCGCCGTCTCAGGTACCGTTTACAGGATCACCTGTCAAAGCTGTGGAGGGAACTATGTCGGAGAAACTTCTCGCCCACTCCATGTGTGCGTCATAGAACATCTGGAGGGCAAGCAAAGGTCACGGGTTTCCACTGCGCTAGGTGGCCACAGGGTCAACGCCCACAACGAAGATGATTTTGGGGTCACATTCAAAATGTTAGCGCGCGAGCCCCAAACGTCGGCGCGGAAAGCCCTTGAGGCATTTTGAATACAGGCTACTGACCCAAAAATCAACCGGAAGGGTGAGTGCCTATATATAACTCGAGAGCTCAAGCCGTACCTCCGGCTAGCATTCCAATCACGGTTCGATCTTCTTTGGTACCCTCACGAGCGCTACTGCCCTAATTGCCTGTCGATCCGTGGTTAGGTGAGGTCGATTACTGTCTTCTTCTCATCTTGTATACGTCCAATCGGTCTCAAAATCCAGCAGGATTGAGGAGACGTTTGGTCGAGTGGTCACACTTAGGTTTGCTTCCTTTCAGGCTCTGAAGAAGGCGAGAATGAATCAGTTTTGAAAGAAGGGATTTTTGGTCGATGTTTGCTTGCCGAAAAGCGCATCCCCTCGCCGCGCATGAAGATCCCTTTATGCAGAACTTTTCATATATGGCAAGGAAGCGGATTTCCTCTAGTCTTCAAAAAGCTTTTGGCTTTTTGAATTTCAAAAAAACTGACGAGCTATTATCGTTTTCGTAAAGTCGTTCCAACGACGTCAGTGCAAGGTCGACCATAGAAACTGGGAACGACTTCACAGAAACGACCATAACTCGACCAGTTGTTAAGAGAGCACTTTGCTTCTGCTTTTCAAAAAACTACAAAAAAATTTAAGTTCGAAAAACTAAGCGAGTTACGATTGTTTTTGTAAAGTCCTTCTAATGATCGTCCTCCCCGTGTTACGACAAAACTGGAGAACGCGGTTGTTTGCACTAAAACTGTCATAAGTCGTACAGCTTTTGGACTCTCTAAAAAACTAATAGCGCACTGAACACTTGAGGGATTGGGTGCCCTGAAAAACTGCTTTTCAAAGTAGAATGTTCCATGTGATAAGGGTGTCCGATTTTGAGACATTTTTCTCGGCAAATCATGCAAAATCGAGATCCCTGATCATACAAAAGGTTGTTTCAGAAAAACACGATTTTTCCCACTATGTATGTACCAAACAAAGCTCTAGATTTAACGTGGCAAAATTTTTACTGCATAGGTCAACTGCTTAAGATAGAAAAAATTATTTTCGTGAAAATCGACGATTTTGAGGACGACCCTCCCTGATCACATAGAAGATCGTATCAGAAAAACATGGCTTTATCATAGTATGTCGAGCAGGGCCAAAAATTTTATGTGATGCAATTTTCACCGTCTGATGTCGTTTCCTTCAAAAGGGAGAAAATTATTTCCGCGAGAATTCCATCCTTAGATTACGACTGCGGTTGGGCTGTTTGCGATGGTGTGGAAATTTTAAACAATTTCCCAGAAAACAGAAAAATCAGAAAACAGAAAATTTCAAAACTGTTAAACGACCTATTTATTCTACCCAAAGATTCATTTTTCAGTAGCAAATACTTTTATATGACTACAAATCTGGTCGAGGACAAGCGTTTTAACTTGTAGGCGTTACAAAAATTTTTAGTACACTCAAAATTTAGGACAATCAACGAATTGTAAACCTTAACTCAAAGATGCTAGGATTCTCGTCATTTGAAGTGTGCAACATTACTCAGCTCCATTTCACAGCTAACGCCCTAACGATTCATCAGTAATCGCAATACCACGAGTGTTTCTTTGAAAAACAAATTGGTTCCTCAAAGGTTGCGGCTAGAGAGGAGACACAGACACCCGCACATCGAAGTTTCGTGAGAGTACAAGCTGCCGCTGTGCCCTACGTTCATCGACGTGAAGAAGGCAATCGATTCCGTCGAAGAGGCAGGGGTCGTCGAAGCCCTGCTCACTCAGGGCGTTCCTACTCACAACTCGATTGGATTCCGCGGGATGTCAAGAAAACATCCAGACGCCTACCAATGTGTTGGCCGGACTTCCTCGCGAAAGCCATGAACGCTGTTTGCCTCTCTCGAGCGAGAACGACCCATTGGAGCACTCTGGCACGGGATAGGGACGAATGGAGACGCTGCTGGCGCACTCTCGAGCAATTCGATGATCTACGGAGCGACAGATGATACAGTTGACACATGAAAAATTTCATGTATCACTACCGTACATCAGCGAAATCAAAGGTAACCATAACTTTTCTGCCTCTTACTAATTCTCTGTAGCCAAAAGCTGAGCAAGGTTCGGAGTTTAAAAAGAAAAGGCTCCCCAAGGCTCTGCAGGGAGCAATCATTGGGGATGACCAGCCAACAATTTTCAATTTTTGACCCGGAGGTGGAGAATAATCCTACCCATTGTTAGTATAGGACAAGCAGTTAGTTAATTGGCAATTAAATGCTCCTTAGAACACTAGTTTTGTAGCCTTAATATAAACTTGTAAGTAATCGTAGTTGCTGCATATTACTGTTGAAATTGAAAGGAATACGAAGCCAAATTATGAAAAACGAGAAACGTCCTGTGAAGGGACTCCATGCCAGCAGCACTTATACGGTAAATCAAACACACAAAGCGGCATAGTTCATAAGTATATGTCGCAAGTTCTATCTACACGACCACATCCAAAAACGCCACATGCTCGTAATTCAAAATTTTCTGGAAACATATTTTGGAACGAAACTCAGACTTCTATGACACTTTTGGGATACTTTTTATTGGGTTTCCATGATATAATTTTGATCGTAGCTCTCTTTCTGTTTTCAGGCCAATTTTTCGGCCATTTCCCCAGAAAACAGAAAACAGAAAAAATTTGCCCAGAATGGCCAGAAAATCAGAAAACAAGAAACTGAAATTTCGCCCATCCCTGGTTGTGACTTCGTCAGCGACTCGAAGAGTCCCAAAAAAATCTTGTAGGGAGAGCTTAAGTAACCATAAGTAGCTGACACTTGAAGTTTTAGAAACGCTGTCGCATTTTCGTCCTCCTACTTGATCCTGATCAACGCCTCTTACAAGGAAAGGTTCCCAACTCAAGCTGAGCTCTTGCGATGCTATTGTGATAGGACGTAGGGCCTGTGATTGGAGTCCAGAATTAGAGTCAGTTTTTGTTGAATGCTTTTTTAAAGACCTGAAAAAGAGGTGCGAAAGCGTGTGCGCAACCTTCATCAACCCCTATGACACCCCACGAGATGTGATACGGTGACGCCGTTGGTGGGAGTGCCGCCTCATAGGTGCACACCGGTGAGCTTTTGAGTTCGAGTCCGCGTACTGCCAAGGTTTTTGCACATATTAGTTAGTTATTGCGCTTTCTCATGATGACAGGAATGAAATTTAGACTACCAATGCTTATAACAAACCAAAGCTGTCTATTGTCGACGCGGCTTCATACAATACCGCCCTCGTCGCTCGGTCAAAAAGACGGTTTGCGACGGAAAAATCCGTCGCAAACCGCCGCATGCTCGTAACTCCTTTAGTTGCTTGAGGAACTGTTGGCACCGTTCGATTTGTCTCTTCGAGATCTACACAAGCATATATAACACTTTATCAGAACACATTTTCGGCCTAAAAAATGACTGGAGCAGGCTCTTGAGCACCTTATTTCCCAGGACGTGCATGTTGTCGCAGTATCTCAAACATGGCATACGTTGCCAGTGCTCTGTCATGACTGGAGTGCTCCGAGAGTGCGCCGTGCACAAGGTATATAGGACCGAACCTATCAACCGAGGTGGGATAAAGCATGTTTACTCCGTTTCTATTTATCTTCCCTTACTGGAAAATGTAAAGCCTTCAAGACTATTTCGAACCGTTTGGAGAATTTTATCAGAATTTTTCAGCCGTCCTACTCGGGAATTGCTCCAATCTGTTCCGGCGAGACTTAAGTGTGCGCCGTGTGCAATGCATATAGAATCAAACCTTTCAATCAAGGGAGCTACTGCTTGCAAATTGCACGCGCGGGCGTGTCTGGAGCGCAATAACTCTTCCAAGTTCAATTCAAATCGTTTCGGCTGCAACTCGTGGATATTGTAGGCAGTGAAACGGTCGAGTAGTGCACTAAAATGGAACGGTGTTGCCAAGGAAGAGGCAATGTTGCAGGGGTGCGGAAATGCAGGTGAGATGTGTGTGACGCATTTTTTTTCGATTTCGGTGCACCACTGAAGACCTGACAAGCTAACGGCTTCGAAATGCGCATGCAAATAGAGTGCTTAAGGTACTTTACGATGACATGATCAGGGCTACTCAGCTTCCTAAACTGCCTTAGCATCCGCTGCCAGTTCAAGGTTCAAGGTTCGCGGTCGTGTTTCTAGCGCGATAACTCTGGCATGTGTGAACCTTTCAGACCGCAGCATGTGGGTTTTGTAGGCAGCAAAATGCTCTAGTAGTGCGCTAAAACACACTGATGTAGCTTATGATTGGACAGTTACAGCGTTGAGAAAATGCAGGTTAGGCTTGTGCGACGCAATTTTTCCGATTTCAGTCAACCACTGTGGTAAGACAAGGATGGCTAACGACAAATGCAAGCAGACCACTTAAGGTACTTTACGATGAAGTGCTCACAACTTCCCAGCTGCCTAAACTACCTTAGTCCCATCTGCCATTTAGAGCGGCGGACGGCAGCGCTGAGTATTCTTCCGCCATTACTCGCCCACATTTGAGTCTTTGACACTGTCGATTCACCGTTCCGTTTAGCTCGAAAAGCTCTGTGGCGCCCACGTCTTCGTTGGGAAATTGCCAAAAAATCGACTTTTTTGAAATTGATCAATAGTAGCACCATTCGATAGAGCTTTTCGTGATGAACAAAATGGTTTTATTGGGAGTGTCGAAAACCCAAATATGTGCGAGTAAGAGGGCAGGAAAGTTCAACCGCTAAGTCCGCAGCCCTAAAATGGTAGATGAGGCTAAGGCAGTTTAGGCAGCTGGGGAGTTGCGAACATGTCATCTTAAAACACCTAAGGTGTAATGCTCTTCTACGCATTTGCATGCCGTTGACTCTCCGTGTCTTCGCGCAGTGGTCGACCGAAATCGAACAAAAATTGGGTCGCACAAGCCTCACCTGCATTTTCGCAGCGCTGTAATTTAGTCCATTCATGTGCTACACCATTGTGCTTTAAAGCACGTTGAGAGTCTTGCGCTGCCTACAAAGTCCTTGAGCTGCAGCCGGAAAGATTCGAACTTGATAGAGTTATTGCGCTACGAACTCACCCGCGCGTGCGGTCGGCCACGCGATTGATAGGTTCTATTCTACATGCATTTTTCACGGCGTACTCTTAAGTCTCACTGGGACAGAGTACAGCAATTCCTGAGTAGGGCGGGCAGAAATTTCTAATCTAATCGAATTCCTATTGTATATCGAAGATTGCGCACGGCGCACTCTCTCTCTTCTCCCTTCATAAAACCTCTTCATTTGTATAAGCTGCTGTCAGTGTGTGCACTAAGGCACCTAAAGAGGGTAAGCTTTGCTGCTTAGCACGGCATATGAACCGCTTCCGCTCTCTCGATTGGTAGGTTCGATCCTGTATGCATTGTGTACGACCCACTCCAAAGGCTCGTCGGACTGACTGGAGCAAATCCTAAGTAGGACGGTCTTAAATTTCCTATAAAATTCTCCAAACGGTGCAAGATAGATATGAAGGCTTTACACCTTCCATTAAGCGAAGATAGAAACCCAGTGGACATGCTTCCGTCCATTCGATTAATAGGCTCGATCCTATACGCACGGCGCACTCTCGGAGCATTCCAGGCATGACAGAGCACTGACAACGCACGCCATGCTTGAGATACTCCGAAAACACTGCACGTCACATGCACGTCCTGGAAAATAAGGTGCTCTGATCGCAAAGGCCTGCTGCAGTTATTTTTAGGCCACCCACGGCGAAAACGCAGTGGTCTGGTAAAGTTTTATATATGTTTGTGTAGATCTCAAGGATGCGAATCGAACGGTGCCAACAGTTTCTCAAACGACTTAAAACTAAAGGAGCAAACCGCCTTTTTGACCGAGCGACGAGAGTGGTATTGTATGTGCTAGTTTTTTAACATGCATATCTGCTCCATATCATTTCTCTGGAAACAAAAGATCTTATTCCTCTTCCACCAGCATCTTACAAAGGAGGCCAGTGAGGAACAACCTTCTCTCTGGAAAGGAATGACCACTTCTTCTTCGTTGAACGAGTATTCCTAGGCCCATAGAAGGGTCCTGGGTGAACATCGACGTAACCAACTGTCACCCGCGAAAAAAAAAAACTAGCACATATGAAGACGCAAAATAGAGAGCCTTGGTTCGTTGTAAGCTTTTATGGTCTAAAATTGACTCCTTTGTTCATAAGAAAGCGTAATAACAACAAACTAATATGTGTAAAAATATTGGCAGTGCGCGGACTCGAACTCAAAGCTCGCCGGTGTGCTTCCATGAGGCAGCACTCCCATCGACTCCGCCAACGAATCACATCTCATGGATGTGTCATAGGGTTTGATGAGTTGTCATGTTTTTTCTTCTGTGTCAACGAGGTTGGTAGGTGGAAATGTTTATTCTATGCCTGGCGTTTCGACCGTTTCGTCGTACTTTCCACCACTGAGTGTAGAAGACGCCACAACTCGTTGTTAGCAAACCAGTAGCGAATCACTTCCAGTAATACCGTTTTCGAGCACTAATTATAGATCTCTGTTGCAATTTCTGAACTTGGTATCAAGTATAGGATCCTGTGATCGGGAGTACTAGCTGCAGTTAACCAAAATAGGCGGCTACGTAACATTAACTTGTATCCTGAGCAGTGGCGAGGGCTTCGAGAGCTGCGCTAGTTAAGATTCAGCGGTACAATACGGATCTCAGTTAGTGATAAGAGTGATGTATTTGTGGTTATTCCACAACGGTTAAACCGTGAAATAACAGAACTTCACCTTCAGGCAACTCTATTTACCGACGCGCATCCGCGAACGAGTCCCCTCCGCAATGCAAACGACTCAACCATACATGGTTGAACGTCGGCAGATCGGCAAATGTCGATGAGAAGTTTTTAAGCAAGCTTAAACTTGACAATCCTAATTGTCCAGTTTTTTTCGTCAAGACCCATAAGCTAATTTCTCGCGTTATGCGGTCAATCTCAGCGGATTCTCATAAAACAAGACCTATTATTAGTTGCGTAGGAGGGCCAACCGATAGAATATCGTGGTTCCTCAACTGTATTTTGAGCCAGCTGTTGCCTATGGTTCCGTCCCATCTGACCAACAGAAGGCGGTTCCTTGAACTTCTACGAACTTCTAGAGCAGACTAAAATTGTGTGATATGTGGAGCATGAGCGAGGCGCAAGGTCTCGCAAAAGTGATCTTTTGTGTATTTGTTTCTGTATAGGTTGTTTATGTTGTTCTGTGCATTGCTTTTATGTAATTGTGGTTACTGCAATGTATCCGTCTTGACCCAGCAACGGGATCGATCGATCGCCGTCCGCCTCGCCTTTCGGAGGCGGCGGGCATCGCGTGTCCACTTACAAGGGAAGCCCATGAAATTCCCCCAAAGATTCTCAACGTGACCTATATGGTCTTATAGAGCATCGGACGAGGATCACAAAACTGTGCTTCGTTTTTGCTACGGGCCACTGGGTGGTCCAAAAATGGTAAAAAATTGTACCGCTTCAGGGCGGGCTGATAGGCAAAAGGGGCACCTGGAATGCCTTGGCGTGCTATGAAATTAACATAAAAAGGTTTGGAGCTCAAATTAAAGTTAGCTTTAGTAATATGATATTTAACGACGTTTAATAGACGAAGATGCAGAGCACATTAAAGTGATTAATTCTCATCGATGGTAGCAGTGACTGGATGACCGACCGGATAGCGATGCAGACACTCGGAAGGGGAACGAGGGTTCGATTCCGAGAGGTTGGCGGATTTGTTAGGTGGTCTGTTCCCATTCTTTACAAAAGAAGAGTACATTTTGGCTTCGCTAGGGTACCGTGTTATTGGGTAGCGGTGAATGAGGATGACGAGGTCACGACCACCGATTACACCCTGACTTCGCACATGGGAATTATTTAAGCCGCTGACCACGAATCTGTCATCCTTATCTAAATCTTCACTTTTCTTGCACTACTTTGCATTTCAAAGGTGGCGATGTCCGTTCCTCCACGTGGTGCCACTGGAAACTGCTCGCTCTGCGAGCTAAGCTAAGCACGGACACTCGAATGCAGGCGACAGGCCCTTGTGACAGGCCGGCCTACGAAGACCCGTGTCACATCACATGGTGTATGACAAGTCATGTTTTTCGAGATAGTGCTACGGCGTCCGCGGGAGCCGACGCGCACTCGCAGAGCCCGGCGAGTGTGGAAAGTATGCGAGGGTCCCTGATGCGAGGACGGCATCGGGGGGCAACTGAGCTAGTCCGAAAGTCCCGTAACGTAAGCAGGACCCGCGTGGCAATGCTGAATGTGGGTACGTTGACGGGCCGCTCGTGCGAGTTGGTTGAAGCACTGGAGCGTAGAAGAGTTGATTTCTGTGCGGTGCAGGAGACGAGGTGGTCCTGCCGCAAGTCAAGGGACATAGGACGTGGCTTCAAGGCCGTTCTATGTGGAAGTCCCAGGACCACCAGTGGAGTTGGAGTCATCGTCTCCGAACGATTTCGTGACTCGATTGTAAGCGTCGAACGCTTTGACGATCGGTTAATGAAGATCGTTGTCGCCGCTAAGGAGCGACTCTATCACTTCTTCTCTGCGTATGCTCCGCAGACCGGCTGCTCAGAGCAAGCCAAGGATGAGTTTTGGAGCCTGCTTGATGAGAAGACAGCAGAGGTGCCGTTGAAAGATGTCATCATAGTCTCTGGCGACCTTAATGGGCACGTCGGCGCGACGAAAGACGAGTACAGCTGTCATGGTGGTTTCGGATACGGATCACGTAACGCCGATGGTGAGCGTATCCTTGAATATGCGGAATCGCATAACCTCACCATAGTAAACACCGTATTTCGTAAACGCGACTCCCACCTCGTCTCATACTATAGTGGGAGCTCCAAGTCTCAGATAGATTTCGTCCTTGTGAAGGATCGCGACCGAAGTCTTGTCACAGATGCGAAGGTCGTGCCGTATGAGACGGTCGCCCCACAGCACCGACCGCTGATCTGCACCCTAAAGATTGCCCCTCCAAGGCAGAAGCAGGTCGAGCGATGCGGTGCACCGAGAATCAAGTGGTGGCGAATGAGAGAGAAGGAAGCAGCTGTGATTTCTCGCGTGCGGTTACCGACAGTCACAACTGTCGACGAAACTTGGAAGAAGGCTGCCAACGCGATACGTGAAGCTGCAAGGTTGGAGCTCGGCATCACGGTGCCTGGACGACGCAAGGTCGAAAAGCAGGCGTGGCTGTGGACAGATGATGTGAAAGCAAAAGTTCGAGAGAAGAAGTCGCTCTATCACGTGTTTCTTAGCGACAAGACAGCCGATAACTGGCGGAAGTACCAAGAAGCGAGGAAAGCTGCAAAGAAGGCCGTGGCTGTTGCAAAAGCCACTCATTATGAAGATGTCAACGAGAAGCTCGAGTCACGCGATGGTGAGCGGTATTTATACCGACTTGCTAAGAGCCGCCATCGCCAAACCGAGGACATTGAGAAGTTTTTTGCCATCAATGATGAGAGCGGCCATCTTCTGACAGACCGCAAAAAGGCGCTGAAGCGATGGCGTGATTACTTCGAGGAAGTTTCCACTATGGAATTTCCTCACCCGGCCATCCCTTCTGTGGCTTCTGTTCACGGTCCCGTACACAAGATCACCGTGGAGGAGACAGAAGCGGCTGTGAGGAAGATGAGGTCAGGCAAAGCGACTGGGCCCGACGACGTGGCAGCTGATCTGTGGAAGTCAAAGCTGTGGTACCCTGCTGAGTGGTTGGCGGAGTTCTTTAACCAGGTTGTGGCGGAGAAGAAGGTGCCTGAGTGCTGGCGCCAAAGCACGACGATTCCGATTTGGAAGAAGAAGGGCAGTCCTGCAGACTGCTCCAATTACCGTCCGATTCGCTTGCTCTCGCACAGCATGAAGATCTTTGAGCGAATTGTCGATGGTCGAATTCGTGACATCGTCCAGCTTTCCAGCAATCAGTGCGGTTTCGTAGTTGGCTGTGGCACCATTGATGCCATACATGCCGCCCGCCTCTTGTTAGAGAAGCATCGCGAGAAACAGAAGCCAGTGCATATCGCCTTCCTCGACTTGGAGAAGGCCTTTGACCGCGTACCGCGTGAAGTGATATGGTACGCCCTGCGACGACATGGAGTTCCTGAAGAGCTCATAGAGTGGGTGCGAATCCTCTACTCTCGCCCAAAGAGTAGAGTTCAAGCTGCAGCCGGAATCTCGATGGAGTTCCCCATCTCTGTCGGGGTACACCAGGGTTCTGCGCTTTCCCCACTCCTTTTTGTTGTCGTGATGGACGCCATTACACGAGATCTTCAGAAGCCAGTCCCCTGGACACTGCTTTATGCTGATGACGTAATGCTCGCTAGCGAAAATAAAGGTGAACTCGAGCGAGAGGTGCAAGCTTGGTGTGATCGCTTGGAGCGATTTGGACTCAGATTGAACGTGAAGAAGACCGAGTATCTAACGACTGACGTTAATGAGTCCAGCTCCATCAAGGTTAACGGCATCGAGCTCCCACGCACTTCGGTTTTTAAGTACCTGGGATCAGCAGTAGCATCCGATGGCAATCTGATGATTGAAGTGAACTCACGCGTGAGTGCAGCTTGGTCCAAGTGGCGCTCGTTGACTGGTGTGCTCTGCAATAGGAAGATGCCAGAGCGCTTGAAGTCAAAAATATATAGAACTGTCGTCCGGCCGGTAGCGATGTACGGTGCTGAGTGTTGGCCTGCGACCAAGGAGGTTGAAACGCGCCTCAGCGTCATGGAGACGAAGATGCTGCGCTGGACGGCTGGAGTCACGCGCCTGGATCGCATCCGAAACGATGTCATTCGGCAGAAGTTCGGTGTCGCGCCGATAGCGGACAAGATGCGCGAAGCTCGCTTACGATGGTACGGCCACGTTCTGCGCGGAGAAGAAGACAGCGTCCGCAAGATAGGCCTTAAGTTCGAGGTGGTAGGAAAGCGGCCTAGAGGGCGTCCGAAGCAGCGCTGGTCTGACACGTTACATATGGACTTGAAGGTTGCTGGTGTCCACCCTGATCTAGCGCTGGATCGGGAGAGGTGGCGTCATGACACCAGAATAGCGGACCCCGCTACGAAGCGGGACAGACGCTGAAGAAGAAGAAGAAGACTTTGCATTTCAAAGTCGAAGGTTGGAAAATAACATTCGAGAAGAACACATTGGAGAAGATCGCGACTCTGCTGACGTAGACAGATTTAGTCAACCATATCTACTGTGACCTACCGTCGTCAACCGAAATTTTAAAAATAGATATCATATCCGTGATCAGCACTCCAAAAACCAAAAACCCCCACGGGCGATGTTTGAGCGAAATTTTTACTTTCGACCTCTCTTCGACCTTTGGAGGCGTGAAAGGCGGCAGTGCCGGTTATTCTTTGCACACCCGTTTACTAACACATACCCATCGTAACTTTCTGCGATCTTTCGCTTCGCCGAAATTGGTTGCCAGATTGGCGATCTGCATCTCAAATGACCCTACAGATGAATCTGGTACGAAATTTTTGTTCGACCTCTAGACTTAAGGGAGTGAGTGCAAGTGCTCCTATCTGCAATGCCCCGACCCGTCTCCCGTAAGTGTATACGAGAGTGGTGAGGAAGAAGTGCACAACAAGGCGACCAATCACACGAGGTGGATAAAACTATACTTGGTAACAGTTAGCTGAAATAGTAAAAGTTTCGAGAAGAATAAAAAATAAAAAAGAATAAAAAAGATCCATAAAGAAGTCCGAAGAACGATGAGCATGTCGTGAAGATGGGTCAAATCAATACATGTTGATCGCGTACGCAAATGAAGCGACAACGAGAAACACTTCCAAAACTGATTGAGATCGTTCCAGGGTGGTCATAAGGGGAAAGCCTGTGACGGAACCTTCCTCAGCCAGACAAGCGTGGTTTAGTGGACGCACGACATCACTCCACACGACAAAACCAGCTTCTTTCACATATGACAACAGGTTGAAAGCGGGGTTAGAAAGCGAAGAAGGTACCCTACGGAAGCCAAAATGTAATCTTCATTTGCAAAAATGATAACAACCCAAACAGCAACCCAGGAACCCAACCACAAGAATCGAACCTTCGACCCCCTCCCCCAAGTCCGCTTCGCTAACCACTCGGCCACCCAGTCGCTGCCACCATCGTTGCGAATGAATCACTTGAATGCACACTGCAGCTTCGTCTATGGAGCGCATAGGAAATTATCGTATTACTATAATCAAACTTTGAGCTCCAAACCTTTTGTAAGTTAAGTTCAGAGCACGACAGGGCCATTATAGGTGTTACTTTTGCCTTATCAGCCCGCCCTGAAGCGGTACATTTTTTGCCATTTTTGGACCACCCAGTGGCCCGTAGCAAAAACGAGGCACAGTTCTTTGATCTTCGTCCGATACACTACGAGACCATATAGGTCACGTCGAGAATCTTTGGGGAAAGTTCATGGGCCTCCTTTGTTAGAGGGTCGGCCTTCCCCCTCGCAACCCTATATAAAGCGGTCTCGGAGCGTTCTTGTCTCGGTGTGAGCTGGCGAGTGGCCGGTTCTGAAGGAGCGCGGGCAGAGCAGAGGCGGACGGACCGACCCCTGTTGGTGGAGGGGGGGGGGGGGTCTTTATGTACGACTGGTCACCGCGCCCGCGATGGCGATTGCCGCGTGCGCGATGAGCTCGGCTGCGGTCGTGTGAGCTGTGCCTCATGACCTGCTGCAGACGCTAGGTTTGAGTTGTTGATATCCCTTTCTACTGTTACAGGAGCTGCGAGAAAACATGCTCTTGTTCAGAAATTGAGTTCGAGTTACAAAACGTTCTAATGAACGTTCTAATGCTCAATTTTATGTGGTGCTTCTTCAGGAAAAGCTGAAAATATGACACAATATCGCAACGAAACTGACTTTATATACACTTTCTAACAATTGATGTGCAAGTTTTGATGTAGGTTATACTGGCCGCTGAAGTCACCCAATTGCGACGTCTTCTGCCGCGCTCGCCGCGCTGTTCGCCACGTCCACGGCGACCATTCGTACATAATGTCTCGCAGCCGTGCTGGTGCCATAGTAGTCAAATAAATCGATTTCCCTGTCTGGTTCTGGCCAAACCCTAGACATCCGTCCCCGGGTGAAAGGACCCGGTGTAACAGATAGAATTTTGATGCTATTTCACTCTACATAAATGTCTAAAACGACCCGGCCTTGCAAGCTTTACCCGAGATGCTTGACAGGCACAGCAATAATATTAACACCTTTGGGCTTAGTAAAGTGCACGTCTTGAATCTAATATGGAGTGCCTATGCTGCAACACCTTCATGTGGTCAGGAGCCTAATTTCCTCAGATTAGGGAACTAGCCATGGGACAACGTTTAGCGCCAGTACTTTCTATACAATACCACTCACAACTAGTGTCGCATTTGGCGTCGGCGACGCTCCCAGCGCCGCCGACGTCGGAATCGTTGGGAGCAGGAAATTTGGGAAGCCGAGCATACCGTTGGATTCGGCTAGTCGAGACGAGTTAAGATATCCTATTAAATTTTACCTACTCCAAATTTGACCTAGTTGCAGTGATTTGCTTTTTCGCGTCGCTGGTTGTAATTCCAACTAATTTCTGCCGTTCAAAGTGGTCTGTATTAAAAATAAAAGAATATTTGGAATCCTCGTTCAAAGCCCTTTCCGAAGGTGCAGAAAGCAAGCAGCAGATTTCAAGAATTATCCTAGTTTCCCTATATATTTCATGCTGCTGCAGCTTCTCGTCCTCGCCTGAGATAATTACACCCACAGGATGATTGGCTGATTACTCGCCTGTTTCACCTACAAGTTTGAGAAGGGTTCATTTTTCTTCATATTCTTTATTACTATTACTTATTACTATTATTACTTTCCGCCACTAGATCCGGAAAACGATTTCTTCGAATTTAATTCCCCATTTTCACGGTACCATGTTCTCCAAATATGTTTATTTCTTTAGGTTTTTAAGCAGGATAGGGTATCTTAATTGTGATATTGAAGTAGGTCTTGAAACTCGAATGGCAATCCCGATTTCGATAGACAAACCTACACGTTTCGTCTGCTGCATTGGATTTTCTAAATTTAAGAGTGACTCTAACTGTTTTTTAAAGCAGGTTGGAAAAGCGGGCTTTTCCAACCTGCTTTAAAAAACAGTTAGAGTCACTCTTAAATTTAGAAAATCCAATGCAGCAGACGAAACGTGTAGGTTTGTCTATCGAAATCGGGATTGCCATTCGAGTTTCAAGACCTACTTCAATATCACAATTAAGATACCCTATCCTGCTTAAAAACCTAAAGAAATAAACATATTTGGAGAACATGGTACCGTGAAAATGGGGAATTAAATTCGAAGAAATCGTTTTCCGGATCTAGTGGCGGAAAGTAATAATAGTAATAAGTAATAGTAATAAAGAATATGAAGAAAAATGAACCCTTCTCAAACTTGTAGGTGGAACAGGCGAGTAATCAGCCAATCATATCCTGTGGATGTAATTATCTCAGGCGAGGACGAGAACCTACAGCAGCATGAAATATATAGGGAAACTAGGATAATTCTTGAAATCTGCTGTTTGCTTTCTGCACCTTTGGAAAGTTCTTTGAACGAGGATTCCAAATATTCTTTTATTTTTAATACAGACCACTTTGAACGGTAGAAATTAGTAGGAATTACAACCAGCGACGCGAAGAAGCAAATCACTGCAACTAGGTCAAATTTGAAGTAGGGTAAAATTTAATAGGATATCTTAACTCGTCTTGACTAGCCGAATCCAACGGTGTGCTCGGCTTCCCAAATTTCCTGCTCCCAACGATTCCGACGCTGCGACACTCTGTAGCGTCGCCGACGCCAAATGCGACACTAGTTTTGAGCGGTATTGTATGTCTCATAAGTAGAATAGAAGAACGCTTGCTATTAATGTATGTAGATATACAGATGATTTTCTTATCATGACGCCACCGCACTCCGAAATGGATGAGTGCTCTCGTATAATGACTAAGCAACCACCGTACATTAAACTCACAAGAGAGGTTCAACGAGACGGCTGGCTTCCCTATCTCAACATATAGGTTAGAGTACCACAAGGCATAATCTGCATGAAATGGTTCCGCAAAAGCTCTAAGAACATTCTGCTGCATGTTTTATCTTGCATCCGTCTGCAGTAAAACAAGCTGTTGTCAAACACATGTTCAGGACTGCGATGGGTGTATGCAGTGCTAAGGCGGGGACCTCTTCGATTAGGTTCTAAGATAGCTGCGGAAAATGAGATAAAAAAGAGTTTCGCAATGCCTTCCGTTTATTTCTGATAAGCTTACTGCAGCGATTCAAAGTTGTATTACTCGTGTACAGTTGCAAGATGACGTCATTCCAGTCGATATCCTCTTAAATAACACCAAAAAGCAACTTGTGCGAAATAAACTTTACGACAGGCAGTGCATATCAGATAATTGTGTTATTTGCCTACACACTAGAATTGCCGACTGCTCATAAAGTAGAGTAATTTATCAGATTCGGTGTAGTGAATGTGGTAACGCATAAACTGGAGAGACTAGTAGACCTCCAGAGATAAAAAGAACACCCGGCTAGAAAACGATGTGGGTGCCTTTTAACACCACTCGGCAAGCACAGAGTTGAAGTTCACAACGGCAACAACTCATATCGAGTGTAAGATTTAGGTGTTCGAGGCCGAGATTTCTTCGGGCAAAGCGCTCGAAGCTCTTTCGATTTCTACCAGAAATTCTAATATGAGCAGCAAAAATGAGAGTCTGTATATCACCAACGATCTGCTCTCGTTTGCACCGCTCTGCGAGCTCAACGACCAGGAGAGAGAGATGGGTCCTAGTGAGTCTCATTCGCTAATGGTCTGCTAACAACGAGTTGTAGCGACTGCCACACTCTGTGGTGGAAAGTCGTGTGAGTTCATCTTCAGCATTTGTTGAGTTTCGCACCGTTCTTGATATTAGGTCAAAAACGCCAGCGCGGGGAAGCATTTGGTCGGGTAGCCTACAAATTAAAAATTTCGAGCCATCTTTAGGCCCCTGAAGACGACAAAACGGTCGAAACGTCAGGCATAGAATAAACTTTTCCACCTATCAAACTCGCTGGCACAGAAGCAGAAGCATCACAGCTGATAACGACGGCCGAGGTTTTAAGACGAGAAAACATGGAGACTGATTAATGAGTGTTGCGCACACGTTTTTACGTCTCTTTTTTCAGGTCTTTAAAAAAGCGTTCACCAAAAACTAACAGTATCGGATCTCTCCGCTCACACGGCCCTACATCCTGTCAAAACTGCATCGCAAAAGCTCGCATTGATTTGGCAACGTTTATTCATTAGTTTTATACGATCGGGATGGGAATCAGGTGATAAAGATTATTGATGGATGTGCTTCACAAAAGGTGGAAAGTTTTGATCAGAAGGTTAATATCTACCAGCGGCCTATCTGCCGCACTGACGGCTTCTCAACGACTTTCCGGCAGCTACAATTGATGATGAGTAATAACTTCTCACCATCAGTTGTAGCTGTCGCTATGTCATGGTTTCTGCGACACGAACACATTGAAAAGCTAACGATGTCCATTAAACGCACATTCTGCTTAACACCACTCGAACATCCGAAACCATTCGAATATTCGGAGTTTGTTAAAAATACACAATTATTTGAATATTCAGTGGATGTCAATTGAGTGTTGGATTTCCTTTTGAACACAGCAGATACAGCATTGTTTCCATTTTTACAGCATTGAGATCCGCACTGTTTTGCAAAGTCCATTATATCAAACATGGATATTTTGCGTAAGAAGTTCATTATCTGTAAATAAGTGCCACGACGTCTCCCTTTCACTCCTTATGCGATGGAGTCTCCAGATCTCCGCCTAAACCCTTTTTTATATTACACACGGGCAAGAAATAGCGTAGATGCAAAGCATGCAACTGTAGCATCGGCGGCTTCATTCAGATGGCTTATATTTTTAATCAAAATTTTCGAATTGAGTTCGAAATCACGAACCACTTTTCCGTTTGCCGATGTAAAATGTCTCTTTCATTTTTTGCGAACTTTTTGTAAATTTGGATGGAGCGACTGTTTGTGGAAAGCGTGTTGTTTCTTTTATACCCTTCAGTGCTGAACGAGATGGATCAGTGCCCATCTCTTTGGACACGTTATAATTGCTCAGCGATTCGCACATTCATTTGAATGGAATGGAATTTGTTGGTTGTGAACTACTCGAATCCAGTATTCAAACTCGAATATTCGAGTCAATGTTCAAATTCTATACAGTCCCCTCTCGTTATAACGCGTTTGAAGGAACCGGAGAAAATCCGCGTTATAACGGGAGTAGCGTCCTAACCGGAGCTGACCTCTTCTACACTCTATTACGCGCAGATTATCTAAAATCGCATGCAATGGCTAAATATTTGTCTAACAGTAAAACATGAATTTAGTGAAGAAATATGTGTCAATAAAGAAAGTGTGGAGACAAAGAACATCCTTAGATTATTAGTGAGCTCCTGTGCTCAGAGTTTCTCTCTGTTATATAATAAGCATAGCAGATGCGTATAAGGAATTACAAGTACCAGAGGTAATTTAGACGTGATCATCAACCAAACTGTGTATCCTGATGTTAGATGATCTTTAGTTGCCAAACTCTTGCACCAGGTGGGACTTGGACCCACACTCTTTCCTTCTGGATAGGATGTCAGCTCGTTATGCTATCAGCGCTGTTAAATGCACGCCGCATCCGCCATATCGTCGTTTCAGTGAACTCTCAGCACTCTCCCACGATATCGTGCATGTTGCGTGTGATCAATCAGCCCTGTCCGGAAGGCAGAGGTGGCAGGTAAGCGATGCATTGCGCAAGAGTTCTGATAGCAAGAAAACATCATGTGACATCATGCAGCTTCTATACAAGGTGCTCTAGGTTTAAAACAAATGTGTGGGATACTGTTCTGAGTTATGTAAATTATAGTCCACATCTTCCGTCGCCCCGGAGCCTTATATTGTTTTCGACATAGTGATGACCATGGACACTTGTCGCCACGCAAAAACGTCTACCAAGCTGTCCAATAATTCTTGTCCGAAAATTTCACCATTTCACCATTTTAATTTTTTTCAACTTTATTGAAAAACAAGTCTAATCAACAATATAATCACCACAGTTATCCACAACAGTGGCCCATCGATTGGGCAGGTCGCCGATGCCCTTCGAACAGAACTCCGGGGGCTGCGACTCGAAGAAGTCCGCGATGTCGTATATGAGGTTGTCGTAGTTGGTGAATTTTCTTCCGGCCAAATGATGCTTCAGCGGGCGGAACAAGTAGTAGCCGGAGGGGGCGAAGTCCGGGGAATACGGCGGATGGGCAACCGTCTCCCAGCCGAGCGTCGCCAACTTCTGCTGGGTCTCCTTCGCCACATGGGGGCGCGCGTTGTCGTGCAGCAGGTGGACCGAGGCCCGTCAGGGACGCTTTTCTCGGATGGCGGCGGCTAGTTCCTCGAGCTGAAGTTAGGAAGAGAGACTAGGCGAGGGCTTAGTAGGAGGGCTCTGTAGGCCGGGTTTGCGCGTCAACGGCGGCGCGCTGTCCGCACTCGCGGACGGCGGGAGCCGCGGGCGCGCGAACCTCGAGAAGGGTCTGGAAAAGGGGAGATTCGTCTCCTGTCGCTGACGTGTGCGGCCAGCTCCACGTTTTCTCTAGGTTTTCCGCGCTTCCTTGTCTGCGCCCTCCGGATCCTCCGCGTTCGCCGCGTGCTTCCGCGCCCTCCCGGTTCCTGCTGGAGTAGTTGTTGAGCTACGAGCACTCACGTTCGCCGGAGTCGCCGCTGCGCTCCGCCTGTTCTGCATCGTCCGGGTCGTTTGTGGGTTACGTGCCCGAGTGTTGGCCTTCACCGCGCCTCTAGTGGGTTCCCTCTCTGAGCGGGTGGTTGGTGGCGCGCTAAGCACCCGGTCGGGACGTCGCTGTCGAAGCGACGGTTAGTTCTTGTTTAGGATTCGCGTCACAGTCACCATAGTCGTCGTCCGTGTGTTGTGCTTTACGTTCTCCGACGCAAAGGGCTCTCTCACCCCGTCAGGCTGCTCACATCACTACAACTCGCCGCCGCATCGGGTCCGATAACTCGTCACCTCGCGCCGTTTCGCTAGTGGAGTCGCACGAGTAGTCGTTGCCGCCAGTTACATCGTCCGCAAACCGCCAGGGGTCGAGCACCAGTGCCCACACACACGGATCGTTTCTCATCATTCGTAGCTAACCTCATTGCATCTTTGTGTTACCTCCATTCCATTGTTGTTGTGTTGTTTTTAACAAATAAACTTTGCTTGATCACCGAGTGCCTTGTGTCATAACGGGGTTTTCGCCTAACCTTTATCTTGGGATCTAAATTTATCAAAAAGAACCTAACTCTGATCAGTGTAGATGAAGGCGGTGACCGTCCTGCCTTGCGGGAGCAGCTCGAAGTACAGCATGCCCTTGGCGTCCCACCAGCAGCAGAGCATCGATGATCTTCAGCGGGTGTTCCCTGTCCTAGAGGCTCGTTTCGCCGCTCTCGAAACGATTGAACCAGCGCCTGACTGTGCGTTGGGACACTGCATCCTCTTGTACGCTCTCAGATGTTGACGACCGCGGTGCTCGTGTCGTTGCCCAGCAGCCACTCGTAGTACACAAACATACGAATTCGACCTTGGTCCATTTTAGCTTGTACTGGTAGCTAGACGCGGCGACTGCGCCTTATATACCCCTAGCGTGGAACTCTGGAGAACCTTCTAGAAGGTTTTTATACTTGCCTGATATTATAACACTTCTAAGGAAAATTATAGAATTTTGAAAATTTTCGGACAGGAATTATTGGACAGCCTGGTATATGCGTCTTATATATTGTCACACAGATGCTGGTCGTGACTGTGAACGAGGCAATAGAGGCGCCATCGGCATCTTGCTCCTCTTCATTTTTCGTGTGGGACCGGAACTGAGCACGGGTCGCGTTATAACGGGAGTCATTTTGAACGCAGAGATTCCTTCAAAACCGCGCTATATCGGGAGTAGCGTTGTATCCGACGCGTCCTAAGCTAAGCTGGTTTGTACTGGAGTAAAGGTAAGCTGGTCGGGGCCAGAGAAAATCTACGTTATACAGAGAGTCGCGTCTTATCCGGAGGCGTTACAACAGGAGAGATCTGTATTGTATTCAATATTTGAATTCCAATAATCGGAATATCGTATTTTTCTGATGCATTCAAATTAGAATAATCAAAAAGCGCACTTTCCGAGTATATTCGGGTTCGAGAATTCGAAATTTGTGAGTATTCAAAACGATTCGAAAATTCTAGAAATTTTGAGAGCGTAACTATAATGCACTCCAGATAGGCTTTCTAAACGAGCAAAAAGACAGTTTCTCGCAATGCGTCTTCCTAAGTCCTTTTTTCATTGACGATGCCACGTAGGCTAGCAATAGGACAACTTCACGAATTTTTACGCATTGTCAAACTTCTTTTGTGACGATATGAACACTTACGTGGTTTTCCACCTCTTCGTATTCTGGCATTACATCGATTTCAATGTCCATTCTGCCGACAGTAGAGTACTTGTAATCCAGTCGTTGAGAGCGCTTCTTGCTCATCACTATGAGATTGAAAGCGATTTAGACCAGAGAACCTTCATCAGAATTCAACTCACCAGGAAGAGCAAGTTTCTCCCGATCTTTGCTCAGGACTGAGTACGATTTTCCGAGTTTTTTGTGTCCTCCAAGAGAGCTGCGATTCCATGTTCTGCGGTTTCCGTGAAAATTCTGTAAGCCCGAGGGTTTTGTCATAGTTCTTTTTACAGTATCGGACATGTCTTTTAGTCATTGGCCGGAAAGACCGCGCAGGTCAACAAAGGCCGCTTTGGAACGGTCCAAAGCGGCCTTTTTGGATAACTTCTTTAGAACTTGGATACTCCTCAAAAAAGCAACACAGCTGAGTTTGGCAGCCATTCGTATACAAACTACCGATACTCGATGAACTTTTTTCACATCGATTTTTTTTTTTTGCCAATCCCTCAAATCGAAACTTTTTCCCCGTCATTTGTCTTCATTCCCACACGAGTGATGACCGATTTTGCTTAAAATCTGAATGCAATGGTTCTTTGGAGTGCTAGTTACGAATTCGATGTTTTTCTTCCAAACATACCCATATATCTTACCCAAACATGCGTGGTAGGTTCACACAAGTAATGGTGGTCGGTTTGGAAATGCAGAGTTCGCCCAAAATCTGCGTACAGGGGGTTTTAAGAGCGCTGGTGACGAATGTGACGTTCCCTTTTAATGTTTCATTCAATAAGGCACGCCGTACAACTCCCTAGCTGCCTAAACTGCTTAGGCCCTTCTGCCATATTAGAGCGGCGGAGGCCAGCAATGGAGTTTCTTCCTCCCATACTCGCCCACATTTGAGTTTTCGACAATCGCTATGACACCATTCTGTTCAGCTCGAAAAGCTCTATCGAATGGTATCAATCACGGCCAATTCTGGAAGTACCGATTTTTCGACAATTTTGCATCGAAGACGAGGGCGCTTTACGCCGCGGCAGATGGACGGTCACATCATCGAAAATCGATGTTATCGAACGGGTACCATTCGATTTCGAGTTTGATACCATTCGATAGAGCTTTTCGTGATGAATTGAACGGCATTGCTGCGAGTAGGAAGAACTGTAATCTGGGCGAGTAGGAGCGCGGAGTACATCAACCGTTGTTGTGCTAAACTGTAAGCGCGAACGTGTTCTGAGTGTGATGACGCTGTTAAGTGTGAACCTCTCCGGCTGCAGTTTGTGCATTTTGTAGGCACTAAAAAGTTCAAGAAGTGCGCTGAAACACAGCAACGTAGCTTATGCTTGCACAAAGTTACAGCGGTGCGAAAATGCAGGCTAACGTAGTGTAACACGATTTTTCCGAATTCAATCGACCCCTGCGGTAAGACGCGGTGAACTAAGGGTCTACGAATGTGTACGCAAGTAGATCAGTTAGTATAATTTACGACGAAGTGCCCAGAACTCTCCAGCTGCCTAATCTCGCTTAGTCCCAGCTGCCATTTCAGAGCGGCGTAGGGCATCGGCTAAGTCACTTCCGCACTTACTCGCCCAGGTTTGATTTCTCAACACCCGCAATGGCACTGTTTTGTTCATCACGAAACTCTCTATCGAACACTGCCCCTCTCGACCAATTTCAGAAAAATCGATTTTTTGACAAGTTCCCATCGAGGACGTGGGAGAGCCCGATTGACTCGCACTTAGACTTACCTCTGAGTCATCGCCCAGGCCAATGACGAGTGGATAGGGAGGGGCGATGACTTAATGTGTCCGCCGTCTCTCCTAGCGAGATATATAACACGACTTCCCAATAATCGTTGGGAGAATGCGTACTTCCAGCTGTTGTATGTCTCGAAGAAGAGTACGCATGGCCTCTAAGCGCCTGTAAACGATCGTGCCAGCTACTTCACTCATGTTTGATTCTGTTCTCGACTTTACGCTATAGCCACCAGAATTTAGTCGTTCTGTGCTCTCCTCCGCTGACGCGGAGAGCAAAGAACGTGTTAAACGTGTTTATGTGAGTGTTCCACGACCAATCACGGAGCGGGCACAAGTCCGCTTAGTGCCTTTTTCACAATCCCACGACGACGAGTGGTGCGCCCTCGTTTTCAGATGTTTAACCATTTACGCTGACGAATTCACTGATTTCATGTCCTTTTCATATGGGCCCAGAAGTAGTTCAAACAACGATTTTCTGGTTGATAGGCTTGTAAATTGGTTCTTCCCGATGTGATAGAAGAATTTTAAAGAATGCTGAGGAAAAATCCTGATTGGTACCTCAGAGCACAAACACACTGTGGACCAGATAAAGCTCAGCCTGGCGGCATGTCCCTACTGCACCCGAGGTCGAACGTGCTGTTGTGTCCAATATGTCAGGAGCGGTTTCACTCGACTAGCTTCTTGCCTAACACTGAGGTGAGGAACACGTTGAGGATAGGGCTGACGGTCAGCTGGACTACTACGTTTACAATTTGCACCACAAAACTAATGATGAGAGAAGGTCGACATTAAGAGCAGTGTAAGAAAGAACACAAAGTGGAGCGATTCGTTTATAATCACGCTTTTGAACACTTCGCCACTACCATCGGTAAATAACTGCAACGTTTCCTTTACTTGGTTCCTTTCAGGGCAGCTGGTCCACGTTTGCTGGCTATGTAGCCTGCTGGAGTCTCCCAGACCCTTGGCGTGGATGCAGACGTATGACTCATCCGGCAAGGCTGCGGCAGTCTTGCGGGTGCCGCGGACCAGCCATGGCAACGGCGGATGGTGCAGTTACTGCGTACTGGGGTTACTGAATACTGCGTACTTTTTCCGGCAGTTGCGACCTCTAAGAATGTCAGAGATGTAGTAAGCAAAACGCCTTTTGTTTTGTGAAGCGTTTTCTAATCCAAGTTAGGAATTCATGAATGTAAGCCCTGAAATCTAATAGAACACTCCTTATAACTCAACAGTTCCGTACTACTTCGTGCTTGGTCTCACTTTCGTCGTTCTACCTCCACTAGAAGTTCCTCGGTTGATAAGCAGCTCGAAGATAATGTGGTAGGCCTTGTGACGACAGCATTCCCTCCGATGCCTTGCTGAGTCCGGGAGGTCTGTCCGATGCAGTTATAGCTCATACTAAAAAGAACGGCCTGCTTCGTTGTTGCATTTCTGTGCAAGCTTGAACCTGGAAGGCTACGAAGATGTGCAGTGCAATTAAGGTTATCTAATGCTAAGGTCTTTTTGTGTTACGCTTTGAGTGCAGGATTCCATGCACCCTCACTTGTCGACACTAACGGTGATTACATTGTTGGTTTTCAAGCTTCTTTATGGACAGAAATTATTCACCAACCTATTATATTCTTGGCATGTAGATTCGTTAAAAAATGTTTCCAAATAGATGAACCATAATCGACACCCATTTATCACACCCCTCGCCGGGTCTAACCCGCAGCTCCTGGCACTGCGGGTGAGAGCCGCCGTGAACTACGGCAGCCCTCGGGGACCTTTGCGACCAGCGGCTCCGCGACAACTCGTCCGCGCCGCGGCTTCTACCACAGTGGCAGCGTGGGGAGCAAGCTGAAAACATATGGAAGCGCGCGGCAGCCGCGGCGACTGCTGCGGCAAGTACGCTCTCTGAATAGTGTGTGCTGCTACAGTCACGTAGTCTAATGCTCTCGTGACTGCATAAGTTTCTTTTACTACCTTTGCTCAGCTGTTTGAGGGTTCTCCGGTCCACTTAATTAGAGAAAATGGATATTTCGAGAGGGAGTTGGATGACCTAATCGAGGAAATAAACAATGGCTTCCATTGTTAAAAGATCTAGTCTCCCTTTATGACGAGAAGCTTTATTCCTAAAAGCCACATATCTATTTATATACAATAGAGCATAACTCGGAAGTCTGTTAGAGCTCCATCTCCCCCATAACAGCCCACCCAGTAGCGATGCGTCAGTGGCGGCTCGTCGCGCGCGTGGCGAAAAGTTGCATGTTAGTACTACCAGCCTGGCAGCGTGGGTCCCCACTGCGGCGGGGGCGATATGGACGAGTCCTCCGGGTGCAGCCGCGAGACTCTGTAGAGGCCCTAAGTCCTGTGTTATACGGCGACAACGGTGTTACACTTCGGCGACAACAGCGTCGACAAGTATAACATGGGCCTAAGTGCGAACCAATCGGACCGACGTGGGCGCCGAGCCTGCGCGGACGATGACGTCATCGAAAATCGATATTTTCGAAATTAGCTAAATTTCCTCGTCCAAAATCATCTAGGGGTTATTTGGGGCGCTGATTACGGGTCCGATGTCCGTTTTTGAAAATTCTGTAGGTTACCTGGCGTTTTTGAAAATTCGGTAGGTTGCCTGGCGTTTGAAGGTGTCGGGTCAGCATCACAGACCAAAAAACGACAGGGGTGTCGTAAATGAAATTTGAAATCTCATAAATCGTAAATCGTAAGACATTCCTTCTATATTTCTGGAGGTTTTTCTGTTATCAATAATTAAAGGCAATTCAACATTTATTTCACTTTCTATTTTCTAAAGTTAAAGAATTGACATCAAATCGTTAAATGAATTCTATCTTTCACAAGATATATCTTGAACAAAAGTTTATAGTAGCCAATTTAAAGCAAAATCACGAAATTTCCACCATTTTAGCTGCATTCAGTTTCCTGTAAATCTACACAGAAACAAATTTTAAAAAACCAATGTTAAGGTAAAAAAAATAATATAACAGCAGAGCAACTCGGCGAAAACAGTTCTTGCACAAGCAATCTAAAGACATCGCGTGCTTAGCGACCGCGTGGCGCACTCCTATCATGTCATATACCAAAAAACTTTTCTTTTCACGAAACACTCTTTTCTGCATTTTGATGTGTGCCCAAAAATATTCTTGTAGCATGTGAAAGGAGCTGAAATAATTTAATCGTTTTCTCGTCAACTCCTTTAGCGCGTTAGGTTTTTTTTAAAGGATTTTAGGTTTTTTGAATAAAAGTGTCTTGTGCGGCATTCTACAGATGTGTGCAGTTTGATTCTTAGAAGTCCAAATTTGTTATGTGTGCTTTGTCTGTGTTCAAAAAAGTCCAGTGTGAACAAGTGCAATTTCAACTTTGCTTTGATTTAAACACCCTCTTATGAAACTTCCAAAGGAGAATTCTATACAAATAGTCACAGTAAGGTAGTCAAGCGTTTACTGGCTAACTAAAGGGTGGCTAGCAACAACGGTAAACGGCGTCGCAACGCACATGATTCCAGAAGCTTTGTTAATTCTGGAGAGCTTCTAGCAAAGATCTCTCTCGACTTTGAAGGCGTTCACAGTTTCTGAAACGAAAGAGCCTTGTTCAGTAAAATCAGTCGAACGACAACCGACAGACGAATATCTAGGGCGCATGGTTTGCACTGCTTGCTTCTCTAGAACTTCTAAATATTGCACTACTAAATGTCTGTATTCGCATGCGCTACCCTCTAGTGGTTTTGCAACGAACATTTGCTTTCCGTCAAGACATAGCATTCTAATCGTAGTACACGGGCGATATCACATCACCAACCAAAAACCAAAACGACTTTAATCTCTTTCGAAATATATTGCAAGCTTTGATTTTATTGCACTTTGCATGCTAATTACTCCACACCATGACATGCAGACTCTAAAAGTGGGTTAATCGTTATATGTCAAGCTGAGTGACATCATGTAGACGACTATTGTAAACTATAGATCGAATTTACGATTTACGGCCCAAAATGTCGTAAATCGTAAATCGTAAAAAAATTGCCAAAAATCGCCGTAAATCGTAAAATCGTAAATCGTAAACCGTAATTACGCACACCCCTGATCACCGATAACCCTCAGTTATCGGAATGGGGAGTCTCCTGCTACAGTCGGCCAAATGGACTTTGGTATCGTGTTCGGCACCCCGGATAAGTCCCCGCCCCTATACGAAGTTTGAGCAAAATCGGTGATTCTGATCCGACCACCCTCAGTTATCCATCAGAAAATTCAAAACTTACCGAAGTCGGCGGAATTTTCAAAAACGGACGTCTGATTCATAATTAGCGCCCAAAATAACCCCTAGATGGTTTTTACGAGCAAATTTGGCCAACTTCGAAAATATCGATTTTCGATGACGCCATCGTCCGCGGAGGCTCGGCGCCCACGTCCTCGATGGGAAATTGTCAAAAAATCGATTTTAACACATTTGCTTAAGCCTGGAGCGGCTGGTGGAGAGGATATATGTTGTTACAGGATGTTTTGTTGCGATCAAAACTCTTGCGCCAGGCGGGACTCGAATCCGCATCTTCTGCTTTCCGGGCAGCAATGTTCGCCTTACACCACCGGCGCTGTTTGACCGCACATCCTGTAACAAAAAATCGATTCTTCTGAAATTGGTCATAAGGGGGAGCATTCGGTAGAGATCTTCGTGGTGAACAGAACTCTGCGAGTGTCGAAAACTCAAATAAGGACGAGTAAGGGCGGAGGAAATTTAGCTTATGCCGGCCGCCGCTCTAAAACGGCAGCTGCGAGTAAGCCACGTTAGGTAGCTGGAGAGTTGTGGGCACACCATCGTGAAGTACCCTAACTGATCTGCTTGTGTAAGCATTCGTAGGCCGTTAGCCTCATTTTCCCGCAGCAGTTGATTGAACATGGAAAAATCGAGTCACACAAGCCTCACCTGCATTTTCGCACCGCTGTAACTTTGTCCAACCATAAGCTACGCCGCTGTGTTTCAGCGCGTTTCTTTAACCTTGTATTGTCTATAAAATTCACGATTTGCAGCCCGGTACAGAGTACAGCAATTCCTGAGGAGGGCGGCTGGGAATTTCTGAAACTCCTCAAACGCGCACTCTAGAATCTGTCGCGCCCGCTCGATTGATAGGTTCGATCCTACATGCATTGTGCATGGCGCAATCGCGGAGGATTCCAGGCACAACAGATAACTGGCGACGTACGCTATGCTTAAGATACTCTGAAAACATGCTCCAAAAAACAAGTCCTAGGAAATAAGCTGCTCCAATCGCAATGAGCCTGCTCCAGACATTCGTTTTGGCCACCGACTGCGAAAATGCGGTGGTCTGGTAAAGTTGTATATACGTTTGTGTAGATCTCGAAGAGACGATTGGAATGGTACCAACCGTTTCTCAAAAAAAAAAACTTCAAATTAGAGGAATTGTGAGCATGCAATGCTTTTCGACGGTTTGCGACGGACAACTCGTCCGAGGCTGCCCTTCACAATGGAGCGCAAGATTTCAATTTCGGATATCTTCATATGAAATATGTATGCCAAACGATAGAGCTCGAGCTTCTGACCTCAAATATGCCATTGTTTCTTCAAATGGATGACTTTAGGTGAGTTTTATCAAAAAGAAGTAAAAACCGCAAAATCGCGATTTTTGCAGCGTATGTTCAAAAGACGCGTCCGGTACTGCCTACCACGTACTGGGTAAAATATCGAAAAAGAACACCAAATTCGTAACTAGCACTCCAAAAAGCCATTGCATCCAGATTTTGATCGAGATCGGTCATCACTCGCGTAATGAAGACCAACGACGGGGGACCAGCTGCGATTTGAGGGATCGGCAAAAAAATCGATGAGAAAAAAAGTTCATCGAGTATCGGCAGTTTGTGTACCAACGGATAGAGCTCGAGCTGCTGAGCTCAGCTACGTTGCTTTCTTCAGGAATATCCAATTTCTAAAGAAGTTATTCAAAAAGGTCGCCTTAGACCGTTCCAAAGCGCCTTTTTGAATAACTTCTTCAGAAATGTTGACCTTCGCGGTCTTTCCCGCCAATGACCAAAAGACTTATCCAGTACTGTAGCTTAACCACGAGACGTTGCCTGGTACTCTGCATTTCGAGGCAATGCAATGGTTAACTGTTTATTAATTGTGTAGTAATGTTACGAAAGAGATAGACCTTTACGCCTTGCTGGTCCAGGCGGTGCACAGTATACATAGTCTTTCGTTAATTCGCTCAAGCGCGAGCAGTGTTCTTTTCTGAGTAGCACTGATTTTATCATCAGTAAAGGATTTTCTAACGTTATAGAATCACTATAACGAGTACGTTTTAACCAGGACCTAGAGAAGAAAGGATAGGATAGAAAGGATAATGAGGTTGTGTAGCCATTTCGTGATGTGCTCCATTACCAACTTCCACGAGATACTGTAGGTCCATGAAAGATTAGCATGGACAGTAACAGTTTTTGATAAAATCAGCAGGTACTTCTGGTTTGCCGTCATCGAATTGAGACACCCAAACGAGTATGTACTTTTGATGTCTGATACAGATCTGAAACGGATAAACAACAACGAATACGCGGTTCTTTCGAATTCTTTCCAAGTGACACATCAATATTGTGCAATGGATAGGCACTTGGTTGTCCGACTGGAAGGCGTGTTTTTACACCTTGCATCGAGATCTCGTACGCGGATTTTAGAAAGCACAATTTGTTTCGATGATGCTAGAATGATAAGCAGTAGCTAGCTAAACAGACAATGACCAGTACTTAGACACCTACAAGGGCTCCCGGATATTGAGCATTCCTGGAGTGCTCTTGAAGATATGAGATTGTAATACGTAACTGTTGAGCCGAGTATGCAGTAACGGACGCGTCTTTTCAAGAACAATTGCAAAAACCGCGAACTTGTGGTTTTTGCGTCTTTTGGGTATACATAACTTGTCTGAAAGTCACCTATTTGAAGGGGTGTCGTGCTTCGGTTTGGTTCCGAAGACGAAATTTCTCAGAGGAATGGTTTTTTTCGCAAGCCTTGTAAGCATATGTCTGTAAAAATAGTAAATAATTATTAACATTCCATTAATAAAGTTTAATGCGAATACATAAATCGATTAAATGAAAAATTTCAGGCATGACAATGACATGGCGACACCCTTGACACCGCTTCTTCTACGGAAGGAAGACGAAATTTGGATTTGAAATTGTACCTAATAAAAATTTGAGTGCTTATTGCTCTACGATTTGATACTAAATTTTTCGAAGCAGTTTTCAAAGCAGCGGAAATGGATCGATTGTTGCTCAATTTTCGCTGAGGTGGCGCAACAAATTTTTTAGTTGAGGGATGTAACTAATGAAGTTGAAAATGGATCTTAGCAAAATTTAGCCCTCAGTTTGCAGCAGAGGAAATCAGGACTCTCCTAAGCAACCTTTCATCTGACCACGTGGAGTGATTTTCCTATCCTGAATTTTTCAAAAAATAAAATGTTTCCTGAACAAGGCGAGCACTGGAGCTGAAATTGTAGTTCACAATAGCACAGTTTTTATTTAGCATTTGTTCAAAAAATCCAGTCTTCCATAGGCGGTCTTTCTTGCGATCAGGTGAAGTCATGCCCAAAATTTCTCCTTTTTTCAAAAATGAATATTTTCTTCCTGAAGAAAACGATGTCTAGAGCTGAAATGTAGCTTAACAAAAGCAAATCTTTGATTGATACATATCAAAAAACGCAGCCAATCTGGAGTTGTTTTCGATGAGATCAAGAAGGAGGGATCTGTGGTCCATGATGTGATTGGAAGGTGGTACTTGTACTTTGTTCAACCGATCGTTACTCACTCAATTTTGAGAGCTATGCGAATGCGTTGGCATGCAGGAAACTAGAAAGACCTGTTTTCCTGATGATAATCAAACCTTTTTCAGAACAGGCACCTTCCTGCCCGACTGGATGGGGGGTGCGATTTTGCACAAAAAATTGGAGTAATTTTACAAAAACGGACATAATCCGCTTACTTTTATGAGAGCGGCACTCAGAAAACTAAAAGAAATTTTCTACCTTTTAAAATCAAGTTTTGAAAAAGGGATCTTCATGCTCGGTTGGGGATGGGGGTGCGACTTCTCTGCAATTTTTTGGCAAAAATCGCAAAGAAATCGCATTTTTTGCGTCGCATCATGATTGTTCAAAAGAAAGGTTTTCTCACCGAAATTTACAAGGGCTCCTAACATCATCCCTACCTACCAATGGGCACGCAACCGCCATTAAAAAGTGGATGGAAGCCTGAAAACCAGTGCCGCAATTAAGGGGAGTCCCAATTGCTGTGACTCGACCCAATACCGTCGCGGAGTCTCGCTTAATTATGTCTCCAGGCACAAGTAGTGCTGCCCAGTTGAATTTTCAAAATCTCACACCTAATTAAAATTTATTTTCCTTCCATTTATGACCTTCCTCTGGCTGAGGCAATTCATTTGGTACTAAATTTGGAAGGAAGATATGCACTGAGTCTGCAGCTGCTTCAACCGATTTCGCTTATTTCAACTTTCAACAGAAGGCTCAGTCTAAACTAGTTATTGTAGCTTGCAATCTACTCATCTATAAGGAGGAAAAATGACATAGAAAATTTACGCTTCGCGTTCATTTTGGGCGTTTGCGTGCTGGTTCGTCAAAACTGCACGTGAACTTTGGTAAACAACACTCTCTGTCTCCGAGTTTGGCTGCGAATATTTATGTCCTAAGGAATGAGTTAGTCCAAAAAATAAGTCTACACTAATCATACACAATGTTGAGACTCCATGCTGTAACTTTTTCGAACTCTGTTTAGTTTAGCTGCTCGAGTGTAATAATTCTATACAAGCTTTGTTTTTTTAGAAAAAATAATACACTAAATTTTGTCTTAAAGCGCAACAAAACACTTGAAAAGCTCGTCGCGATTTTAATTTGATTGATAATGTGAACGTTGCTTACATGAAGTATCAAAGTGAGATTTTGGGTGATTTTTACAATTTTCTTTGTTATATTGTTTAAAGGTGTAAAACTCCATGCAAACAGCAATTTTGCTATCAATCGGATAAAAATCGCGACGTTGTGGACAAGTGCATGGCGCAATCTCCATTGGCGCTAAAGCTGCCGCTTTTTACTTTTTAAAACAGAATATAAACCAATATTTTTACAAAGAATGAAATTTTACAAAACTTCAAACAAAGTTTCAGTTTTTGTGTAAAAGGATTAAAACTTGAAGGAAACCATACTGAAACTTCCTTAAACAAAAAATTATTTTAATCTTTTTGTAGAGTGTTCAGTTTAGTGTTAGTTTAGTGTAAAAGAACCTCTTTTCGACTTGGAAGAGTTCGCTTTGGTATCAAAAGTCTTAAGCTAGCTTAGAAGAGTGTCCAATTAGAATTGAAAACTGCCCTTTTCAAATTCTAGTGAAATTGGGTGAAATGGTATATTAAGATCAGCTTTTATGCTAATTAGCTCTACCACTTGCAGTAAAGCTGTTTCACCACAAATAATTTTTAAATAGAGAAATAAAATAGATTTGATTGGGCTTAACAACAGCTGCTGAAATTTCTTTTGTGTGAAACTTTAACACTGAAGAAAAGAAAATTCACGCTATTAGGTTGTCCGGAAAGTTCTAGCACTTTATGTTACTATTTTTATTCGTCTATTATTAAGCAAAAATTCAACTCGCATTGCGCATTAGTGCTGCTTTCTGTACAGAATTTTTTCACGAAAAAAGATAATGGTCACTGTGCGGCGTTCGGCGGCTGGTGAGATCCACTACAACTTTTTGGCACCAGGCCAAAATATCAAAATATCACAACAGAGTCCTGCTGTAAGGAAAACGACGAAATGCACCGAAATTTGCGGCAAGTTCAGCCAGCATCGGTCGACAGAAGAGGCACGATTCTTTTGCACGATAACGCTCATCCACACGTTTCGCAATCACTATTTGAAAATTGAAAGAATTAAAGGCTTAGGCCGCCATATTTCCAGACCTCTCACCAACCACTACCACCTTTCCAAACACTTTCAGAACCTTCTCGTTGGTAAAACCTTCACCAATCGGGACCAAGCCAAAACAACTTCCACGGATTTTGTCGAATCTCGACCACCTAGTTTCTTCGCTGATGGAATAAGTCGACTGGCGGCCCGTTAGCAGAAGTGTACTGATTCGAACGGTGCTTATTTCGACCAAATCTGATAAGATTTGATAAAGTTATGGTAGTGTTATGTTATGTTATCTTTATTACACAGGTATTACACCCACCCATGTGAGAATACTGAGTAGTAACACGAAGCAGAATCCTCGATAAAACGCCGGAAAACAGATTAAAACAAACATAGGACAAAAGGAGGAAACTAAGACAGCAAAATAAAACAGAAAAAAGAGCAAATCGAGAAACATGTAAAGAACTAGATACTAGATATTGAGGTCCTTGCTTATAAGATTTTTTAACCTACGGTAGCTCAATCCGAAAGACCATTTTTTAGACAGTCTTTCGAAAGTGGCCGCCGTTCTATTAATAAAGTAAAACCTTCTGCAGTTGAGCGTTGCGGCTCTGACCTGGGGTGTCAACGAGCCACCCCTAGTGGACGTGGTTTTGGTTAATACCAAGTTCTCAATTTTAAGACCGCAAGCACCATGGATGATTTTAGGAAGCAAGAGCAAGTCATTGACTTTTCTCCTATGTAACAGTGTTGTTAGGCCCAAATTTGCGTTACGTTCCGTGCTGGATGGAATTGTGTCATACAGGAACCCCATGGCTCTAGTCATCAATTTCCTTGAAAAGCTATTTTGAACTTTCTCCAGTTTTTCAATAGCATTACGTTTATACGGAGAGAAAACAGGGGTACCATACTCCAGTATAGGCCGTACGTAAGTTTTGTAGACACGAAGAAGAACTTTTGCGTCTCGTGTTGACAGCGCCCTGAACATTTTGCCTACTACAGCAGTAGCTCTGTAAGAAATAACATCACAATGTTTATCAAAGCAGAGATCCTTAGAAATTATGAAACAAAGGTCCGTATTTTCCTGTACACTGTCAATTTCAACGCCACAACGGCATAAGTGTGGTTTTGATTGTTGGACCCTAGATGAGGAACCTTAGTTTTTTTCTTTGGACAAAGGTAGGCCCCATTTATTGGCCCATGTACTCATAAGATTTATTGCGAGCTGAACCGCAAGAATATCTTCCTCAGAGCCTACCGTTCGATAAATTTTGAAATCGTCAGCAAAAGCTGTAACTCCCACTCCAAACGCAGCAAGTGCATCGGGTAAATCCCAAGTATAGATATTGAAGAGGACTGGTGAAAGGACTCCTCCCTGGGGAACACCACTGGTTATTCTTCTTGGAGCAAAGAATTTGGAATTAACACGGACTGAGAAGGTTCGGTCTTGTAGGAAATCTGAAAGCCACTGCACTATCCTCCGATGGATACCAACTTGACTAAGTCTCTCAATCAAATTCGAGTGCGAGACCCTATCGAAGGCTTTAGAGAAATCGAAATAAATGACATCGACTCCATTACCATCATTCAGCGACGCAGACCAATCATTAAGGCATTCGAGCATCGCTGTTACTGTAGATCTTCCCTTTTGAAACCCATGTTGTTTTGACGAGATTATAGAATGTGTGTCAAGATGCAGAACTATACGCTTTTTCAGTATTTTGCTCAAAAAGTCGTGCAAAGAGAGAAGTGATACTCACAGGTCTGAAATTGGCGGGGACAGTGTGGGGAGGCTTTTTGAGAACGGGAGTGACGTAGACCAGTTTCCACCTAGTGGGAACCTGCGCTCTTATGAGACTCAAATTGAACAAGAATTCCAAAGGTCCAACGATAACGTGTGCAATCTTTTTAATAAAGAACAACGGTATTCCATCTGGAGTAGTCGAATAAGATCGAGGCCACTTAAGCAGCCCAGAAAGCAACTCATCTTTGGAGAACCAACCCTAGTCCGTCATCACAGGAAAGGCTGAATTGTAGTGATGCTGAGGGCATGGCAAAGAAGAACTGCGGCAAAGGACCTCAAGAAAACTTCAGCCAGATGTTGCGCCAGGTCTACATCCTTTCTCAGGAAAGTTCCATCAGGAAGCTTAAAGGGTCCCACGAGAGATTTAGTATGCAACCTAGTGTTGAGAAATCTGTAGAAGGCAAGCCGGTTACGGGAATTAATAACGTTATTTTCGACATGTGAAAAATACTTTTTTAATTTACGAGCAAACCTTTCATTCAGAGCCTTGAAGTAGGCAGAAGATTTAGGGCTACTGCCATCTCTCAGATTCAACCAAGCTTGAGTCCGAAGCCTACTCTATCTGGCCAAGTAATCCGGTAGTTTAGACCCCGTCAGCGGGACCATCTCAAGAGGAACAAAGAGTTCAATTGTGTGGTGTAGAATCGCAATGAACATTTCATACATAGCATCCGCTGTTCCAGCTGCCATGAAGGAAGTGTACCAATCAACATTCGCTAGATAACTTTGAATGCGCAGAAAGTCTGCAGCCTTGAAATTAAACCTTGTTACATAAGTAGGAATAAGGTGCCGCACATTAGTTTTGAAGTGAACTGTAGCATGATCACTTGAACCTAGGGTTTCCCTGACACTCACGCAGTGATTAAATCCTTGACATTAGACAAGAGAAGATCTAAAAAGTTTCTGCCCCTAGTAGGAACTCTGACATACTGATGCAAAGAATGAGTGGTGAAAAAGTCCATTAAAACCCGCGAGTTCGCACTATCCAACGTGCATAGCGTACGGTATTCAACATCAGAAAAATTATTCCACTTAATATCAGGAAGATTAAAATCTCCTGCAATAATGCTTGAGCTAGTAACAGATATTAAACCGCTCAGCGCTTTCATAAGTTGTTCTGTCATTTTCATAGTACATCCAGACTACTACTATAAACTACTACGAAACGAATGCGTTTCAATTCAATTTCCAACTCCACGCAAAAAATTTCATATGAACCGTGAACGGATTCCTTGAAAATAAGAACGGGCGAAAAACTAGAGCGTACGACTAAGGCAACACCACCACTTTTTTGCGTTTTCGATCGCACCTAAGAACCTGGTAAATAGATGCCACGTCCCCGAGCAGTGAGCCCGAATCGACGCTCTGGCTAAGCCATGTTTCGGTAAGGGCACATATATCGACACGTTGTTCCTGAATACAAGAAATTAAGGCATCCTTATTCTTTCCTACGGAGCGAATATTAGCTACCATACATTCTACAGTCCTAGCAAGGGAAGCCGCTTTCCAATGAGACCTCACACGTTTCCCGATAATTGAGCATTAGAATCATTAGTGGCATTGTTCTCGACAAGCAATGAAGATACGGAAACCGATGGAGGAGGTACAGACATAGTAGCGTTTGGCTCACAATCAGCAGTAGAACTCATAGAACGTTGCTTCAGGCCTACATTGGTTACAGATTGTCTACTAATTCTACGACGCTCTCTCTCCGCCTTTGAGAGCGAAGGCCTTATGAACACTCGTGGAACAGAAAAGGCTTTAAATCGATGAGCTCTTCTAAGCAAGAGATTGGCAAAGAAAGAATTAGGCATTACAGCTTTCAGCAACCTAGGACGAGTATCAATAAATTTGCGCATACGATACAATGTCACAGGCATGCAGTCTACCGAAAGAAAATCAAATATTTTCTTAATACAATCCATATCATGTGAAATACGATCGATAGCACTAGAATTACAAGATTCAACCACACCGGCCACAACCACTGACCTCAACCTCTCTTTCCCTTCACAACAGCTAAGACCTACGGAAGTCACAGCATGAGAATTTTTAGATGGGCTGACCTCTCTGCTCCTGCTAAGCGCTTCCTTTAGAGCATCAACTTCTCTCTGCAAACGGGTTTTCTTGCCGATTTCATGCTGGAGTCTCCTCTCCAACTCCTGGTTCTTGATGAGAAGCTCCTCGGTGCGGTTCACCTTTTCGGTCTTTTCGAGTATTTTCGAGTAGATGGCCAAGTATCGTCTTGAGATGAGCAGGCATCTGTGGATCATGAATCAATAACGCAACAGCATCATCAAGTGACCCACCGCCATCCGATTCGTCCACAATGGGAGATCCTTTGCAGAAACGCTTAATCGGCATGCCCTGAAGTAAACGCAAAGACAGGGGAGTTTCCTGAGCGTCCATTGAGCAACGAGTAGACAAATTTACCGCGTAAGGTGGCAAATCGAGTCAAAGAAGATACCCCTGCCACAAGGAATCAGGCGAAATCGATGCTGTTGACGAAGTATCGGGAACAATCCGTCCGGCGATGATAGTTGCAGTAGGAATACGGCAAATCAGAAACAGAACAGAAAGAGATACGCTCTGGTGAGACGTGGTAAAAGTAGCCAGGCAATTGGTGACGTTAAAGTAGAAATGGCCTGGGAAGGGAGATCGTCTAGCCGAGCGCACAGGACCGCCGCCGCACACGATGCAGACGGGCGATCTTCCAAAACAACTTCCACGGATTTTGTCGAATCTCGACCACCTAGTTTCTCCGCTGATGGAATAAGTCGACTGGCCGCCCGTTGGCAGAAGTGTACTGATTCGAACGGTGCTTATTTCGACCAAATCTGATAAGATTTGAGAAAGTTATGGTAGTGAAAAGTGAATCACTCAAAATGCTCAGATCTTTCCGGACAACCTAATCTGATCTACGCAAACTGGAAAACTCAAAAACTCATATAGATCTGGCAGCATGGATCGATAAAGGTGGGCTGCACATAGTCGATACCGCAATTACGAGAAAGAGAAATGAGGAACTCGTTGGTCATACAGCCGAATGCAGTGTCTCTGTAGAGCATGCCAGGTCAGCGCAATTATGATCGAAGAAGGCCTCTACATCAGCGCTCTATCTGGTGCGTCCAAATATTGGCGTCCGACCTGGTTGAAGATTTTTAGCGAAAAGTTGCATAATTACAATACTGGGCTTTCCAGCATTCATTCTGCGAAGACTGAGCGTGAAACGCTGTAGCAACTCAGTCGCACTTTTGAAAGAGGTCTTCACTTTAACCACTTGAAATTCTGCCATCTGATCACCTGGCTTCTCGATATTTCATACATGGAGTCTCAACATTGTGTATGATTAGTGTAGACTTATTTTTTGGACTAACTCATTCCTTAGGACATAAATATTCGCAGCCAAACTCGGAGACAGAGAGTGTTGTTTACCAAAGTTCACGTGCAGTTTTGACGAACCAGCACGCAAACGCCCAAAATGAACGCGAAGCGTAAATTTTCTATGTCATTTTTCCTCCTTATAGATGAGTAGATTGCAAGCTACAATAACTAGTTTAGACTGAGCCTTCTGTTGAAAGTTGAAATAAGCGAAATCGGTTGAAGCAGCTGCAGACTCAGTGCATATCTTCCTTCCAAATTTAGTACCAAATGAATTGCCTCAGCCAGAGGAAGGTCATAAATGGAAGGACAATAAATTTTAATTAGGTGTGAGATTTTGAAAATTCAACTGGGCAGCACTACTTGTGCCTGGAGACATAATTAAGCGAGACTCCGCGACGGTATTGGGTCGAGTCACAGCAATTGGGACTCCCCTTAATTGCGGCACTGGTTTTCAGACTTCCATCCACTTTTTAATGGCGGTTGCATGCCCATTGGTAAGTAGGGTGATGTTAGGAGCAATTGTAAATTTCGGTGAGAAGACTTTTCTTTTGAACAAGGTTATCATGAAGCGACGCTATAGCACCTTCCAATCACATCGACGAGCGATCGATCAGAGATTCATCCTTCTTGATCTTATCGAAAATAGCTCCAGAGTGACTGCACTTTTACTTTTTATGCCTTTTTATTATGTACCAATCAAAAATTGGGCTTTCGTAAAGCTACATCTCAGCTCTAGACATCGTTTCCTTCATGTATAAAATTCTTTATTTTTGAAAAAAGCAAATTTTGAGCATGACCTCACCTGATCGCAAGGAAGATTGCTTAGGAAAGACTTTATTTTTTAGACAAGTACTAGATAAAAACTGTGTTATCGTAAACTGCAATCTCAGCTCCAGCGGTCGCCTTGTTCAAGGATCATTTCATTTTTGGAAAAATTCAGGATAGGAAAATTACTCCACCTGATGGGATGAAAGGTTGCTTAGGAGAGGACTGATTTTTTCTGCTACGAACTGAAAGTCAAATTTCGGTAAGATTCGTTTGCACTTTACTATTAGGTTGTAACGAATTAAATGGCACTGGCTCGCGCCATTTTTTGGCGCGTCTTTACGCGTTTGATCAAGAACAAACCGTAACATGTGGCATATCATTTAGAAGCGCAAACTTTGCTCTATCGGAGAGTACCAAATGTTCTATGTAAAAGTGGGAAAACTTTAGAGTTTTATTGACTTTTTTGCAGATGGAGCTGGGCACTACAGCTAAGGAGGCGGACGAGAAGATCAACGCCGCATTTGGTCAGGATGTTCCACAATTCGGACGGCGTATCGTTGGTATCAGAAGTTTCGGAATGGAGATGAGAGCTTAGAAGAACATAAAGGTCGTGGGAGGCATAGTGATGTTGATGAGGACAAGCTGAGAGATGTGGTAGAGAAGAATCCACACAAAGGTACCAGGGAGATAGCGAAGGTTCTTGGCGTCAGTCACAACACAGCTGCCCGGCATCTGAAGGAAATTGGAAAGACCAAAAAACTGGAAAGATGGGTGCCTCACGAGCTGTCTGAGGAGCAAAGAAACCGACGATATGAGATCTCGTCCGCACTGCTTCTACGGAACGAAACGGACCCATTCCTTGATCGCATCGTAACCTGTGACGAGAAGTGGATAATGTGCGACAACAGGCGACGATCGGCACAGTGGGTGGACAGCGGTGAGAGCCCCAAGGTTTTTGCGAAGCCGGAATTGCACCAAAAGAAAGTAATGGTGACAGTATGGTGGTGTTCGCTGGGAATTATTCACCACAGCTTCCTCCCTCGCGGTGAATCCATCACGGCAGAGAAGTACTGCATTGAAATTGAAGAAATGATGAAAAAGTTGAAGGAGATCCGGTCGGCCTTGGTAAACCGAAGGCGAGTTCTCCTTCTGCACGACAATGCTCGCCCCCATATAGCACGAATGACGTTGCAGAAATTGAATGAGCTGAGCATTGAAACTCTACCACATCCTCCGTTTTCTCCCGACCTCTCCCCAACAGACTGCCATTTCTTCAAGCATCTTGGCGACTTCTTGGTAGGGAAAATATTCAAATACCAACAGGATGCCGAAAGTGCCTTCGAAGATTTCGTCAATTCCAGAACTTCTGATTTTTATGCTACTGGGACAAAAAAGCTTGTGCCAGTTGGCAAAGATGTGTAGAATCAGAAGGTTTTTATTTCGATTAATAAACTTGCTTACAAGCCGAGATATTAACTGTTTAAATTTACAGTGGTTCAGTGCCATTTATTTCGTTACAACCTAATAGTTAAATTCCCCAAGTAACAAATGTGTTGCGCCACCTCAACGAAAATTGAGCAACAATCGATTCATTTCAGCTGCTTTGAAAACTGCTTCGACAAAATTTATTATCTAATTGTAGAGCAGTAAGCACTCAAACTTTTATTAGATCACCTGTATCACCTGTATCACCTGTCGTTCCGTTGATCATAGACTTGCTCGAGCGGGCGCCAGCAGCGTCTCCATTCGTCCCTGCCGCGTGCCAGAGTGGCCCAATCCTCCGCGCTCGAGGGACACGAAGAGCGTCATATCGGTCGTTCAGGGCTTTCACGAAGAAGTCCGACCAACGCGTTGGTGGGCGTCCTGGTGTTCTCTTGACATCCAGCGGAATCCAGTCGGTGATGGCTCTCGTCCAGCGGGTGTCTGTGAATCGCATTACGCGGCCGGCCCACCTAATTTTCGACAACTTGGCCCACGCGACAGCGTCTCTGATCTTGGAACGTCGGCGAAGCTCGGAACTCCGGAGGCCTTCTCTCACTTGCCTGAGTCGTGTCACTCCGAGCATCGTCCTCTCGATTCCACGCTGCGCGACGATGATCGCGTGTTCATCCTGCTTTCGTATAGCCCAGGTCTCTGAGGCGTACATTAGGGCAGGAAGAACAGTGGAGTCGAATAACTGGGCACGGAGTCGGACGTTCTTCGTCTTCTTCACGACTTCTTTGACGCTCTTGAAAGCTCCCCAAGCCGCTCCTCCTGCTCAGTTCTGGTGCTAGGTTGTTGGCCGAGTTGACTTCGCGACCCAGATACACAAAGCTGGAGCATTCGGAGATGTTCGTTCCGTTGAGCGAAAATGGGACATCAGAAACCCATCCGTTCCTCATGAACATCGTCTTCGTAAGATTCAGCTGCAGTCCAGCGTTCCCACATATGCGATCAAAGATGGTCACCATTCCTTCCGTCTGGCTAATGCACGATGTTATGAGTCGGTATCGTCAGCGAAGCGAAGATGGTGCAGCTGTCGGCCGTCGACCTTCACTCCCATGTCTTCCCATTCTAGTTCGCGCAGGACGTTTTCGAGGGTGGCGCTGAAGAGCTTCGGAGATATGGTATCTCCCTGCCGAACTCCTCTCTTCACGTCGATGACGACTTCGATATTATATATTTTATTAGATACAATTTCAAATCCAAATGTCCTCATTTTTTCGTAGAAGAAGCGGTGCTCAGGGTATTGCAATATCGTTGCCATGTCTGACAAATCTTCATTTAATCGACTTATTAGCGTTAAAACTTTATTAATTGAATACTAGTAATTATTTGTTCCTTTTTTCTTTTTCTTTTGTAAAATTGTTTGCAACACTGAGGCAATCTAACATTGTAATCCTTCAGTTTCCTTGAGGGGTAGGGTCGTAGCAAGACTTTTGGGGGGGGGGGGGGGGTGGTCGTAAATTTTTGGCAAAAATCGCAGCCCACGCTTGAGCCTGTTTCTAGCTTATAACTCCTCCAGTTCTAGGCTTAAGAAACGGTCGGCACTGTTCGATTCACTACGGTCCCAAGCTCGCTCGGTCCAGCTGCACCGCGTGTGTTATGTGAATGCACACAACACACTGAATATGACGGCGTCGTCCAAAAATCGCCCTCCAACTGCATTCCTCGATCAGGGCGAGTCCGCAGCTGTGTTCTGCGCTCTTCGAGCGCAGAACTAGGCTAGGGAAGGGACTCCAGGTTGGGTGTCATCCAAGCTGCCGGCGTGGAGACTGCTTTCGTCGCTCAGGAGGAGTCCGCGGCTGGGTTCGGCTAGGGAAGGGACTCCGGGTTGGGTGCCATCCAAGCTGCCGGCGTGGAGACTGCTTTCGTCGCTCAGGAGGAGTCCGCGGCTGGGTTCGGCTAGGTAGGGGACTCCGGGTTGGGTGCCATCCAAGCTGCCGGCGTGGAGACTGCTTTCGTCGCTCAGAAGGAGTCCGCGGCTGGATTCTGCGCTCTTCGAGCGCAGAACCAGGCTAGGGAAGCGCTCCAGGGTGTGTGCCATCCAAGCTGCCGGCGTGGAGACTGCTTTCGTCGCTGAGGAGGAGTCCGCGGCTGGGTTCGGCTAGGGAAGGGACTCCGGGTTGGGTGCCATCCAAGCTGCAGGCGTGGAGACTGCTTTCGTCGCTCAGGAGGAGTCCGCGGCTGGGTTCGGCTAGGGAAGGGACTCCGGGTTGGGTGCCATCCAAGCTGCCGGTGTGGAGACTGCTTTCGTCGCTCAGGAGGAGTCCGCGGCTGGGTTCTGCGCTCTTCGAGGCTAGGGAAGGGACTCCATGTTGTGGCACATTCAAGCTGCTCGTGCGAGAACTACTTCCTTCTCCTAGAGTTCTCCTGTAGCGGCGGTGGAAGAGCCGCGATCCGCCATCGACCGATCAACGATCCTCCTTCATATCGACTGACCGTGGTGTCGGTGGATATCGAAGATTGCCACGTCGACACGACGCGACGCACGCGGCTTGGCGGAAGAAGAAGAGCCGCCACCGTGGCCGCTGAGGTGCATTTCTAGGGCGGTGTCGTCAAATGCGGTGTTTGTGTGCATTCACACAACACACGCGGAGCAGCTGGACCGAGCGAGTTTGGGATCTTACAGTTCGATTCATCTCCTCAAGATCTATACAAACGTATATACAGCTTATCTGACCACCGCCTTTTCGCTGCGGTTGGCCAAAAAATGAGTGGAGCAGGCTCTATGCGATTGAAGCAGCTCATCTCCCAGGACATGCATGTTTTCGCAATATTTCAAGCACGACGTATGTTGCCAGTGCTCTGTCAAGCCAGGAACGCTTCGAAAGTCGGTCGTGTATGTGCAATGCGCACAGAATTGAACCTATCAATCGAGTGGGCGAAAGCATGTCTATTGCGCTTCAATCCTCCCTTACTGGAAAATGTAAAGCCTTCAAGACTATTTGAACCTTTTGGAGAATTTTATTAGGAATTTCCCAAATTTCCCTACTCAGGAATTGATGTACTCTGTCCTGGCGAGACTTTGGAGTGCGCCGTGAACAATGCATATAGGGTCGAACCTATCAATCGAATGGGGCGGTTGCTCGCATACGCGCGAGCGTGTTCGGAGCGCAATAACTCTGCCAAGTTTGAATCTTTCCGGCCGCAACTCCAGAATTTTGTAGGCAATTCTAGGTTCTTGAAGTGGACTAAAACACAACGGTGTTGCTCATAAAAAACTGAGTTACAGCGGTGCGAAATGCAGTTAAGGCTTGTGCGACCCAATTTTTTTTCCGATTTCGGTCGACCACTGCGGAAAGACGCAGCAAGCTAACAGCATGCAAATGCGTGGGAGAGCAGGACACTGAAGGCACTTTACGACGACATGATCACAACTACCCACTGCCTAACGTGGCTTATTCCCAGCTGTCATTTTAAAGCGGCGAACGTAGCGGTGAAGTTTCTTCCGCCCTTGCTCACCCAAATTTGAACTTTCCACGCTCGCAATGGGGCACTATTGTACTACCTTCGTGTCTCCAGAGATCGAGGAGAGGTCGAAAAAAAATTCTTAACTTTACACATGGGCTTATTTGGGGTGCTGATCACGAGTAAAGCATCCATTTATCAATTTACGCTGGAGTACGATAGGTTACAGTAGGTGCGGGTGACTAAGGCTATGGCCACCGATTTCGTCCAAATTTCGCCCAGGGGGTAAGGAACGCTTTAGAATATCTGAAGAAGTATCTTACCTTTAAACAGCAGTAGTGGCGACATCTAATCAGCTTCTAAGGAAAAGGTTTACAACAGATTATTGTTTTGGTGTAGTCTTCAGGAACACCCTAGTCCCCGACATTAGTCACCCGTACCTACCGTAACCTACCCTATTCCGGTGTAAAATGAAAACGGTTGTCTACCCTACTCCAGCGTAAAAAAATGTCGATGTGATGTCAGACTCGTGATCAGCACCCCAAGTAACGGCCCTAGGTGAAGTTTGAGCGAAATCGGTGAATATGACTTCGACAGCCTTAGTCACCCGTACCTGCCGTAACCTATCGTACTCCAGCGTAAAACGAAAAATGGATGTCGTGATCAGCACCCCAAATAACCCCCCCCCCCCCTTCTGAGCGAAGTTTGGGCGAAGTTTTTATCGATCTCTCCTCGACCTCTTGAGTCCCGAAAATACGATGGTACCCGCAATGGTACCATCGAATGGTACCGATCTCGACCAATTTCGGAACCATCGATTTTTCGACAATTTCACATCGAGGGCGAGGCCGCTCTGACCGCGACGACGGATGATGACGTCATCTAAGATCGATATTTTCGAGTTTCGCCAAGTTTGATACCATTCGATAGAGCTTTTCGTTCTGAGTTCAATGGCTTTACCAAAGTAGCGAGAATTTGTAATCTGGGCGAGCAAGAGCGCGGAGAATATCGACTCTTGTTGTGCTCAATTGTGCAGACGTGTTCTGAGCGCGTAACTCTGTTAATTGTGAAACTTTCCGGCTGCAGCTTGTAGATTTTATAGGCAGTAAAAAGCTCTAGTAGTGCACTGAAATACAGCAATGTAGCTCATGAAGATACTAAGCTACCGCAGTGCGAAAATGCAGGTAAGGCTTGTTTGAAACGATTTCTTTTCAGATTTCAGTCGACCCCTACGGGAAAACGCGAAGAGCTAACGGTCTAAAGGTGCGTATGCGAGCAGAGCACTCAAAGAACATCTACCGACGTGACCACTGCTCCACAGCTACCTAAACTGCCTTAGTCCCAGCTGCCGTTTTAGAGCGGCGGACTTTTAGCGGTCGATATTCTCCGCGATCCTACTCGCCCAGGCTGCGATTCTCGCTACTCCCACTAATACTCTTCAATTCACCATAAAAAGCTCTATCGAATGGTATCAAACTTGGATAAGTTTGAAAATATCGATTTTTGATGCCGTCATCGTCCATTTGCTGCAGCCTATAGCGGCCTCGTTCTCGATGCAAAATTGTCAAAAAAATCGATATTTCCTAGATTGGTCGAAGTTGATACCATTCGATAGAGCTTTTCGAGCTGAACAGAAGGGTATCATTGCGAGTGTCGAAAACTCAAACTTTGGTGAGCAAAGGCGGAAGAAACTTCACCGCTACCGTCCGCAGCTCTAAAATGGCCGATGGGGCTAAGGCACTTTAGGCAGGTGGGAAGTCGTGAGCATGGCATCATAAATCACCTTCAGTGAATGCTCGCCAACGCATTTGCACGCAGTTAGCTCGTTGCGGCTTCCAGTGGTCGACAGAAATCGGAAAAAATTGGTCCTCAAGCCTCACCCGCATTTTCGCACCGCTGTAACTTTGTTCTTTATGAGCTACACCATTGTGCTTTAGTGCACTTCAAGAACTTTGAGCTGCCCACAATGTCAGCCGAAAAGATTCGAACTTGACAAAGCTACACGCTCCGAACATGCCTTTGCGAACGGTCGCCCCACTCAATTGATAGGTGCGATTCTATATGTGTTGTTCACGGCGCACTCCAAAGTCTCGCCAGGACAGAGTACAGCAAATCATGAGTAGGGCGGCTAGAAATTTCTGATAATGCTCCGCAAACCCTCACTTTACAATATGTCACGCCCACTCGATAGATAGATTCGAACGTACATGCATTGTTCACAGCGCACTGTGTCCTTCGAGCAACTGCATATCCATCTGCCGAATTTCGAGACCAGAAACCTTCAATGTCGGTGAGGAGGCTCAGGCTCTTGAGGCCGCGTCTACCTACCTCAGCATGCTGGCAGCCTTCTTATTAAGAATAAGTCCTCCGCTGACGTTATCACTCTTCATGATAGCCTCCCGGATGGTTTAGTCGACTCCCGCTCTTTCCACTACTTTGAAATGCCCGAGCACTTCACGTACAAGTATGGCTGGAGGGAGCGAAAATGCACTGCTAAAATTATTGTTCGTATTTATTTCGTTGGACCGTCCAACTTTACAATGAGTGGATTGCACTCCGCCTACTTCTTCTATTCGGGAAAGAGTTCACAGCCTTCCAAGACGTGCGTACTATCAACGCCGTTGAGCACCCATCTTTCGCAGCTGCCGCTAGAGCCGCCAGTTATCTTCGTGACGACGCCTACTTCGAGCAGTCTCTCCGTGAGGCATCCAGTTTTCACATGCCCATTCAGCTCCTTTCTTGCTCCCGTCCACCGTCTTCCTGCCCATTTTTGGCGAGGTTCAGCCTGCCGTTTAACTGCGTCCTTGGGAGGTATTCAAAAGTGACTTCATGCAGGACTACCTGGCCAGTGGTAGCTCGCCTGCAGTCGCTGAGTTGCGCGCTTTTTATGACATTGCTGAACGCATTGAGTAGTTCGGGAAAGAGTGGAGAGCCTACCTGGACATTGAAATGTTTTGATCTCTGATTCCACTCCCGTTGCGGACTATGCCCCTACAAGCGGCTAGAAGATTCGCTGAAGGCTAGCCTTGTCGAAGAGCAGAAGCGTTGTTGATGATGTGATTCCTGCTATTCAGCGTTGCCAGGGTAGCTGCTTCTTCGTTGACGGACCTGGTGGCAGCAGTAAAACCTTCGCTTACACTGTCATCTCTCACCTGGCCACCGCTCGCCGATTCAAAGCCATCGCCGTTGCATGGACCGCTATTGCTGCCAATCTTCTGCGCAATGGACGAACAAAGACCTCCTCATTCCGTTTGATTGTTGCCGAGCAATTCCGAGCCTCTAGCATGAAACGTCAGTCGCAGGAGGCCAGAAATTTAAGCGCCACTGATGTCGCCATCTGGGATGATCTCCGATGGTCCCGAAACTAGCCTTGGAAGCGGTCGACACGCTCCTGCAAGATCTCCTTTAGACCAATTTATCGTCTGGTGGCGAGGTCATGCTGCTTGGCACTTCCAACAGGTTCTTCCTGTTGTTGAGAGGGATAGCCGCTCTGACATGTTGGGTAATGGTGCTCTAGCCACCGACTGCAACTGCGATCTATCCGTTCCCAGCGATCTTCTATGTAATGGCTACATCATTGACGACGTATTCGGTGACGTGTTTGCTGGAGGGTCATTTGGCCTCACTGACGTCGTCATCCTCACCTCCAGGATGTTGCCGCACTGAAGCTAAACGACCGCGTACTAGACCGCTTAAGTAGCGCCCGCCGAACGCTGCTTAGCGAGGACGAGGCTGCTGTTGACCACCTGTCCGACTCGCTCAACTTCCCACTTGATTTCCCTAATAAGCTGACTCACACCGGTTTGCCTTCCCAACAACTGTGATGCTGCTTCGGAACTTCGACGTTGCCAGCGGTCTCTGCAACGGCTTCCTATTTATCGTCAGACACATTGGCCAGCGGGTGCTCATCTGTGAGCACGATGTCGGTAGCTGGCTAGACTCTGTCTTTTCGCATCGACTGCTATTACACCCATCGTATGCTGCCGTTCCGCCTTAGAAGAAGGCAATTTCCGCTACGCTTAAGCTTCACGATGGCAATTAATAAGTCCACAGGCCGAACGTTCTCGAGAGGTATAATTGGTATTGCACTGCACAACCCATTTTTTCGCAAGGCTAGTTCTATATCATTTTCTCCTATGATCAAGATCTGTCGCTAGTGCCACGCCTTCACTACGTATGTAGTGTGCGTTCATCCCCTGCTACATTGTTGTTTCTTGACTGCTTCCTCTCGCTGTGTTACCTAGTGTCCCACCCTCTTCAACGCAATCTCCCCGTTCGTCTCTTAAGCTACGGTCAACGGCTCACCCTGCTACCCTGTCTCCGCCAAGGTGCGTGAGTTCACCTCTTTCATTGCGTTTCTCCTCCTTCTCCCCTTCACGTCGCTATAATCACATCTAACACCTGACACCCTTTCATCGCCTTCTCCGCCGTTTCGCTCCGTCTGTGATGACGGACTCACGCTGCCATCGAACCTCAACTGCGAACTGTGAGTTCCACCTCCGATGTTGCATTTCTGCTTCTCATCCACCTTCCTCCCGCAACTTCTACTTCTCCCACTTACCAACTTTCACGTCCACCTTCAGCTCTGCCCCTCAACATACCCTCATTCTCCACAGCCTCTCACGCTCAACCACGCACGATGCAATCGGAGACCACCCTTTCCATTACGTTTGCTTCGCGTGACCAATGGAGCCGGCTGGCCTGGCGTGACTAGCACACACCAGCGTCGCTTCCGCCGAAGCCGGCGACCGACGCTGTTATGCGTTATGATCGGATTAGCGTCCTAATCGGGTATGGCCTTACAGGGAAAGGTTCCCAACTCATGGTGAGCTTTTGCGATGCTATTTTGGCAGGATGTAGGACCCTGTGAGTGGAGTCAAGAACCACAGTTTGTTTTGCTGAACGCTTCTATACAGACCTGAAAAGGAGGTCTGAAAGCATGCGCGCAACTATTATCAACCCCTACGACACACAAGTGATGTGCCTCGGTGGCGCAGCCGGTAACCTGCCGCCTCATAGGAGCACACCGGCAGCTTTTCAGTTCGAGTCCGAGTGCTGCCATTATTTTTGCACGTATTAGTTTGTTGTTGTTACACTTTCTTATGATCACAGGAGTCAATTTTTGGCCGCCAGTGCTTGCAACAAACCAAGGCTCTCTATTTGCGCCTTCATATATGCTAGTTTTCAACTATGCATGTACCACCACCATCATACCGTATCACCAACGATACCGTAATTGCACACAAATACGCTCATCTTACTGCTGAGTATTATGAACCTGGGCCATATCGGTACATAATTGCACTGAAAATATTGTTCCTACCTGAACGTGTTGCCGGCCGACTACTTTCCACCTTCACAGCGGATTTCAGTTCTCCGACAAGGAGATAGATTGCGGTTGCGGATGCCATAAAAGGACTCATCCTGGATGCCGTATATGGCGATATCGACTGTCAAGAAGAAGAGGCGGTGCAGGTTAGAGGTAGCAGGTTAGAGGCCCTCCGGAATATATCACATGCAGCCGAGATGCTATATTGAAAATAGGTAACTGGGATAAAATATTATACAAAAAGGATACCACCCGTGACTTTTCTTTTGATTGCAGATTATAAGCCAGACCTACCGACAGTTCTGCGCTCCGGTGTTTCGGCCGTGTCTTTCATACGCGTGGGTGGCAGCTGTTTACTTTGATGTTCATCCGGGACCCTCTCTCTACACCATCAGATTAAGCGTTCAACGAAGAAGTGGTCACTCGTTGCCAGGAAGAGGATTGTTCCTCACTGGTTTCTGTAAGGTGCTGCTGGTGTGACAAGCGCTAGTGTCACTTGTTTCATAGTTTTGTACCCTAGCTGTTGACTAAAAGGGAAATAATAAATATAAGACTTTTAATTTAATAATATATAAGACTTTTTATTCCCAGAGAAATGATATGGTGCAGATTTGCATAGTTGAAAAACTAGCACATATGAAGGAGCAAATAGATAGCTTTGGTTTGTTGTAAGCACTGATAGTCTAAAATTGCCTACTGTCATCATGAAAAGGCGTAATAACAACGAACTAATACGTGCGAAAATTCTGGCAGTACTCGAACTCGAACTCGGAAGCCCGCCGCGCACACGTTTTTACAACTAATTTTCCGCCCTTAGGAAAGCGTTCAGCAAAAACTAACTGTGGTTTTGGACTCCACTCACAGGGTCCTACATCCTGCCAAAATAGCATCGCAAAAGCTCAACTTGAGTTGGGAACCTTTCCTTGTTGGTAACATAAAATGCCCAAATAGAAATGAAACATGAGACCGTGAAGACAGTGCGAAGACAGAAAGCAACTTTAGATTCTTAACGTTGCCCATGTTTTCCGAAAACTCCGCAATAAGCTCAAGTAAAACAAATGTGTGTGTGAGAGATATAACGAGTACCAGAGCTACGTTAGACGTGATCAGGAGGGAAATTGGTCGACGAGGGGTTTTAGACGCATGTCTGCACAGCGGAAGTAAATACCACTATAAGAGTCTCCACAAATCATATATTAGAAAAGTAAACTCCATTTTTTTAGTTCTTAAACACAGGAAGCAAGAGGGCCAAAAATTTTCGCACCGTCAAAAATTTTCGCAACGCCAAAGCGCACACACATTCTATGGTGAGAGGCCAAGTGTTCGTGTTCCCCTTGCTGTCGAGTTTTTGCTTTCTAGTGTTGATCCTTGTTTGGTATTCATCACTTTCTCAACATTCGTAGGCATACGTTGGATATATTCGATCCGAATCATCTTGTTATCCGAGGGTCGCAAAGTTGCTGTTATCCAAGCCCAGGTTTTCGGATTTGTGCTCGGGACCTATGTAGAGTGTACCACAAGCCTTAACTGATTCCGCAGTACTGCGTCAACGCTTCCAAGCACCAGTTGGCAAAGTGAATAATTTTGATTGACCAGAACTCGCTAAAATAGTGCACTTACCAATTTTCGTCATCACATTTGTAATGCCTAAAGATTTACTAGGTGACATACGTATTTATTTAAAGTTCCATGGGAAAGTGAAGCCCTTCCCTTGTAAAATGCAAATCTTACTATTTGGGGACGATAGTACTGTCCAAGTGCAAGTGAGGCAACTGGCATTAGATTCGGCTTGTGCATCGGTTGATGAGCGAATGTGTCCATCCGTTGGTCATTGTAAAGCTAATACAAAAACATAGGTTAGCGAAAATGGGTGAAGACTGAGAACTTCAACCCCTACTCTTTGAAATCTTCCTCCTTCCTTCGCAAGAAGTTCGTCTGGTGCTCCCTCTTCCACAATTCGACCTTCATCCAAAACGATAATTCGGTCACAATTCTTCACCGTCGACAACCTTAAGTTCATTTGTAAACGGCCAACTTCACACCTCTACAAATTAGGGAATTGAGTTTCATCATCAACTGCGATTAAGTCACCTGTGTGCAATAGTGATCGTCGTAAGACCTTCGGATGCTAGATCAAGCGCGTGTTGCACTTCCTCCTCGTGGATGTTGTCCAGTGCCGACGTGGCTTCATCGAAAAGCATTACAGTCGGCTTCCTTAAATCAAGACTACTAAAACTGCTATTGCTTACCACGTACTTACTACGAAACTGATACAGAAAGCTTACTCTGTGAAGCAAAGAAGCCATAAAATTCGTTAACCATAAAATTTGGAACTTAGCGAGCTGATGCCTGCATCGAGATGGCACGTGGAACACTCACAGAAACCAAGAACTAGGCAAGGGAAGAAACTCCGGAGTCCAGCTGATCTGACTTACCCGTTAAGATAACTTGTTGGTGTGTTGCGGGCACCAGCCCTCTTATTGTAAGTACCTAAAATTCTCAGTCTGGTAACTGCAATTTGGTGATTATTCTGGAAACAAAAGTGTTCGACATGTTGGCGTCTGAGCTTGCTATACGAAATCGCTTAGTATTTTGGGTTTACTTGATTGGCAGCGCAAATGCCATGCCCATGTTCTGCATATAAATAAATTCCGTTTTTCACTTTTAGCTTGGCTGAACCTTTATCTTGATCAGAATTTGTAATTAAGCTCCAAATTGTAAGTTAGATCTGCGTTCTTCCAGACGAATTTAAATTTCAATAGGTACGACGCGACGTTGCAACCAAAAAGATGTTTCATAGTTTAGGTAGTCTTAAAATTTTAGGAGCAATAGAGAGTCATGTTCTCACCAAGTCTCTTGGTGGTCTTCAAGCTCTCGACTTCCTTAGCGTTGTCGCAGAGATGGTGCACAAAGTGGTCGCATTCCTCGTCGATGTTGTTCATGACGGTATCTTCCCAAGGGCCGGCAAGAGAGGTGTAAAGGTCTCAGTTACTGGTCGCTCTGGAACTCCTCCACTTCTTGAATTTCGTGGTCCTTCTCCCCTTATCCCGAAAGGCGGAACCTTACGCGAAGCAGGCAGTGGTCCGATTCTGTCATAGTACTTCGGGATAAGAGAAATATCGGCAATGCAACACTGGCGGTTGAAAATGATGCGGTCGATCTTGTAATAGGATTGGCAACCGAGAGATTCCAATGCCTATCGAAAGGACGGAGGCTTCTGGAAGTGCGAGCTTCTTTGTTTGATAGAATCGATGAACTCTGACAGTCGTTCTCAGTGACGCTTCGATTTCTGGAGAAGTATTAGGTGTGATATAACAGAAAGACGAGAGTACTGTAACAAGCTATTTGCTCATATCACTCGACTTTCGTACGTCAATCACGTGCAGGCGACAGGCTCTAGTGACAGGCCGGCCTACGAACGTTCTGCTGTTCTAGCCTACGAACGACGTTTCATAGCTGTCATGAATGACATATTCACGATGACTCATCAAGGCGCACGGGACGCCTGCAACGTGAGGTGTGCACTAACAAGGGAAGGGTCTGAAGCGTATGTCTGAACGGGGGGAGCGAGTCATATAATGAGAATCCCCACCCCCCAATTAGTATGAAAATCTGTTTATTTTTTGCCAAGTCGTTAAACCCAAGGAGTAGGGGGTCCTTGAAGTCACAGCGGAATACGGCACATCACGAGTTTGGGGTTCTTGTACGCCCGCGATGCTTCTGACGGCGAGCGGCTCGGAGGGCAGTGGAAGTTGGGTTGCTTCATACGAGAAAGGTCGGGGGTTTGGTTCCTCTGCGCTGCTGCTTTTTTTGCATTCCAACTGACTGGTTGAGATTTGAGGATTCTAACGTCTATACCATTTTCAGACGTTTTTATGCCTAATTTTCCAGCTGAATACTGTGGTATTCAACATAATGATGCAGAAATGTTCAACATTAGTGATACACAGGTACAAGGTGCATGAAGCACAATACGGGCAGCGTATAAAGGCTACAGGCTCCTCACAGTCTGTCTCCATAAATGGGCCAATGACCTCGGAAAAAGCCATCTTGCTCGGATTTTCCAAAGAGATCAGGATGTGACGTCGGAGGTGGTTCAAGTGAGAAACGCGGTCCGTGAATCCCGCAAATTAACCTAAACGGCATCGATACACTTTTTCCCTCATCTTTGCCTGTCACCCGGAAATCGGAGATCTGCTGAAGATCTTCTAAAACCTAACATCAACAATGTCTGAAGATGCTCGAGTGGTGATCCACCTGCTCCCGCTGAAGTGTGGCCCACCTTTAGACAAGGAACCTTCGAAGGAAGAAATCGAGCTGGCCGGACGGACGGCCAGCATACTAAAGGACATCGAAGCACATCGACTTGAAGTTGACAAAGACGTTGTGGTTAAAAATCCGGTCAGTAATAAACAACCGCAACAAACAACAGTCGCAAGAAAGGTACTCTCCAGAGCGTACAGCTAGAAAATGAGTAGGAAACGTCTGAAATGGTATAGACGTCAGGAATCCCCAAATCTCAACCAGTCAGTTGAAATGCAAAAATGCAGCAGCGCGCAAGAACCAAACCCCCGACCTTTCTCGTATGAAGCAACCCAACTTCCACTGCCCTCCGAGCCGCTCGCCGTCAGAAGCATCGCGGGCGTACAAGAACCCCAAACTCGTGATGTGCCGTATTCCGCTGTGACTTCAAGGACCCCCTACTCCTTGGATTTAACGACTTGGCAAAAAATAAACACATTTTCATACTAATTGAGGGGTGGGGATTCTCATTATATGACTCGCTCCCCCCGTTCAGACATACGCTTCAGACCCTTCCCTTGTTAGGACGTGCCGAGCCTCACAGGGCCGCCAACTAGCATTCGTCTCCGCCCAATTTGGCCAGTATAAAATACCTCCTATATAAAGGACGCCGAAGGCAGATTTTGGCAGTTCTGTTTGGCCTGCATGCAGTCTACTTCCCTGCGATCTTCCTTCTCCCAGCTCCAGTCTCCCCGTCTTCCCCTGCACTTCTCTCCAACTTCTATGACACAATAACCTCAATTACCAATAACCTCTCTTCACAAGGACAACTGCGGACCACCATCTCCCCCCTCTCTCTAATCGTTCTCTCTCATGTTGTTCCACTGTCAGCATCCACTGAACCACCTATTTCTATGCTGTAGTAATGTTATTAAAGGATAAAGGACGGCGTTACTCAATCCCTTCTGGGATGCGCCAGCGCATTCTACTTCTACGGGATGTCGTGGAGGCGACATGAATGCGTATTTGGCCATACAATGACTTGCGGTGGCCAGCCGATGAACAAGTCCCACACGAGTCTGGTACCAATTCACCGACCCCGGAGGGATGGAAGGCTTGGTTGGCCTGGGCGGGAAATCCGAACCAGGAACCTGGTATCGGGTGCACGCGACAGTCGCGCCTCCTCCGACTGCGCGACACGCGCCCAGTAAAGTTATTACACAATAAAAATATATAACGCTCTTTTCACACAGCCTAAACACAATACATCCACCAACCTCGAGGATTAGAGACTAACGTCTAGACAAGAGCTCTCGGGATAATGCTACGTCGTCGGCCGCTCGCAAAGCTCGGCGAGGGTGAAAAGCATGAGAAGGGTCCCCGTTGCGAGGACGGCATCGCTGGCAACTGAATCAGTCCGAAAGTACCGCAACGTAGGCATGATCCGTGTAGCAAAGCTGAATGTGGTTACGTTGACGGGCCGCTTGTGTGAGTTGGTAGAAGCACTGGAGCGAAGAAAATAGATTTCTGTGCGGAGCAGGGAATGAGATGGTCCTGCTGCAAGTCGAGGGACATTGGCCGCGGCTTCAACATCGTTTTTTGCGGCAGTCCCCGGACCACCAATGGTGTCAGTATGGTCGTCTCCGTACGTTTCCTTGACGTGACTGCAGGCGTAGAACGTTTCGGTGGCTGTTTGATGAAGATTTCTGGGGCCGTAGAAGAGCGACGATGCCATTTTTTCTGCGTATGCTCCAAAGAGAGGCTGTTCCGAGCAAGCCGAGGACGAGTTCTGGCCCTTGCTTGATGAGAAGACAGCGGAGATACCGTCACAAGATGTAGTTGTTGTGGCAGGTGACCTTGATGGGCAGGTCGGGCACAAACAGGCAAAGCTTATTATTTCCATGCAGAATCTCGACCAGTTTCTCACCTTTGCGCAAGCATATTGCTTCAGAAATACCGCGACGACAAAATTTTTTTCAGGGATTGAGTCCCCGCGTTGCCCGCTTCTAGTTGCCTCAGGCAGATAACAGATAGAGACGGACCATCATCCCATGTGCTTGCCGGGCAGGTGGGTCACACTCACCTAATTACTGCTCGTGCAATTGCAACTCGTTGTTTCTGACCGCCTGACAATTGTAGACCCCTGAAAATTGTCAATTGTGGAACAAATTAGAACGAACTACATAAGTGCGCATGACAGAAGGATCAATTCACCGATCTCCTACTCGTGTCTGCATTCCTTCCGGCAAAGAACTGATAAACTGCCATGCTCCAACTTTTCTGGCGGCATCGTTGATTTCCTGCTGAAATTTTGAAAATGCAGAGTAACACCCAGCTAGTACTTTACCCAAAGACCTGTGTTGCATCAAGCCGGCCGTAACGAATGTTATCGCTGATAGTGCCGTCGAAGAGAACAGGTTCCTGTGAAACCAGTGAGCACATGCCGCGCAGTTCGTCGGGACAGAGCTTCCTCAGGTTATCACCGTCAAGCAGGATCTGAGCAATAGCATCGAATGAACACATGAGAGATGGCAGATTACAAAGCTAATCCGTACTTCTGATGTGATTTTTGATGGCTTCTTCGACCGAAAAAGCACATAACTTGTTGTTCACTTTGACAAATTTTTTAACGCAAAAAAGACGACCTACTTGTAAAATCTTCCCACATCGATTTTGGCAATAAGAGATTAGCATATAATTGTTTTGGTGCATAATGTATTTATATTCAATAAAAGAGTTACTTAAAAATTAGAACAAAACCTGAAGAATGAGAATGTGCTCAAGGAGAATGTGAAATCGTTAACATTTATTTGAGACAAGGTCAGTTTTTAACGCGGAATGGCACCAAACCTCCGTATCGTTCAGCGCCTCATAGCGGCGTGGCTATGGGTATCGAACTGCAATGTATAGCGGAGGAATTAAATATCCGGCGGGGTCTAGAAATCTGAGAACGAAATCGACAGACCTTCGGAAGCCGAGCGAAATCCAAACTACAAGTGCTCCGACACACGTGCCCAACGGCGTGTCTCGCACTTGCGCGCTTCGCTCGACCTAGCAACATCGCTAACCTACTGAAAGGCCTTGGGTATACTCCCGCTTCGCGCGGCGGCATGAAACCGTTCTTCACTTCCCTAATTTTATCATGGGCATTATCTCGGGCAACGTCACTGGCCGGTTTGTGATGCTCAGGTTGCTCCGCAACCGTTCTAATGTTCAACAGCACTTGTTCAGGGGCCGGGTTTGATGAACGCGTCCGGAGGTAAATCCTACCCCCATTCACCTCGACGGCCACTTAAACCCTTGCTTTGGCAGTCGTGAATCAGAAACAGGGGTAAGTTCAGGGAAAGTGGCGGGTAAGTAGGGAGTGGCGGTAAATCTTGCAATTACCCGCAGGTAAGTCGTTCATGAGTCCGGCCCCAGGACACAGTTGACATGTGCTCCTAATCTAGATGCTCGCTTCGCAACGTTGGTGACATTTCTCTTGAATATAGACACTCGTTGTACGACATCGGCTTACTGATCCCCTTATTGTCTCCACCACCCGGATACCACCTCTTGGCCCTCTTCCTTATTATCCCTGTTGACCCCTGGTAATCCTTAGGTGCCCCTTATTGCCCTTCCCCTCCTTGACACGTCTTCTGAATGCGGACGCTCAGCAGCGCAACCCGCAGTTGCCGTTGTGACAAGCAGGAGGAGGCTGCACTTCCTCTGCAGCAGCAGTACCACATGATGAACAGCAAACGTTTTCCGCGCGGGGTACGAGGAGGCGTATCTCGCGCGGGCAAAGTTTTCCGTTCAACATGGGATGCTGCTGAATTCTGAATTCGGACACTCACCGCACGACGCCGATGACAGCATTGCTATTAGGGGGGGGGGCAAAAGTAATGAGACAAATTGAAAAAATCTTTATCTCTTTATAACTCAATTACAACTCAACGATGCTGAGGAATGTATTTGCCATTAAGGGCAATGACCTTGCTGCCATCGCTCAGCCAAATTCCTGATCCCATCCTTCCAGAACTGCTTGGGCCTGGTGTTGATCAACGGCTCGATATGGTTGTCGACGACTGCTTGGGTTCTTGTGTCCCTTCCGACCAGGAAGTCCTGTAGGCTCAAGACGTAGTGGTAGTCGCATGGAGAGATGTCCGGCGAATACGGTGGGTGAGGGATGTGAACGTAGCCCGGCTGGCCAAGCTTATCCGTGGTTACTTGTTCCCGATGGGGTGCGGCGTTGTCGAAGAGGAGAACCTTCTTGAAGCGCTGCGAATGAATAAAAGCGAGTCGCAGGACCATCTCTTCTGTTTCGTTCACCATGGCCTTGGAGTCCATCGTCGTGCGTTTGGTAAACAGCTTCCACTAACCGGTCCATGGGCGCAGACCCAAAAGCTCTGAAGGTGGTTCTCGCCGTGAACATCTCGCCGAACGAAGGTCGGTAACGGGTCACCAGGCCTCACCCAGACTCGCTGCTTGACAGGGTTAAGGTAGAAGACGTACTTCTCATCTTGCGTGAATATTGAGCCCAGGCTGCTCGGGGTTGGGAATTGGGCGGGATTTGCGCGACACAGGTCGACTCGTCAGACTGGGGTTTCGGCATGAGACAGACTGGGGTTTTGGCATGCTTCTGGAAAGGGCGGAAGTGGTAACTTCTCAGATGGGCTTCAGTAAGTAGCATACAAACATACAAATACGATAAGCACGAAACCAGACTCCAGCCACGAGATATGTGGACACGGCATGGTGTCTCATTACTTTTGCCCCTCCCTAATAAATCCAGACGCTTGTTGCGTAACATGGGGGACCCGTTTTCTGAATGCAGAATATCAGAAACGCGCGCAGTTGCCGCTGGATCGACCATAAAGAGGCTGCGCAGATGGCAGATTCCTTGTTCCCCGTATGAATTCCCTTACTTCTTTCTTGCTGGCTCCTCGTCCTGGTCCTCCATAGCTTCCTTGTAGCTCTCCTGGTCCTCAACCACCTCGTTGTCCCCCTTACACCTCTACCTCCCTAAGTTGTCCTCCCACATCCATGGTACGACGGGGGCGACCGGACGCCCATTGCGCGACATCTGTCACATCTTCTAAATCCGCACGCTTGGTCTCCTCTACTGATCCCTCGTAACGGATCCACTTGCTGGTCCTCCTTACCGCTCCCACTCACTGATAATAACTGGCACCCTTATGCCTCCACCCATTCTGGCGCCACCTCCTGACCTTGTTCGCCCTTCTGACTACCCGTCCTGATCCCTCTCCAGGTCCCTCCTTCCTGGTCGCTGTCGGTACCCACCCTCGAACTCCCCTTTGTACTCTTAACCCCTTTAATGCTTCTCCCATGCTAATGGCATGGCTTCTGAAACTGGACGCTAAGAAACGCGCGCAGGTGTTATTGTGTCAAGCAGTAAAAGGCTGCTCCTGCTGTAGCAACATCCCACGTTGAACCGCAAATTTTGCCCGCGCTCTAAATGTTGAAGTGTACCTCACGTAGGTTTCTAACCTGCGTGAGATACACCTCATCACTCGAGGGACAAACTGTTTGATATATACCATTTTCACGTCAAATTGGACACTCTTCTAAGCTAACCTTAGACTTTTCAAATCAAAGAGAACTCTTCCAAATTAAAGTGAACTTCTTCTACATTAAACTAGAAACATTCCAAAAATGTTAGAATAATTTTTGTTTAAGGAACATTTTAGTATAACCTTATTTGAAGCTTTAATTTACTTCCCAATAAGAGAACACATAATTTGAAATTCTATAAAAATTTATTATTTGAGAAAGATCAATGAATTAAAGCTGAATGTTTTAAAGAACAGAAAGGCGGCCGTTTTATATTGGCAAAACAGATTGCGCCATGCCCCGTCCGGAACGTCGCGTTTTTTATTCGATTAATAGCAAAATTTTTGTTTGCGTGTAGTTTCACATCTGTAAACGGTGCAGCACAAGCAGCTGTAAAAAACACACATATTCTGACGTTCTTGCTGCATGTAAGCAGTACTTACACTATCAATCTGATAAACATTTCGACTTTCTTTCCGAGTGCATGGCGCGATCCAGTTTTTAATGCACTACATGACCGCTGCTTTGCTATTTCACTGTGCTTTAAAACAAAGTTTAATTTATTATTTCTTCTTGTTAAATAAAAATTGTAAAAAAAATTTAGAATTATTACACTCATTCGGGCAGCTGAAGTAAAAAAAAATTCTACATTTTGCTTGAACAAAAAATTATTCTAGTCCTTTTGGAGAGTTTGTAGTTTAACCTGTAAGAAGCTCGAAGATGTTCAGTTTGATTTCAAAGTTCATAGGCCAGCTTAGAAGAGTGCCCAATTTGACGTGAAAAGTGTTCAAGTTGATTTGAAGAGTGTCCAATTCGAGGTGAAAATGCTATGTAGGTGGTGATACCCGAAGGCCGTTCATACTGGGTATCTTCTTGCCACGACAGCACAGCACCAGCCTCAGCACTCTGCACGCTAGGCTCTGCCACCCTTGACGTTGGACGGTATGACATCCGGTGAAAGGCAGAAAAATCTGAGGCTCCGTGTGTATGTGTGTATGTGTGTATGGTGTGTGTGCTTCCATCCTTCCGTGCGTCCGCGTCACAACTGGAATGGGGGCACTGTGTCTTAGCAATACTCAACTATTGATGGCAACCCGAAACATCAGCCCCGGGGGTAATCGAAGTCGCAGAAACGAATCTTAAGTTCATTTTTAAAGTATCGATCGCCATAAATCGATATTGATCAAATCCTCGATTTTCTGTGGATGTCGTTTAAGCGGTCCGAAACTTCAGCCCTGGGAGTAACCAAGGTCGCTGAACACGAATCTGAACTTTGTGTTTTGAAGTATCGATCACCATCAATCGATATTGATCTGACTATCCATTTTTGTGGATGTCGTTCATTTTTTCTGTTTCTTTCTAACTTGTCGGAATCGACGGAGTTAAAGTGTCCTTAATGCGGAAACCATGACATAGGTTGCAGCTGAAATTGATGAACAGAAGTTACTGCTGAGGCGAAGCCGATGAGAAGACTACGGCACCAAGCTCGTTCGGTCCAGTTGTGCCGCGCGCGCGGTGTTAGTGCACACAGCACACTGCATTTGACGGCGCCGTCCAAAAATCGTTCTCCAACTGCTTTTGTCGCTCAGGGTGAGTTAATGGCTGGGTTCTGCGCTCTTCGAGCGCAGAACTAGGCTAGTGAAAAGACTCCAGGGTGTCTGCCATGCAAGCTGCTCGTATGGAAACTGCATCCCTCGCTCAGGGGCAGTCCACGGCTGGGTTCTGCGCAAAAAACGTTTCAAAGCTGTGCAAACATCAAACTCGGGGAGGTCTCAAATAAGCTGTTCAAATGCAAGGACGCCGCAACGCATAGGAACCGATCCCCGACCTCTCTCGCATGAGGCGACTCCTTTACACACTACACCACGACCCGCTTGACGAGTGAGCCATAGCGGGCGTACAAGAGATCGATCGAACGTCAACGTGCGACACGATCTCTACGCTAGGTGGGCGCAGAGAGTCAGGTTGTTGTGCATTAGCATAGCGCACGCAGTGCAACTGGACCGAGCGAGCTTGGGATCTTACACATGAGAAGACGTCAGTGCGGCCGAGAGGCCGCTCTGAGGGCTGGTCTCTTAAAAAGTTTTTTTTTTCAGGTGGTGCTATGAAAATGTGGAGACTCACCTTCGTTTCCAAAAGTTAAGAATATGGAGTTTAATATTAAATAAAGTTTCAAACGATGATTGTTCTGCAGTCAGAAATAAAAAATTTATTGCGGCATATTTCGAGTAAATGAGAGGTTTTTATTTTTCAGATTTTTCTAGTATGTCATGGACGTGACAGTTTTCTCCCTGAAAAGCGACATTTACGTCCGAAATTGCACTGTATAAAATTTCGAGTGTTATTTATCAAGGATGACTTAAGTGTCTTAATTAAAGATTTTTTCAAGCGCTCTTCGAATCAATGACGCAATAGCTACTGAAGGATAACTTGTCACTGAATTAATTCTCTCTTATGCAGGAGCAGCATCAAAAGAAAAAAAATGCACCCTATACAATTTTAAATCCTGTTCGACATACAGTGATAAAACCATGTTTTCCGAAATGATCTCCTGTAGGATCAGGATTTTGCATCATTTGCAGAAAAAATATCGACACTCCTAATCACATGGGAGCTGTTGCTTCTAGAACATGCTTTCTGAAGCATAGAATCCACATTTCTTATAGTTTTAAAAGCTTTGTGAATTATACAGAAGCCCAAAAAACTCCGAGTTATGACAGTTTACGTGCCTCTACTGCGTTCTCTGATATCATTGATCGCAACTGAAGGGCGGACTTCCCGCGGAAAATTTTTTCTACCTTCTAAAAGAAAAAACATGAGGGAGTAAAATTCTATTCTAATTCGTATAGAATTTCAAGTCGTGATTAATGTACAGTAAAAACCAAGCTTCTTCGCAACGATATTCGATGATTAGGGCGAATTGTATTCAAATTTTTCGTTTTTCCTGAAAAAATAAGTCTAGTCTACCTGAAACAGACCACCTGTTTACCAAAGTTTTAATTTTTGATCAGTGCACAGTAAAAAAGTGGGTTTCCAAATCGAATGGGTTGGATCGACCACTTGTTGATTTGGCACCGACGTTATTGGCGTGACAAAATTCGACGTTCACAACAATGATCATAACTCGGTACGCTTTTCGAATTTCGAAGATCCCGCTAACTTTTCGAAGACTAGAAAAAAGCTCTCTTACCATATAAGAATTAATTTTCAGTAAAGGCTTCTTCATGCGCGTCGGCGTAGGTTCGATTTTTGACCGAAAAAATTGAAGTGATTTTGCATAAATAACCACAACTCGGTACGTTTTTCAAATTTAGAAAATCCCACTAGCTTTTCAAAAGTAAAAAATTCTCTTCTTACCACGAAAAATCAATTTCTAAAAGAGGGTCTTCATGCGCTTGTGGAGGGTGTTCGATTTCTGGTTGATTTCGCCAAAATAATTGCCGAAAATCGCACCTATCGCGCTACGCATGAAGACGTCTTTATTAAAAACTGTTTCTTATATGGTAAAAAAGCTTTCTTCTCAATTTTTCAAAAAGCTAGTGAAATTTTTGAAATTCGAAAAAATGGCGAGTTATGTGAAGTCGTCCCCTGGATCTATTGTCGATCCTTCACCGGCTTCATTGGATTGATTTTATCAAAATTTTCATAACTCGTCTATTTTTCTATTTTCAAAAATCTTCTAACTTTCTGAAATTAGAGGAAATATGCTTTTTTACCATATAAGAATCGATTTCCAAGAAGGGGTCTTATGCGCGGCGGAATAGGTTCGATTTCAGGCCGCAAAAATCGATCAGAACCGAACCTATCTCGCCGCGTATGAAGACCCCTTTTTTATAAAGCTTTTTTGTAACAATTTGGAAGCATTTTTTAATTTTTCGAAGAGCTGGGAAAATTTTTGAAATTCGACAAAACTAACTGAGTTATGAACATTTTTATGAAGTCACTCCAATGACACTCGTGAAGAATCCACTAGAGATTCAGGGAACGACTTCACAAAATTGATCGTAATTTGCCAATTTTTCGAATTTCAAAAATCCCGCTAGCTTTTCAAAAAATAGAGGAAATATGCTTTCTTACTTCTTATATAAGAATCAGCTTTCAGAAAAGACGTTTTCATGCGTAGTGGGGTAGGTCCGACTTTCTGCAAGTATCAGGCTGTCCAATAATTTCTGTCCGAAAATTTTCAAAATTCTATAATTTTCCTTAGAAGTGTTATAATATCAGGCAAGTGTAAAAACCTTCTAGAAGGTTCTCCAGAGTTCCACGCTAGGGGTATATAAGGCGCAGTCGCCGCGTCTAGCTACCAGTACAAGCTAAAATGGACCAAGGTCGAATTCGTACATTCGTGTACTAGAGTGGCTGCTGGGCTACGACGCGGGCACCGCGGTCGCCAACATCTGCAGAGCGTGCAAGGAGGATGCAGTGTCCCAACGCACAGTCAGGCGCTGGTTGATTCGTTTCGAGAGCGGCGACACGAGCCTCGAGGACAGGGAGCACAGCGGGAGGCCTTCTACAGTGGATGATGACGAAGTCCGTCGCTGTATCAAGGAGAACCAAGGCAGGACGGTCACAGCCTCCATCTACATCGATCAGCTCGAGAAACTAGCCATCCGAGAAAAGCGTCCCCGACGGGCCTCGGTCCACCTGCTGCACGACAACGCGCACCCCCACGTGGCGAAGGAGACCCAGCAGAAGTTGGCGACGCTCGGCTGGGAGACGGTTGCCCATCCGCCGTATTCCCCGGACCTCGCCCCCTCCGACTACCACTTGTTCCGCCCGCTGAAGCACCATTTGGCCGGAAGAAAATTCACCAACTACGACAACCTCAAATCCGACTCGTGGACTTCTTCGTGTCGCAGCCCCCGGAGTTCTGGGCGAAGGGCATCGGCGACCTGCCCAATCGATGGGCCACTGCTGTGGATAACTGTGGTGATTATATTGTTGATTAGACTTGTTTTTCAATAAAGTTGAAAAAAAATTAAAAATGGTGAAATTTTCGGACAAGAATTATTGGACAGCCTGGTATTTTGGCGAAACTAACCAGAAATTGAACCGCACACGAAGACCTGCTTTTTTAGAAATTGACTTTTGTGTGCTAAGAAAGTACTTTGCCTCGCCTTTTTGAAAAGTTAGAGTGATTTTCGAAATTCGAAAAACTTACCGAGCTGTGAGTATTTTTGTGAAGTCATTTCATTTTTTGCTCAAAAATTGAACCCCTGGCCGCGCATGAAGGCCTCTTTTTTAGAAATTAATTTTATATGGTGAGAAAGCCCTTTTCTTTTACTTTTGAAAGGCTAATGAAATTTTCGAAATTCGAAAAACAACCCGAGTTATGATCATTTTTGTGAACGCCCAATTTTGTCGCTCCAATGACATTGGTGGGTCGACCAGAGGTCGATTCAAACCGTTCGATCCAGAACATCATGATTTATTCCACTGTGCATTGATCAAGAATTGAAAGTTTTTGAGACAGAATTTTAGCCTTGTAGGTGGCCTGCTTCGGGTAGAAAACAATTTCGTTTTCATGAACAACAAGAATTGTGAATACGATCTCCTTAATCAAGTTGACATTGCAGCGGAGAAGCTTGTTTTTTTTTTGCTGTACGATACACAAGGCTTAAATTTCTGTAGGGTTTGACTTCATTTGTTATGTTGGTTCTTTAAGATAGGAGAAAATTATTTCCATGGGAAGCCCATTTTTCATACTTCGGTTTGCGTCCGTCATCGATTCGAAGAGCACTTAAAAAAATCTAGGAAAACCCTTGAGTCGACATTAGTAATTAACACTTGGAGTTTTATATTATACAAATTTAGAGAACAATTTTAGGTGCAGATGTCGCTTCTTCAGTTGGGAAAATGTGTCGTGTCCATGAGTTCCTGAAAAAAAATCTGCAGAAATTGAGCAGTGATGACTGGAAGACTGCTACCAGAAAATCTTTATTTTGAACTGTCGAACAATCAGTATTCAAAACCTTAAAGAATTTTATTGTGTTTTCAACATATGTAATGTTCAGTGACCTCTCTTCAGTGTTCTCTTCGGTGTCGATTTCACACCTGGAGAGAAGAACCTATTAGGTTGTCCTCTCAGCGTTTGGAAAGCTCTCAGCGTTTCGAGTGCTTCACTTTAAACTACCATAACATCTCAAATCTTATCGGATTTAGTCGAAATAGGCACCGTTCGAATCAGCGCACCTTTGCCAGCGGGCCACCACTCGACTTACTCCATCAGCGAAAAAACTAGGTGGTCGAGATTCGACAAAATCCACGAAAGCTGTTTTGGCTTGGTCTTGATTGGTGGTTTTACCAGCGAGAACGTTCTGGAGGTGTTTGGAACAGTGGTAGTCGGTTGATGAGAGGTCTGGAGAATATGACGGGTGAGGCAGAACTTCAACCCTTAATTCGTTCAATCTTCGAATAGTGATTTGTGAAGCGTGTGGGCGAGCGTTATCGTGCAAAAGAATCGGGCCTCTTCTGTTGACCAATGCTGGCTGAAGCTGACGCAATTTTCGATGGATTTCGTCGATTTCTTTACAGTAGGACTCTGCTGTAATCGTTTGGTCTAGTCCCAAAAAGTTGTAATGGATCACACCAAGCGCCGCTCGTTAGGACACTGCTCTTTTGCTCATTCATCTAGGGGCGGTAAAATTAGTGTTAACATTAAGCGCTTCACCATTGAATTTAACTCTACTTATACCCAAGTTTAAGATCAAAAACCCCTGGCGCTTGGTGGTTTCGTGTGTGGCAACTGGTCACGAGTCGAACCATCCCGATATCTCTTTATGGTGCATCGGCCGGGAAAATTCATAGAACACATCGACGAGGATTTAGAGCCCCAACCCTAGGACGAGGAGCATGAGCACCAGGATAACGACAATGCGGATTCTATGGAACACTTCGATGGAGTGGAGGCTGACCGCAACAGAATGTGCTCATTCGACAACACATTGAGCAAGAACTTCAACAATTGCGCCAAGCTCAAAACGATTCTCACCTGATGATTGAGGAGTTGCGGAATGAACCCGTCTCATGAGGATGAACGTTTTATGCGTCGCGCCTTCTGTTCCGCAGTCGGAATTCACTATTCCGACAAATGGCCAAACGTAAGATTGATCGAAGAACGTCGAAAAATCATCGAGGACAGAAAGAGGTGTGAGGAATGTCTCGAGTACTGTCGAGGAGAAAAGCAGTGCTCCAAGTACAGTACCGCCGCTAAACATTCAACCAAACGACGTTTGCGACGCAAAAACGCGTTTTTTGCATCGCATCATGATAACTTTGCTCAAAGTAAAGCCTTTCTCACGAAAATTTACAAGCGCTCCTAGCATCATCCTACCTACCAATGGGCATGCGACCGCCATTAAAAAATGGATGGAAGCCTGAAAACCAGCGCCGCAATTAAGGAGGGTCCTAATTACTGTGACCCGACCCAACACCGTCGCCGAGTTTCGCTTAATTATGTCCCCAGGCGCAAATAGTGCTGACCAGTTAAATTTTAAAATACTTAAACCTAATTAAATTCTATTTTCCTGTTGTTTTTGACCTTCTCCTGGCTGCGACAATTCATTTGATACCAAATTTGGCAGGAAAATATGCATGAGTCTGCAACTGCTTCAACCGATTTTGTTTATTTCAGCGGAAGCATCCTCATTCCAAACCTGTTATTGTAGCTTGCAATCTACTCATCTTTAAGGAAGGAAAATGACATAGAAAATTTACGTTTCAAGTTCACTTTGGGCATTTGTGTTCTGGTTGCAATTCGTCAAAACTGCAAGTGAACAAAGAGCACTCCCTGTCGCCGATTTTGGCAGCGAATTTCTACGTCCTAAGCAAATGAGTTACTCCGAAAATATGTTGGCTAACCGTACGCAATGTAGAGACTCTAAGTACCAAATATCGAGAAGCCGGGAAATCAGATGGGCAAATTTCAGCTGGTTAAAGTGAAGACTTTTTTCAAAAGTGCGACTGGGCTTCTACAGCGTTTCATGCTCTGTCTTTGCAGAATGAATGCTGGGAAGCCCAGCATTCATATTGAGTATTTTTTCGCTCAAAATTTTCAACCAGTCCAGACGCCAATATTTTGACGCACCAGATCGAGCGTCGACGTAGAGGTCTTCTTCGACCATAATTGCACTGACCTGACATGCCCTACAGAGACATTGCACTCGACTGCATGACCAACGAATCCCTCACTTCTCTTTCTCGTAATTACGGGCCTGTTCGACTTTATGCAGCTCATCAATATCTGCTGCCAAATCTCGATGAGTTTTTGGGTCTTCCGGATTGCATAGATTACACACATTCTTTAATTCTCAAAATTGTGTGCCTAGCCGCAATGTAAAATATGCATTTATCATTTTCACGTCGAGTTGGACACTTTTCGAATTAAATTGGAATTAAACATCTTCCAAATTGAAACGAGCTTCTTACAGGTTAAAATACGAACACTTCAAGAAGGATAGAATAATCTTTTGTCCAAGAAAAATTTAGTATAACTTTCTTGAATTTTTTCAAGTTCAGCTGCCCGAAAGAGTGTAATAATTTTACACAAGTTTTGTTTATTTTGAAAAAATAATAAACTAACTTTTGTCTTAAAGCGCAACAAGGTAGCAATCATTTAGTGCATCAAAGACCAGATTGCGCATTGCACTTGAAAAGCTCGCCGCGAATTTTATTTGATTGATAGTGTGAACGCTGCTTACATGAGGTATCAAAGTGAGAATATGTGTTTTTTACAGTTTTCTTTGTTATGTTGTTTACAGGCGTAAAACTCTATACAAACAGCAATTTTGCTATCAATCGAATAAAACAGTCTTAAATTCTTGGACAACTGCATGGCGCAATCCCTTTTTAGCGCTAAAAACTGCCGCGGTTCTGCTCTTTAGAACAGGATATAAACCATTATTTTCTACAATAAATGAGAATTTTATAAAACTTCAAACGAAGTGTTCATTTTTGACTAAGTGAATGAAAGCATGAAAGAAATCGTACTGAAATTTTCAGCCAACAAATTCATGTTATTAGGTTGTCCGGAAAGTTATCAGCGTTTTGCGTTGCTATCATTCATTCGTCTATTATCAAGTAAAAATTCAACTTGTATTGCACATTAACGTTACCTTCTGCACAGAATTTTTCGCTCTATCTGATAAAAAAAAATTATGTTTCAACATTGTTTTATATTTCTGTTTTTGAAGGGCTTACTGGAGTATGTTGAAAGAGCAATTCCGAGCGATGTCTTATTTCAACTTCAAATTGGGACGATCCGCATCCGATACAGCTCGACATATCGATCAAGTGTGGGACCTAATAGTTTTGGAGAAGGCACTCTGTGCCAGTGCTTCAGTAAAATCCGGACCGGAGATTTCAGCCTCGAAGATGACCCCTTTAGCGGTCGATCAAGGGCAATCCTGGACGACGAGTTGAAGGAATTGGTGGAAGCCGAACCATCCTAAACAGTTCGTGAAATCGCGGAAGAGCTAGACGTCAGTAGAACTGTAGTTGCGAATGCTTTGAAACGCCTTGGGAAGGTTTAAAAGCTCAAAACGTGGGCGTCCCAAGAGTTGAGTGAGCGGCAAAAATTGTCACGTTTCGAGATTTGTTCTTCTCACCTTTTACGCAACAAAACGGCCCCTTTTTGGATCGAATCATCACTTGTGATGAGAATTGGATTCTGTATGACAACAGTAAACGTTGCGGGCAGTGGTTGCACGCCGACGAACCCCCTAGGCATTTTCCAAAGGCGAACCTCCACCAAAGGAGGTAATGGTCACTGTGTGGTGGTCAGCGGCTGGTGTGATCCATTACAACTTTTCGGCGCCAGGCCAAACGATCACAGCAAAGTCCTATTGTAAGGAAATCGACGGAATCAACTTCAGTTAGCATTGACCAGCAGAAGGGGCCCGATTCTTTTGCACGATAGCGCCCGCCAAACGTTTCGCAAATCACCATACGAACATTAAACGAACTAAGGGTTGAAGTTCCGCCTCACGCATCATATTCTCCAGACCTTTCACTAACCGACTGCCATCTTTTCAAACACTTTCAGAGCTTTCTCGCTGGTAAAACCTTCACCAGTCAACACCAAGTCAAAACAGCTTTCGTGAATTTTATCAAATCTCGACTGCCTAATTCTTTCGTTGATGGAATATGTCGGCTGGTTCCCCGTTGGCAAAAGTGTGCTGACTCGAGCGATGCTTACCTCGACTAAATCCGATAAAATTTGAGAAAGTTATGTTAGTTCAAAGTGAAGCACTCGAAACGATGAGAACCTTCCGGACAACCTAATATGATGTACGCAATTAGAAAAACCCGAAAACTCATCGAGATTTGGCAGCATGGATCGATATTGATAAGCTGCATAAAGTCGGACAGGCCCGTAATTACGAAAGAAAAATGAGGGATTCATTGGTCATGCAGCCGAGTGCAATGTCTCTGTAGGGCATGTCAGGTCAGTGCAATTATGGTCGAAGAAGACCTCTACATCGACGCTGGTGCGTCAAAATATTGGCGTCTGGACTGGTTGAAAATTTTGAGCGAAAAAATATTCAATATGAATGCTGGGCTTCCCAGCATTCATTCTGCAAAGACAGAGCATGAAACGCCGTAGAAGCCCAGTCGCACTCTTGAAAAAAGTCTTCACTTTAACCAGCTGAAATTTGCCCATCTGATTTCCCGGCTTCTCGATATTTGGTACTTGGAGTCTCTACATTGCGTACGGTTAGCCAACATATTTTCGGAGTAACTCATTTGCTTAGGACGTAGAAATTCGCTGCCAAAATCGGCGACAGGGAGTGCTCTTTGTTCACTTGCAGTTTTGACGAATTGCAACCAGAACACAAATGCCCAAAGTGAACTTGAAACGTAAATTTTCTATGTCATTTTCCTTCCTTAAAGATGAGTAGATTGCAAGCTACAATAACAGGTTTGGAATGAGGATGCTTCCGCTGAAATAAACAAAATCGGTTGAAGCAGTTGCAGACTCATGCATATTTTCCTGCCAAATTTGGTATCAAATGAATTGTCGCAGCCAGGAGAAGGTCAAAAACAACAGGAAAATAGAATTTAATTAGGTTTAAGTATTTTAAAATTTAACTGGTCAGCACTATTTGCGCCTGGGGACATAATTAAGCGAGACTCGGCGACGGTGTTGGGTCGGGTCACAGTAATTAGGACCCTCCATAATTGCGGCGCTGGTTTTCAGGCTTCCATCCATTTTTTAATGGCGGTCGCATGCCCATTGGTAGGTAGGATGATGCTAGGAGCGCTTGTAAATTTTCGTGAGAAAGGCTTTACTTTGAGCAAAGTTATCATGATGCGACGCAAAAAACGCGTTTTTGCGTCGCAAACGTCGTTTGGTTGAATGTTTAGCGGCGGTACTGTACTACACCAGGTGTTACTACTGTGGCAGTTGCGAGCATCATTCGGCGTTACGGGACCTCCCCGAGAGGAGTGAAGAGATTTCGGAACGTCTATCGCATGCGAGATCGAGCTTTGCCGATGTGGAAGATCGGATTCGAAAACTCGACGAGGACCTGCAACTGCATCCGGACAACTGACTTTAACCGCGGCTCTTTAAAATGACACTTTAAAAATAATATGTAATTCGATTTGATTTAACATGAATCAACTTTTGCAATTTTCAAAACTTAACCATTAGAGCATAGTCGATAGAAGTGAATAGAGTACAAAAATATCTATTACACAAAAAGCACCGCGCAGAACGATGGAACTCTCACCGTTCCACTATCAGGGTCGTAGAATCTCAACAGTAGTGCTGTTAATGTGCTCTTTCCTGAGCCGCTTGGTCCGACCAGGGCCACCTTTTCTCCAGCGTCCACATGGAATGTAATACCCTTCAGCACCTAGAACGGATCATTTTGAGCTAGCTGGCACCCTTAATACAGAACACTCGCCTCAACGTCTGGTCGGCTAGGGTAGCTGAAGTGAATGTCGCGGAAATGCAGAGCTCCTTTCCCTTAAGAGAAAGAACCGTTAAATAAGCATCCTTTTGTTGATGATGAAATGTCAGTGGATTCGTTGGTGTCGACTTCCGCTCTCATTAATTTCAAAGAGCAAAGAACCAGCTACCTACCCATGAACTTCATGCTCTGGCGACGATACTTTGGTGCAGGAAGACGCTGCTTCGGATTATCACCTGCGAACCCGTAGTCTCGTTCAATGTGTGGGGACTCATCTGGAAAACTTCAGTTCCAAGTCAATGAAATCGTCAAAGGCGATTGTTGCTGGTCCCACCTAGGATTTGTCGAATTTCAGCTGCATTCTGGCATGCTGTCGATGCTCCATTAATGTGGAACCCAATGGAGATCGACGTAACGCACATGTAGAGCATATTGATGGCAAGCTGGAAATTGTTATTGTGTAGAACTTTGGGACGGGTGAATGTGGAGGCGGAGGGTAACGTCGGTCGTAGGGTTTTGATCGAGTCGAACACAACGTTGCACCGAAGCCGGGCGTACGTGACAATTTTCTGAGAGAAGTGGGTGTTGCAAGACACACTAGATTGTGTAGAATTTCTGTGCCTGTTCACCAGCCGCTACTACTCCACGGATCTTAGGAGGGAAGGGTTTCGACCGCCCATAGAACTTTAAGTTGAGACCAGGATCATTAGAAACAGCTCGAAATGCACGAATATGTGTGTTAAAATTGCAGAATGAAATTCCAGAGCGAGTTATGGTTTGCCGAAATTGGGTGGCCTCACGACAGGCTGGCCGTGCGACACAGATGGCGCGAGAGTGGTGAGTCATCGGGGCCCCGTAAGGCCTATGTTAAGGCCTTCGCACACTTTCGCCGCCACGCGGCAGCCCTATCTTTAAGCATGGGGCAGAGACGCAGAATCGCCTCGCGAGGAAAATCGATATCTATGGCAATCGTGGTGCCGCGCCGCGTGGCGGCGAAAGTGTGCGAAGGCCTTTATACTTCGACGTCGCTGTTGTCAGCGCCGCCGACGCGTCGCCGAAGTATAACATAGGCCTATGAAGGTCCTGCCAGCTGCAGCGGTGGCGCGGGGTAGTGCTCATGCTCGTCAGGTGCCACGCCGTTGGTTCAGTTACCATTGCTGCCGCCTTTTCGCCTTTTTTCATATCATAATCTATCTTCAAAATGATCTTTTAATCTGAGTTATGACACGTGTCTGATTAAACAGCCGGGAAAACTACCAATCACGTTTGTAAGAATGCTTGAATCCAAAAAACTGCTACGGTAACATTTTTATTTACTATTTGGCACAAATTGAGTCAAAATCATATATTGAATAACTAGAGGTGTTTCTAACAACCTTGGCATTTGTGAAACAAAGAAAAAAATGTATGAAGCAGACGTGTTGCTCCCACACTGCACATCTTGTACATGCGGCTTCTCTAGAACCAGCGACAGAACGGTCAATTGTGGCAAGATCAAACAAACATTTAACAGGAGTGACAAACACACCTGAGTGATCATCAATGTAACCTGTGTTGTTTTTTAAGTTTGAAAACCTAAGGGCACAAAATATACGGTAAACCTGCGATAGGACCTTCAGTAGGTTGTCTCTCTGGGTCATGTTGAACTCCACGCTATTTGCCATGGCAAACGACCTGATTGTTTTCATAGCGTTTTTCACCGGGCCGAAGAAAAAAACGTCCAGAGGTTGAATCAGCGATGTAGCCCCGGCAGGGATATGGTGTGCAGTGACTTGGCAGCGTGCAAAGATGTCCACAACAGTAAATCAGTAAGATTATTTCATTAGAGGGTTGAGAGATGGCTTCTATATCAATCAGAAGTGCAGTAGATCAATGACATTTTGTTCTTCCTCATCATACATTCTACTTGATGCTATCCAAGATTTTAATTGATAGGGTCTCACCAGGATACTATCTCAACGGTAGGTCCGAACGACCCAAGTGTTGTATATGGGCAGAACCGCCTCTCCCTGGGAAGTAACAAACTGCAGGTATCTCGACCCCAATACAACTTTGCGCAGAGTTAGGGGCGAAGGAAGTCGCGTGTTGACGCCCTGTCGGTTCACGTGCTCCACAGTTGGGAATGAGGGCTCGAATCGCGGCTCAGCGCAATGCACAGGTGGCCTAGTAGGGAAGAGCTCGGGCTCGTGAACGAGGGGTGGGGGTTTGGATCCCGTAGACTGCGTTTGTTTTGCACTTTTGCAAAATCCATGTTTATCATATAGGTAATCCACCTAGGGGTATTATAGTGTGTTATAGAGCATGTTTACATATAACATATGCTTCAAACTACAGATTGGCTAACATGTTCACTTCTGTGTGTCATTTATTTTAAGCCTATTTTGTGTGAAGCTATAGTTATGTAACGATAGATATTTTGTGGCACTAGTTAAAAGTTCCGACTCCACCGATAAGACTTCGGTCAAAAAAAATTTCGCTGAAACTTTGTCTAGGGGGGGGGGGGTTATTTGGAGTGCTGATGACGAATCTGACATCCGTTTTTCACGATTCCGTCTCTACCTGCCATCACCGGCAGAAACTTTAAGAATGTAATCCTGTGCCTTCCTGTATCTATATTATCCAGCCGTATCGTGAAGAAAGGATGTCAGATTCGTGATCAGCACCCCAAATAACTCCCCTAGACAAAGTTTCAGCGAAATCGGTGACCCTGCCTGCACCACCCTTGTTAACGGTATGAATGGTATGTTGTATGTAAACATGCTCTATAACACACCATAATACCCCTAGGCGGATTACCTATATGATAAACATAGATTTTGCAAAAGTGCAAAACGAACGCAGTCTGCGGGATCTAAACCCCCGACCCCGCGTTTACGAGCCCGAGATCTTCCCCACTACGCCACCTGTGCACTTCGCTGGGTCGCGATACGAGCCCTCATCCCGCGCAGCCCGTCAGCTGTGGAGCACGTGAATCAACATGGCGCCAACACGCGGCTTCCGTCGCCCCTAACTCTGCGCAGAGTTGTATTGGGGTCGAGATACCTGCAGTTTGTTACTTCCCAGGGAGAGGCGGTTCTGCCCATATACAGCACTTGGGCCGTTCCGACCTACCGTTGAGATAGTATCCTGGTCAGGAGCTTACTGATATTATCAGCTTCTCCCCAAGTAGGACTCGCAATGGAGGTCTCGTTATTAGAGGTGCTGTTGCTAAAAGCCAAACACGGTCGAATTTCTTTTACAACAGAGTGTTTCATAAGTACAGATTTTTAAGCAAGAAAGCTTGCTGTCATTACCTCCGAGGTCGTTCGGGTCTTTTCTCAAGAATGAGCGTTGTGTTCTTGAAGCATCGATCTTTAGTTTTCGTTTTTCTGTTTCATTACGGTTTTTGTCGGAATGTATGCCTAGATTCATTTACTCAATTGTAGTTTTAGTGAACATTTGCCATTATTTCATAACTACGTTTGCATAGTTCTGTCGTTGTCATTGTCTTGGTTTTCTGTTGGATTTTGTTTTTGTTTTTCTCTCAGGAATTCCATAGGGCACGTTGAATAAATGTAGAGTATGGAAACTACTTACCCTTTTGCTTCACGCATTTTTTTGCTTCGTTCAACGAATGCCAAAATGGTTAGAAACACCTATAGTTGTTCAATATATGATTTGGACTCTATTTGTGCAAAATACTAAGCAAAAATATCACCAATATCAGCAGCTTTTTTGCTTTCAAGCATTTTTACAAACGTGTACGGTAGTTTTCCCGGCTATTTAATCAGAAACGTGTCATAATTCATAATAAAAGGTCTTTTCGAAAATAAATTATGATTTGCAAAAAAGGCGGCAGCAACGGGAACCGAACCAACGACTTCACACCTGAAAAGCAGGAGCACTACCGCTGTGCCACCACCGCAGCTTACAAGGTAGGTCAATGAACGTCCCGTGGCAATTTTCAGAGTGACCTATTGAGGGTTCTAAGGGATAGTCTGCGAAGCACCGTAGTGGATTTCAAATTTCCTGCGGACATCTGGACAGGTCAAAAGTTTCAAAAAAACCGTATAACTTCAGAATGGGCCGATAAAGTAAAATAGACGTCTGAAACTGCCATGTCATGATTAGAATCTAACCTGCAAAACGATTGGGGCTGCAACAGTGGCAAAAATATAACGAACCCACAATTGGCCTGTTAGCGATAAGTAACTGAAGCGGAACACTGAGGAGCGCCGCTCACGAGCCCGTCGTCAGCGACTGGATGGCCGAAGGTGTGTGGGCGCGGACTTGCAGGAGGAGGGTAATGGGTTCGGACCCGAGGGTGGGAGTTCTGCATTGCTTGTCTTGCTCACTGCTCTTTTGCCGATGTGAAGTGTATCGTGAACACCATAGCGTACCATACTTAACCCGTATGATATATTTAACAACAATGCTGCCTGTTTTCCCTGTTTCCACGTGATTGCGTAATCCCGCATTTTCTTGAGAGATCAAGGTTATCAATGTCAGTAGATAAAATCTCTTTCTTTAGCAATGTGATCAGACTTGTTGTCCATTCTTCCACTTCGAGATGGAAAGCAGTTCTCGAAAAATAGATAATTTAGAAAACGGAATGGCGGATTCGTGGTCAGCAGCTTAAATAGTATCCATAGGCGAGGAAAGGGCGAAATCAGTGGCCATGACCCTGCCATCGTTATTCACGACACCCACAGTAACCTACCCTGGTCGGCCGAATTTTCAAAAATGGATACCGCATTCGTGCTCAGCACCCAAAGTAATAGTACTGGTTTGGGCGAAAAAAGTTTTCGACCCCTCCTCGACTTTTGGAGTCACGACAGTATGTACAATCTTGAATGACCTTGTAATGCTCAGAAACTAACCTGCAAAAGCTATGGAGCTTTAGTTATAGTTATATGTTAGAAATCTGACAATTTGTTAGGCGTCCTCAAAGAGGCTGGAGGGTACATTCAAGTGAATCATTCACTGTAGGCTGGGCAGCGACTGGGAGGGCGTGTGGATAGCGATGCAGACTTACAGGAGAAGGGTATAGGATTCGAATCCGGAACAGGGGTTTGCGGATCGCCTTCCGTTTTTGTAGATGTAGAACGCGTTTTGACCCCGGCCAGGGACCGCTTTCATTTTCTAATTCTTTTTTGACCTCTTGTCGGATATGAGAAAGTCAGGCTTTCGTTGCATAGAGCAGCTACGTTGTATTCCCAAAAAAAACATGCGTATCTCGCTGTTAGTTGCTACAACCCTATGATCCTATTGTACAGTACCGGACGCGTCTTTTGAATAGACGCCGAAAAAACCGCACATTTGCGGTTTTTGCGTCTTTTTGTTATAACTCGCCAAAATGGCATCCATTTGAAAAAGCAAGAGTATGTTTGAGCTCACGAGAACGAGCTCTATCGTTTGGTATATAAATTTCATATGAAAGATCAAAAACGGCCAAAATTGAAAACTTGCGCTCCATTGAGAAGGGCGGCAGCGGACGAGTTGTCGGCCGCAAGGCGTCGAAAGCCATTGCAGGCTCACAATTCCTCTAATTTGAGGTTTTTTGGGAAACGGTTGGTACCGTTCGATTCGTCTCCTCGAGATCTACACAACCGTATATAAAACTTCGTCAAACCACACCATTTTCGCAGTGGGTGGTCAAAAATGTCTGGAGCTGACTTTTTGCTGTTGGAGAAGCTTATATTCCAGGGCTTGCATGTTCTCGGAGCACCTCAAAGATGGCATCAAGTGTTTCGTCATGCCAGCAATCTCCTCAGTGTGCGCCGTGAACAATGCATATAGGATCGAACCTATCAATAGAGGGGGTGGGGGATAGTTTGTAGAGTGAGCATTTAGGGAGTTTTATGGGAAATTCTCAGCCGCCCTACTCAGGAATTGCTGCACTTTGTCCCGGCAAGACTTTGGAGTGCGCTGTGCACAATGTATATATTATCGAACCTATCAATCGACTCGGCGCGACAGCTCGCAAATTGCACCGCGGGCGTGTTCGGAGCGCGATAACTCTGTCAGCTTCCAATCATTCTGGCCGGAACGTGTGTATTCCGTAGGCAGTAATATGCTCTAGTAAAGTGCCAAAGCACAGCAAATTATCTTACGAATTGGCAAGGTTACGGCGGTGCGAAAATGCATGTTGGTCATGTGTGACACGATTTTTTCAGAATTCGGTCGACCGCTACGGGTACACTAGGCGAGCTAACGGCATGCAAACTCGCGGACAAGCAAAGCACCGAAGGCACTTTACGACGATCTGCTCCTTACTCTGCAACTGCCTAAACTGCCTTAGCCCCATCTGCCATTTTAGAGCGGCGGACGCCAGCGGTGAAGCTTCTTCCGCCCTAACTCGCCCATATTCTAGTTATCGAGCCCCAGCCAGGGTACCATTTTGTTTAGCTCGAAAAGCCCTATCGAACGGTGTCAATTGCGACCAATTCTGAAAACATCGATTTTCTGACAGTTTCTCATCGAAGACGGCTGTTAGGCCGCGCCAGACGGTCGATGACGTCATCGAAAACCGATGTTTCCGAAATTGGTCGAGTTTGGTACCGTTTCATAGAGCTTTTCGTGCTGAATTGAATGGTGTTACTGCGAGCACCAAGAACTGTAATCTGGGCGAGTAAGAGCGCGAAGAACATCGACCGTTGTTGTGCTAAATTGCGCGCGCGGGCGGGTTCGGAGCGCGATAATTCTGTCAGCTTCCAATCTTTCTGGCCGAAACGTGTGGACTCCGTACGCAGTAATATGCACTAGTAAAGAGCCAAAGCATAGCAAATTATCTTACGAAAGGGCAAGGTTACGGCGGTGCGAAAACGCAGGTTGGGCATGTGTGACACGATTTTTTCAGAATTCGGTCGACCGCTACGGGTACACTAGGCGAGATAACGGCATGCAAACTTGAGGACGAGTAAAGTATCAAAGGCACTTTACGATGCCATGCTCGCAGCTCTCTAGATGCCTAAACTGCTTTAGCACATTCTGCCATTTTTGAGCGGCGGAGGGCGACGGCGAAGTTCCTTCCGCCCTTACTTGTCCACATTCGAGTTCTCGACGCTCTCAATAGGACTACTCTGTTCAGCTCGGAAAGCTCTATCGAACGATATCAATTACGATCAATTCTGAAAACATCGATTTTTTGACAGTTTCTCATCGAAGACGGCTGTTAGGCCGCGCCAGACGGTCGATGACGTCATCGAAAACCGATGTTTCCGAAATTGGTCGAGTTTGGTACCGTTTCATAGAGCTTTTCGTGCTGAATTGAATGGTATTACTGCGAGCAGCAAGAACTGTAATCTGGGCGAGTAAGAGCGCGGAGAACATCGACCGTTATTGTGCTAAATTAGACGCACAGGCGTGTTCTGAGCGCGATAATTCTGTCACTTTTGAATCTTTCGGGGGGCAGCAACTTGTGGATTTTGTAAGCAGTAGAAAGCTCATCAGGTGCGCTGAAACACAGCAATGTAGCTTGTGAATGGACAAAGTTACGGCGGTGCGAGTATGCTGCTAAACCTTGTGTGACATGATTTCTCAGTCGACCACTGTAGGAACACGCCATCAGCTAGCGGCCTACGAATGCGAAGGCTATCAAATCAGCTAAGGTGCTTTACGATGAAGTGCCCATAGCTCTTCAGCTGCCTAACCTGCCTTAGTCCCAGCTGCCATTTTAGAGCTGCGGAGGGCAGCGGTGAAGGTTCCTCCGCCCTTACACGCCCACATTTGAGTTTTATCACAAAAGATAGTACCGTTCTGTTCAGCTCGGAAAGCTCTATCGAACGGTACCAATCTCGTCCAATTGCGGGAAAAGTGATTTTTTGACAATTTCTCGTGAGGACGACGGCGCTCGCTCTTCGCCGAGCGCGCCCGGACGATGACGTCATCGAAAGTAGACGATTTCGAAGATTGCCAAATGGTCTTGTCCAAACTTCGTTCAAATTCATCTAGGGGGTTATTTGGCGCGCTAATTACGAATCCGATGTCCGTTTTTGAAAATTCCGCCGATTTCGATAGGTTTTGGTTTTCCTTCTGGATAACTGAGGGTGGTCGGGACAGTAACATCGATTTTGCTCAAACTTCCTCTAATGGCAGGGGTTATTCAGGGTGCCGAATACGATGCCGAAGTCCATTTGGTCGATTATGGCAGGAGACCACCCATACCGATAACTGAGGATGGTCAGCGATCCTGACCCTACCAACCTCAAATGGCTGTAACATGCCAAAATCGGCGCAATTT
>OX375870.1:53265372-53294102 GCA_947359475.1 Heligmosomoides polygyrus bakeri
AGAAAGCTCATCAGGTGCGCTGAAACACAGCAATGTAGCTTGTGAATGGACAAAGTTACGGCGGTGCGAGTATGCTGCTAAACCTTGTGTGACATGATTTCTCAGTCGACCACTGTAGGAACACGCCATCAGCTAGCGGCCTACGAATGCGAAGGCTATCAAATCAGCTAAGGTGCTTTACGATGAAGTGCCCATAGCTCTTCAGCTGCCTAACCTGCCTTAGTCCCAGCTGCCATTTTAGAGCTGCGGAGGGCAGCGGTGAAGGTTCCTCCGCCCTTACACGCCCACATTTGAGTTTTATCACAAAAGATAGTACCGTTCTGTTCAGCTCGGAAAGCTCTATCGAACGGTACCAATCTCGTCCAATTGCGGGAAAAGTGATTTTTTGACAATTTCTCGTGAGGACGACGGCGCTCGCTCTTCGCCGAGCGCGCCCGGACGATGACGTCATCGAAAGTAGACGATTTCGAAGATTGCCAAATGGTCTTGTCCAAACTTCGTTCAAATTCATCTAGGGGGTTATTTGGCGCGCTAATTACGAATCCGATGTCTGTTTTTGAAAATTCCGCCGATTTCGATAGGTTTTGGTTTTCCTTCTGAATAACTGAGGGTGGTCGGGACAGTAACATCGATTTTGCTCAAACTTCCTCTAATGGCAGGGGTTATTCAGGGTGCCGAATACGATGCCGAAGTCCATTTGGTCGATTATGGCAGGAGACCACCCATACCGATAACTGAGGATGGTCAGCGATCCTGACCCTACCAACCTCAAATGGCTGTAACATGCCAAAATCGGCGCAATTTTCAAAAACGGACATCGGATTCGTAATTAGCGCACCAAATAACCCCCTAGATGAATTTGAATGAAGTTTGGACAAGAGCATTTGGCATTTTTTCGAAATCATCGACTTTCGATGACGTCATCATCCGGGCGGGCTCGGCGAAGAGCGAGAAAAAAATCAATTTTCCCGCAATTGGACGGTATTGGTACCGTTCGATAGAGCTTTCCGAGCTGAACAGAGTAGTCCTATTGAGAGCGTCGAGAACTCGAATGTGGGCAAGTAAGGGCGGAAGGAACTTCGCCGTCGCCCTCCGCCGCTCCAAAATGGCAGAATGTGCTAAAGCAGTTTAGGCATCTAGAGAGCTGCGAGCATGGCATCGTAAAGTGCCTTTGATACTTTACTCGTCCTCAAGTTTGCATGCCGTTATCTCGCCTAGTGTACCCGTAGCGGTCGACCGAATTCTGAAAAAATCGTGTCACACATGCCCAACCTGCGTTTTCGCACCGCCGTAACCTTGCCCTTTCGTAAGATAATTTGCTATGCTTTGGCTCTTTACTAGTGCATATTACTGCGTACGGAGTCCACACGTTTCGGCCAGAAAGATTGGAAGCTGACAGAATTATCGCGCTCCGAACCCGCCCGCGCGCGCAATTTAGCACAACAACGGTCGATGTTCTTCGCGCTCTTACTCGCCCAGATTACAGTTCTTGGTGCTCGCAGTAACACCATTCAATTCAGCACGAAAAGCTCTATGAAACGGTACCAAACTCGACCAATTTCGGAAACATCGGTTTTCGATGACGTCATCGACCGTCTGGCGCGGCCTAACAGCCGTCTTCGATGAGAAACTGTCAGAAAATCGATGTTTTCAGAATTGGTCGCAATTGACACCGTTCGATAGGGCTTTTCGAGCTGAACAAAATGGTACCCTGGCTGGGGCTCGATAACTAGAATATGGGCGAGTTAGGGCGGAAGAAGCTTCACCGCTGGCGTCCGCCGCTCTAAAATGGCAGATGGGGCTAAGGCAGTTTAGGCAGTTGCAGAGTAAGGAGCAGATCGTCGTAAAGTGCCTTCGGTGCTTTGCTTGTCCGCGAGTTTGCATGCCGTTAGCTCGCCTAGTGTACCCGTAGCGGTCGACCGAATTCTGAAAAAATCGTGTCACACATGACCAACATGCATTTTCGCACCGCCGTAACCTTGCCAATTCGTAAGATAATTTGCTGTGCTTTGGCACTTTACTAGAGCATATTACTGCCTACGGAATACACACGTTCCGGCCAGAATGATTGGAAGCTGACAGAGTTATCGCGCTCCGAACACGCCCGCGGTGCAATTTGCGAGCTGTCGCGCCGAGTCGATTGATAGGTTCGATAATATATACATTGTGCACAGCGCACTCCAAAGTCTTGCCGGGACAAAGTGCAGCAATTCCTGAGTAGGGCGGCTGAGAATTTCCCATAAAACTCCCTAAATGCTCACTCTACAAACTATCCCCCACCCCCCTCGATTGATAGGTTCGATCCTATATGCATTGTTCACGGCGCACACTGAGGAGATTGCTGGCATGACGAAACACTTGATGCCATCCTTGAGGTGCTCCGAGAACATGCAAGCCCTGGAATATAAGCCTTCTCCAACAGCAAAAAGTCAGCTCCAGACATTTTTGACCACCCACTGCGAAAATGGTGTGGTTTGACGAAGTTTTATATACGGTTGTGTAGGTCTCGAGGAGACGAATCGAACGGTACCAACCGTTTCCCAAAAAACCTCAAATTAGAGGAATTGTGAGCCTGCAATGGCTTTCGACGCCTTGCGGCCGACAACTCGTCCGCTGCCGCCCTTCTCAATGGAGCGCAAGTTTTCAATTTTGGCCGTTTTTGATCTTTCATATGAATTTTATATACCAAACGATAGAGCTCGTTCTCGTGAGCTCAAACATACTCTTGCTTTTTCAAATGGATGCCATTTTGGCGAGTTATAACAAAAAGACGCAAAACCGCAAAAGTGCGGTTTTTTCGGCGTCTATTCAAAAGACGCGTCCGGTACTGTAATGTTCTCTGCTTGTTTTGAAAATGTTTCTCATTGTGACCTCATTTTCTAACACGATCGAGACATGTTGCTTCAAACCATCTCCTGGGTGTGCTAATCAGTCTTTGGGTTTCTATAGAGAACGCTTTTCTTGTAAATTTTACTATTTCCACCATCTTTAAAATGTATCATTTTTGATCCCGTAGTTTGATCTTATTGCAGCCTACTTTTTCTCTGCCACTCTTCCATACTGATTCGTTGTGGAAGGGGGGGGGGGTGGGGGAGAGGGGGACATTGCAAATGTAGGTACTTGTAGTAAGCCTCATGACTTCGTAGGAGAGAATCAAATTCCGTCAAACTTTGTTTCGATGGTTAATTGGGGTGGTGTTCACGAATCTGGCAAAGGCTTTTGGTGTTACTGTACAATAGGTGACGGTGAGTATGTGCAAGCAAAGGGATGGATACAGAATAACTAGCAGTGTTCTACTATTGTGACGTCAGAAGTCGATGAAAGGTCGAAAAAAATTCGCCCAAACATCGCCCAGTACTGTTATTTTGGGTGCTGAGCACGAATACGGTATCCATTTTTTGAAAATTTGGCCGACCAGGGTAGGTTACTGTAGGTGTTGTGAAAAAGGATGGCTGGGCCATTGATCATTGATTTCGCCCTTTCCTCGCCTATGGAAACTATTTAAGCTGCTGACCAAGAACCTGTCATTCCTTTTTCTGAATATCTACTTTCGAGCACTACTTTTCATTTCGAAGTAGAAGATTGGAAAGCAAGCCTGATCACGCCTTTGAAGAAAGAGGTTCTATGTACCGACACTGATAACCTTGATCACTCATGAAAATGCGGGATCACGCAATCACATGAAAACGTTTATCAGATTTGTGATCAGTGCCTCAATTAGCCTACAGAACGATATTTATTTATTTATTTATTTATTTATTTATTTATTTATTTATTTATTTATTTATTTATTTATTTATTTATTTATTGCACGTATCGCAAGGATTTCTCCCGCATGGACCATATTCAGACTGTCTCACAGCTCATCGAGAGGAGCCGCGAATACCACCTCCCACTTGTCCTTGCCTTTGTGGATTACCGGAAAGTGTTCGACTCTGTGGAAATCAACGCCGTTTTGAACGCACTTGTGCATGCTGGTATACCATCGCCCTACATCCGACTTCTCGACGAATGCTTCTCGAACACATCGACTACCATCCAGCTGTTCGATCGAAAGCTTAAAATTCCTATCGAGAAAGGAGTACGGCAGGGAGACACGATTTCTCCCAAGCTGTTCACAGCGGCCCTCCAAGATGCCATGAAAGACTTGAACTGGGACGATAAAAGCTACCTTGTCGACGGCAAACGGATCAGCAACCTTCGCTTCGCCGACGATATTGTTCTGATCTCTACCAGCACGGCAGAAGTCGAGGAAATGCTGAACGAGCTCAATGTGGCGGGTATGAAGATTGGATTGGACATGAATATGGCCAAAACACAATTTATGGTCAACCAGTGGTGTGACACGGGACTCGTAAGGTTAAATAGAGTCGCTCTGCAACAGGTCGACTCCTACGTCTATCTGGGAAGAGAGCTGAACATGGATAACGACCTCGCTCCTGAAATCGCCCGCAGGAGACGCGCAGCATGGGCAGCCTTCAGTTCGATTCGCGAAGTCACCGATCAGGACAAGGATCCCGGCCTCAGGGCCTCGATATTCAACGCCTCTGTACTGCCTGCGATGCGTTACGCGACGGAAACCTGGCCCGACAACAAGACAATCGCCAGAACAATGCAAACTACGCATCGTGCACTGGAGAGATGTCTTCTGAGGACAAGCCTTCGTCAGCAATGGCAAGAAGGCCTATGAAGCTCGGAGCTACGGGAGAAGTCGCAATTAGCAGACCCGCTGCAGTACATGAAGAAGACCAAATATCGCTGGGCCGGACACCTGCTTCGACGAAAGGACGATAGATGGAGTCTCCGTGTCACAGAATGGCTCCCGACAGACCATAAGAGACCACTGGGACGACCGCCAACGCGATGGGCAGACTCATTCTCAAGATCTTTCAGAGAGCGGAGTCTGCCTCACTCGATGAAAGCAGCCAGAGATCGAGCGGTCTGGAAGAGTTGTGGTCCCCGCTGAGAAGACCTCCAGCCGACAAAAGGACCATCAAAGTATCAAAGTAAGTATTTATTGCACGGGAATAAGCTCATGCGAAGATAAAAAACCTTGTCAAACGTAAAAGAGAGAACAACACATTGGTCACTTTCCATCAAATAAGTGAGTGGCTAAATCATTCAAAAAATAAAAAAAATAGGTCTATGGCAGAATTTTGGTGAGAGAGCGCGTGCATCAGGGACCGAGGTATCTGTTAACAATGTTTCTGAACGCATTGATAGATGAGGGCATTATCTTTTTTAGAGAATTTGACATAATTACTCACAGCTCTGTTAACAAAAAAGTTTGTTCTACAACTGAGTTTGGCTTTAGGTACAATGAGCTTCGAAGTCGCCTACTGGTCAGAGACAGTCTGATAGTGGGAGGCTCACTCGGCATGATCCCACACGCACAAACCATAATTTTGTGGAGTTGAATGAGGTCAAATTTCTTTCGTCGCCGCTCAAGTGTGGGAAGTTTGAGGTTGAAATTCCTTGTGTGGTAGGAAGGTAGTCCATCATATAAAAACCAGTTCGTCGTACAAGCAATTTCCGAGTAAAGCTATTCTACACGATCTCCAGTAGCTTGATAATTTTAATCTTAGAAGGGTTAAAGATCACAGTGCCGTACTCTAACAGGGGCCGAACATAGCTCTTGTATGCTAGCAAAAGCACAGATGGGTTATTGGTAGAAAGAGCTAGAAATAATCGAAGGACAACACCATGAGCTGTTGCAGTTATACGCTCACAGTGACTGTCGAAGCCAAGTTCGCGAGTGATGAAGAACCCCAAGTCTCTAGTTTGCTCAACTTTGGCGATAGACAAACCGTCAATTAGGTAGTCATACCTAGCGTTTCGTCTTCCTATGTGAAGTAACTTTGTCTTTTCTCTCGAAAGGGGCAAACCCCACTCTGCTGATGAACGATTACCTGGTTCAAGTCCTCTTGCAATAAATTACAGTCATTAGGCGTCGAAATATTCATATATAACTTAATGTCAACAGCGAAAGCGACGCACTTGACACCAGACAGGATAATAAGCTTAGGGAGATCGTAGGTATAGATATTGAAAAATACGGGAGATAGGAGGCGCACTGTGGGACTCCACTAGTGACACTCTTAAATTCTGAGACTGTAGAGTTAATTCTTACAGCCATAGATCTATCGATAAGGAATGCCTGAATCCAGAAAATGATGCGCGGATCGATACCGACTACTCGAAGCTTGCACAAAAGTTCAGAGTGAAAAACCCGATCAAAGGTCTTTTTCGAAGTCTAGATAGATAACATCCGTATATTTTCCACCATCTAGGAAGAGAGTCCAGTCATTAAGGCATTGAAGCATAGCAGTTAATGTAGACTTCCCTTTTTTGAACCCATGCTGACAAGAGAGGATTATGGAAAACTTATTAAGGTGTTTAATAATGCGATCTTTTAGCACTTTTTCAAACAGCCTGGCAAACACCGAGGTGGTGCTTATGGGGCGATAGTTGCTCGGTGAAGAAAGCGGGTCCTTCTTGTTGGGAATAGGCGTAGCACATGAGATCCGCCATCACAATGGCACCTCAGCCCTCATGAGACTGAGATTATAAATATACTCCAAGGGCCCAGCTATAATATGCGCAATATTTTTAATCACGATAAGTGATATATCATCAGGTGTTACGGAATAGGATGGAGGTCACTTATGAAGAACACATAGAGCTCATCAGCATGAAGCCATACAGAGTCAGGCATTACAGGAAGCCTGGGTGATGTGTTCATTACATATTGCTCACTGTCCTTGGTGAATACTTGGGCAAAACTGTCAGCAAGCAATTCAGACTTCTCGAAGTCGGAACGAGCAATCCTGCCATCTGTGTTTACGAGGGTACAAACTGTATGCATAGGTCGAAGTTTGCGCTTGAGAAACTTGAAAAAATCGGATTTGTTGTTAGATTCGACGACTTTTCCTTCAACTGATTTATTGTACTTGGCAAGCTTGCGTTCGCACCGAATTCTTGTCGTATGACTTCCAGTGCTTGACAGTACCAGTATTCGTTGCCACCTTCCATGCATTAAACATCCTGATGTAAAGGGAATTGAGGAAGCTCGGTAAGGCGGAACGGCTAGGGGGAACTCTAATCATAGGTAAAAATAAGGCAATGGCATGTTGAAGAATTGAAATAAACATTTCGTACTTATCGTCGACACTGACTAGAGAGTCCAGGGAGGAATACCAGTCAACATTTGCGAGGAAGTTTGCAACGGCTTGTAGGTTGACAATGCCATAGTCTCTTTTAGCAACCATAAGGTCTGACTCTTTAGGCAGATTCATTTCAAATGTACAGTAGAATGATCACTGGATCCAATGGGGGGACCAACTATTAGGTTGTCCCATAAGTCCCCGCTGTTTTTTTCAACGATTCACTGCAGATTTCGCCGGCGGTTTCCTGCATAGCGCTGCATACCTTTCGAAAAAAAATGATTTGCTCTATCAGAAGGTGTATTGCATTTCTTTTTTCATCATGAATTTTGTCAATTTTTAGGTCGTTGAAGTGAAAAGTGAAAAAGTGAAAAAGTAACCATTTGCGCACTTGTTCTCTCTGCCTAGATTTGTAATTTTTTGCGCAGTTTTTTATAGCACTTGGAAGACAATTTTCTGTACTACAAGAATATGTGTTGGTCCTATTTTCTCACTTGCCCTTTATTGATTTTTAGGCCATCAAATTGGGAATTCCGACTTTCCCGTCCGAATTTTTCCAAAACTCCGGTTCTGTGGTTGAACTTTTTTGCTTGGTGTTATATGTCGTTTAGAAAAGGATGTCTTGCTCAATAAAAAATTGTGTCGCGTTTATTGGCTCACGCTGATTTCTGTCGAATATCAACAACTGAAGAAGGAGAAGGAGTTGTTGGTGAAGACGATTTTCCTCTTTTTGGAGTTTTGTTTATATTCAAAAGAAATCAATAAAATCGACACACATTTTTATAGAGCAAGACATTCTCTTTCGAACGACTTATAACACCAACCCAAAAAGTCCAACCACAGAGCAGGAGCTGTCGGCAAAATAACCATCCTCCTTCGGACGTCAGAATTTGATGACCTAAAAATCAATAAAGGACAAATGAGCAAATAGAATTAACACATATTTTCTTGCAGCACAGAACATTGTCTTCTAAATGCTATAAAAAACTGCGCAAAAAAATACAAACCTAAGCGGAGAGAACAAGTGCGCAAATGGCTACTTTTTCACTTTTCACTTTTCACTTCAACGACCTAAAAATTGACAAAATTCATGATGAAAAAAGAAATGCAATACACCTTCTGATAGAGCAAATCATTCTTTTTCGAAAGGTATGCAGAGCTGCGCAAGAGACCGCCGGCGAAATCTGCAGTGAATCGTTGAAAAAAAACGGCGAAGACTTATGGGACAACCTAATACAATACCGGCCTTAACTTTTGGTCTTTTGGCGGAAAAAGCGAAAAAACCTCTTTTTTCCGCCGCTTTTCTGTACTGCATTGTAAATTGAAGCACATATCCGTGATCATCACCGAGCTCTCTTCCCGATGAGCTACAAATCGCCTAGCGAGCGCCTGAAAAATAGTCCAGTGACCTAATTTCTGCCTGGCGCGGCTGACCCCGTCCCTTGCGGAAGATAATTACACCCACAGCTCCTAAGTAGCTGATGAAGCAAGAGATTCGGCCTATTATAGCCTATTTTCTACCTTATATATAATATTACTTAGTTCTTTGGATTCCCTCGTCCACCGAGATCACAACGATATAATTTTTCAAAGGATCTGATCGTTTAAGTGCCATTAATTTTAAAAAACGTCTTCACTTTGGAGGACTTTAACTCTGGAATACCAAGTTTGTGTGCTCTTATATTTGTTTGTCTCGTTAAACGTAATGGTTGAAATCAAGCCGCGGAGTTAGCACCTTTAGGGTTGAAATCTGTAGAATTTATGCGCTGGCAAAGTAGCCAACATGGCACTTCTTTATGTTTATCCGCGCACTTTTCCCATGGTAAAAGCAACTACAGAAGCATTTCTTTGAAGGAAGAAGCATAACGATTTGGAGGCCTATGAAAACTCCTAATAGACTTCCACAGGTAGGATTCCGACCAAGCTAGAAGACATTTCAGTCACTCAGTTACAAAGCAAACTCACTCCAAATGTGAATTGAGTGAAATTGAAAATTTTTCAAAAATGGGTAAATTACTCACGAGCGCATTCACCAACTAAATCTGACTCGAACGGTGGTTCAGTTTCGATTTTGCGTCCATTTCTACAAGGATTATCACGAGTCAAATGCCCAGTAGACGTGATCGGGACCCAGATTTGTTCCGGAGTCAATCCTCTCGCCTGCTCTCGTGACCCCTCGCGCCATCTGAAGACGCCGTAAACCGCCTAACCAGAGTCTTCACACCTCCGCTGTCACGGAGTATTGTTGATCTTACCAAACACCGTAGAAGTGGCGTGCTCCAGGATCGAGTTGTAACCAAGTCTTAACGGTCCTTCTGTCTTATTTATTTTAGTGCACATTTTTACCAATGCTTTGTGCAATCTCATTCGTTTTATTTCCATTTCAATTCAATTTTATATAGGCTTTCTATTTTAAATTATTTTTATTTCTATTTTTGGGCGCATGGGGTAAGGAGCTGAATAATGCGGAAATAGAGTGCATGGCGCATCTCAGAAAGCTTTAATTTCTAATACCGATCGTCGACCTTCTCGTAAATACCAACTAGGATTTCATCAGTCTTGTTTTCATTTTTTCTGAAATGCCCGTTGAAGTATAATGGAATGCATGGCGCATCCCGCAAAGGTATTTAGTAACGCTGGCTTTTATTCTTTATTCTTTATCAAGCCGTTATCGTGGCTGTGCAGATGTTCAGCGTCCTCTCGTTTTTCATGAGCATTTTACTTCAAAGATTTTCAATGAGTCTAGCTGATTGCTAGTTATCGACACTTGAGAGTGACCTTACCATTCTTCCCCTACGACACAATGGGGAAGGCCTTTGGCTATGAGATGTTTCGTAAGCGTTGTAGTTACGCCGTGCACTGGTCCAGCATCGCGCGGCGTTCCATTGATTGATGGCTAAAGAATATTTACTAGGTGTTCATCTAATAAATTTTAGAAAATGGGCGCGTGTAACGGAGTCGGAGGAGCTGGCGGCTGTCGCGTGCACCCGATACCAGGTTCCTGGCTAGGATTTCCCCCTCTGACCCGCTCCAACCAAACCTTCCTTCCGGAACTGGTCGGTCAACCTGTATGGGAAGGATAAGGCGCTGACTTATTCATCGGCTGGACAGAGCAAGTCGTTGTATGGCCAAACGCATTCAAATTGCCTCCACGAAATCCTGTAGAAATAGAATACGTGGCGCATCCTATAAACGGATTCGTTGAGGTCTGCCTTCACTGAGAGGAATGAATCTCCAGTTGGTAAGGTAAAAATCCTCTTTCTGCTGTTGGAAAATTGTTACCAGCCTTGTCTGAGAAGGATGAAACACTGACTTGAACATCAGTTGGCCAAGTCATTGTATATGCCAAATACGCTATCAAACTACCTCTACGATATCGCGTACAATTGGAATGCGTGGCGCATCCCAAAAGAGATTGATTTACACCGTCCTTTATCCTTAATCCATATGTGTTATACCTTATACTAAAGAGTTTGAACGCGAAAGTGTTTCTTAAGCGTTGTAGATTACGCCGTGCACTGGTCCAGCATCGCGCGGCGTTCCCTTGATTGATGGCTAAAGAATATTTACTAGGCGTTCATCTAATACATTTTAGAAAATGGCGCATGTAGAAGTAGAATGCGTGGCGCAGCCCAAAAGGGTTTAGTGTTGCCAAGCTTTACGTTTTTTATGCTCATCACTATCTTCAAGGACTGGTGAGGAGGCGTGGTCCTATCCGTTGTATTATACAATTTTTGGCCCTTTCGGACTTGTCCGTCGGTTGGAAACCGCAAATCAAAGTCAAATTGGCTCCACAACATCCCGTGGAAGAAATAAAGAATAAAAGTCACCGTTACTAAGTGCCTTTGAGGGTTGCGCCACGCATTCTATTGTGAACAGGTATTACAGAAAAATAAAAAGAATGGGGATAGAGTTCTAGTCGGTGCTTACGAGAAGGTCGACGATCAGTACTAGAACTTAAAGCCTTCTGGGATGCGCCACGCACTCTACCTCCGCTTTATTTAGGTCCCCAACTCCCATGCGCCCAAAAACTCAAACTAAAAAAATAATAATAGAAATTTAAGCCTATGTAAAAAAAACTGTATTGAAATGGGAATAAAACAAATGAGACTGCACAAAGCATTGGTAAAAATGTGCACTAAAATGAATAAGACAGAAAGGACCGTTAAGATTTGGTTAAAACTCGATCCTGGAGCACGCCACCTCTACGGTGTTTGGTAGGATCAATAATACTCCGTGACAGCAGAAGTGTGAAGACTCTGGTTAGGTGGTTTACGGCGTCTTCAGATGGCGCGAGGGGTCACGAGAGCAGGCGAGAGGATTGACTCCGGAACAAATCTGGGTCCCGATCACATCTACTGGGCATTTGACTCGTGATAATCCTTGTACAAATGGACGCAAAATCGAAACTGGACCACCGTTCGAGTCAGATTCAGATGGTGAATGCGCTCGTGAATAATTTACCCATTTTTGAAAAAATTTTCAATTCCACTCAATTCACATTTGGAATGAGTTTGCTTTGTAACTGAGTGACTGAAATGTCTTCTAGCTTGGTCGGAATCCTACCTGTGTAAGTCTATTAGAAGTTTTCATAGGCCTCCAAATCGTTATGCTTCTTCCTTCAAAGAAATGCTTCTGTAGTTGCTTTTACCATGGGAAAAGTGCGCGGATAAACATAAAGAAGTGCCATGTTGGCTACTTTGCCAGTGCATAAATTCTACAGATTTCAACCCTAAAGGTGCCAACTCCGCGGCTTGATTTCAACTATTACGTTTAACGAGACAAACAAATACAAGAGCACACAAACTTGATATTCCAGAGTTAAAGTCCTCCAAAGTGAAGACGTTTTTTAAAATTAATGGCACTTAAACGATCAGATCCTTTGAAAAATTATATCGTTGTGATCTCGGTGAACGAGGAAATCCAAAGAACTAAGTATTATTATATATAAGGTAAAAAAATAGGCTATAATAGGCCGAATCTCTTGCTTCATCAGCTACTTAGGAGCTGTGGGTGTAATTATCTTCCGCAAGGGACGGGGTCAGCCGCGCCAGGCAGAAATTAGGTCACTGGACTATTTTTCAGGCGCTCGCTAGGCGATTTGCAGCTCATCGGGAAGAGAGCTCGGTGCTGATCACGAATATGTGCTTCAATTTACAATGCGCTCATTTGAAGAGCACTACAGAAAAGCGGCGGAAAAAGCGGTTTTTTTTTTTCGCTTTTTCCGCCCAAAGACCAAATTTAAGGCCGGTATCGTACAACGGAGTCAATTAAGCCCACCCGGTTACTTAAAACAAGGTCAAGAATATTATTTCCTAGTATACGTTTGTCAATCAGTTGCTCTAATAAATGGGACTCACATATCTCAAGGAATGATTTAGACAAGGACTGTTTGGCAATGGGATTGGGACTGGCTCTCCAGTCAATATCTGGAAGATTGAAGTCGCCCATAACAACAGTCGGGTGGTCACAGCTGATCAGGTACATCTGTCTCGTGAAACATGAGGAGCAGAACGGGGCAGGACGATGTATGGGCGAAAACTGTTTTCGATCTCCAGAGTCGTGGGAGTACAAGTCTCTTCACCTTTGATTAGCAGAGAGTGATGGGGGAAGATAGGCGGCATTGTTGTTAAATCGTATCATAGGGTTAAAATAAGGTTATAACGTCAGTATGGCACACTACGGCGTTCAAGATTCACTTTCACCTGTCACCTGTCGTCCCGTTGATCATCGACTTGCTCGAGCGGGCGCCAGCAGCGTCTATTCGTCCCTGTCGGGTGCCAGAGTGGTTCAATGGATCCTCCCCGCTCTAGCGACACGAAGAGCGTCATATCGGTCGTTCAGGGCTTTCACGAAGAAGTCCGATCAACGCGTTGATGGGCGTCCTGGTTTTCTCTTGACGTCCCGCGGAATCCAGTCAGTGATGGCTCTCGACCAACGGGTGTCTGCGAATCGCGTTACGTGGCCGACGACTTGGCCCATGCAACAGCGTCTCTGATCTTCGAACGTCGGCGAAGCTCGGAACTCTGGAGGCCCTCTCTCACTTGCGTGAGTCGTGTCACTCCGAGCACCGTCCTCTCGATTCCACGCTGCGCGACGCTGATCGCGTGTTCATCCGGCTTTCGTATAGCCCAAGTTTCTGAGGCGCATGTTAGGGCAGGAAGAACAGTGGAGTCGAATAGGTGGGCACGAAGTCGGACGTTCTTCGTCTTCCTCACGAGTTCTTCGACGCTCTTAAAAGCTCCCTAAACCGCTCGTTTCCTTCTGCTCAGCTCTGGTGATAGGTCGTTGGCCATGTTGACTTCGCGACCCCGATACACATAGCTGGAGCACTCGGAGATGTTCGTTTCGTTGAGCGAAAATGGGGCATCAGAAACTTGTCCGTTCCTCATGAACATCGTCTTCGTAAGTTTCAGCTGCAGTCCAACGTTCCCACATACACGATCGAAGTCGGCCAGCATTCGCTCCGCCTGACTGATTCTCGGTGTTATGAGCACGATGCCGTCAGCAAAGCGCAGATGGTGCAGCTGCCGGCCGTCGACCTTCACTCCCATGTCTTCCCATTCTAGTTTGCGCATGACGTTTTCCAGTGTGGCGCTGTAGAGCTTCGGGGATATGGTATCCCTTTGCCGACCCCCTTTCTTCACGTCGATGACGACGTCGATGTAGAATGGAGTGATCTTGATCTTGTATCCACTGTACAGCTCTCGAAGGACTCTGATGTACTGAGTACGAACGCCCTGAGTGAGCAGGGCTTCCATGACCGCTTCAGTCTCGACGGAGTCGAATGCCTTCTTCAGGTCGATGAACCTAAAGCCGCCACAGAGTTCTGCGGCAGCGCCGCGGCCCCATGCTTAACTATAGGGCAGAGACACAGAGCTCGCTGCCGGCGGCGTCCCTACCCTATCCTTAACCATAGCGGCAAGCGGCGTTGCTGCAGAACTCTGTGGGCGCCTTAAGGCACAGCGGCAGCTTGTACTCTCGCGATACTTCGATGAGCTTCGTAATGTTGTGTATGTGGTCGATCGTGCTGAATCCTCTCCGAAATCCTGCTTGTTCGCATGGCTGTCCTTCGTCCAGCGTTCTGCTGACCCTATTCAGGATAACTCGAGTGAACAGCTTGTAGACTACGGACAGCAGGCAGATCGGGCGATAGTTGCCAATGTCGTGTACGTCTCCCTTCTTGTACAGCAAGACGGTCTTGCTGGTCTTCCACTGAGATGGAACCTTGCACTCCGACAGGTAGCGCGTGAAGAGCCGCGCCAGGGTGTTGATGAGCGCTGGCGGGAGGTTCTTCAGGTGTTCGGGTCTGATCCTGTCGGGTCCGGGTGCTGTACGCTTCTTCACCGACGAAATGGCGTGTCGGATTTCGAAAGGGAGAACAGACAGAACGACGTATCCATCCTGCGGAAGATGGCATGGAGGCAGGTGGACGCGGCTATCGAAGAGATCGGAGTAGAAGTCGTGGATGACCTTCTCCATGATCCTTCTGGAGGAGGTGACGATTCCGTCAGGACGTCGGAAAGCGGTCATCTTGGTCTGGAAGTTGGCGAAGTTCCGGCGGGCATTGCGAATGCTCAGCCCTGCCTCTGCTGCTTCAGCCAACACTTCCGCCCTTCTCTCTTTGAGATCTTCCTTTATCGCCGCTCATAGCTTCACAAGCTCGGACGTCAGCTGGTAGTTGCCTGACGCTCGTGCTGCTCCACGCTGGCGTATAAGCTCGAGAGTTTCTGGAGACAGACGTCTCTTGGTGGTCTTGAAGCTCTCGGCTCCCTTAGCCCTATCGTGGAGATGGTGCACGAAGCGGTCGTATTCCTCATCGACGTTGTCCATGATGGCATCTTCCTAAAGGCTGGCAAGAGAGGTGTAGAGGTCCCAGTTGATGGTCGTTCTGGGATTCCTCTTCTTGAACTTCGCGGGCTTCTCTCCTTGACGCGAAAATCGAAACCTCGCGCGAAGCAGGCAGTGGTCCGATCCCGTGTAGAACTGGGAGACAACGGAGATGTCGGTCAGGCAATACTTGCGATTGAAGATGATGTGGTCGGTCTCGTTGTGGAACTGGCCACCAGGGGATTCCCAGGTCCATCGTAGAGAGGGAGGCTTCTGGAACTGTTTGTTTCCATGGATGGTCTTGGTCGACATGATAAACTCAGACAGCCTTTCACCTTGCTCGTTCCACTCCAAACCGTGGGTTCCGATGTGAAGTTCTTCTGGCGACCTTCGTGGCCCGATCTTGGAGTTGAAGTCGCCGACGATCACCTTGTAGAAAGTGTGATCTTCCTTATAGAACTTCTCCAGCTCCACGTAGAAGGCTTCGACCTCTTCGTCGTCGTAGTCGGATGTTGGGGCATACGCGACGAACACAGTCAAAGCTGGCACAGAGCCACATCGCTTCAGTCGCAGACGTCCGATTCGGCTTGTCAGAGACTCGTACGAATCGATGTTCATGGCCAAGAGCGTGTTGACGAGGACGCCAATGCCGCCTACTCCCCTGCTGTCGCATGTTCCGAGGAACAGTTCTTCTCCGGAGTCGTAGGCGGCGTGTAGGGGGTGATGTCTTCTCGCCTCGGTCAGTCCGATGACGTCGTACTTGATCTTCCTGGCTTGCATCATCAGGTCCTCGACGGATACTTCCTATGCAAGCGTGCGGGCGTTGTAAGTACAGATCGTCATCCTTCTCAATTTGCGCAGCCTGGTTAGGCTCTGAGATTTTAGCAGCCTCTCCGTACTCGTCCTTCCCATCGCTGCAGAAACGGGGGCTCTTTCGGGATCAGGAGAATGAGACCCTTTAGTGCTACTGTGTTTGACTGCAATAAAACACGGGTAGCTAGTCAGGCTCTGTCGTGCGGGCGAAGAACTCCGAGCAGCCAGCCAGACTGCCCGAAGGGACGGGGCGAGACTTCTGAGGCGGCCTCGAATCGCCTTACGATGTACTCCCAGTCTACCGAGTGCAAGCTTTTGGCCGAGCCGACACAGTTACAATCCGCACAGTCACGGACACATCCACGCACACTGTTCACGAACATGCCGCTCCCACGCACAAGGAACGCATCGAACCGACACAGCAGGAGCAAGGAGTCCATCCCCTGCATCCCACCTGCGTCTCTGGGCAGAACACGGTCGCATTTGGTTCGCGTTTAATTCCCTTATCCACCACCCGGGGGACGCGCCACGTGGCCCTGCGACAAGCGGCCCGAAATCCCTCTTAACAAGAGCGCGCGAAGGCTCTCTATCGAGGGAGATCCGTGGTCGAGATTCACTTTACATCGGCAAAAGAGCAGCGAGCAAGCCCAGCGAGCAGAATCCCAACCCTCGGGTCCGGACCCATTACCCTCTTCCTGCAAGTCCGCGCCCACACCCCTCGGCCATCCAGTCGCTGACGAGGGGCTCGTGTGCGGCGCTCCTCAGTGTTCCACTTTGGTTACTGTTCGCTGTAATTCCGCTAGAGTCGAGCGTTCTACCCCCTCATCCCCTGGCCCGCCCACTCCCAACCCCCTGGGCTTGCTTGAGAGGCCAGTGGCTGCCTTACGAGATAGTGGAGACGCAAACATTTGCCACGCCCCTGTTTAAATGGCGGGGATAGAATGCCACTCCGCCTCATTCCGCCACTGTTGCAGCCACAAACCTTTTGCTGGTTAGATTCTAATCACGACATGGCAGTTCCAGACGTCTGTTCTGCTTTATCGGCCCGCACCAGAGTGATACAGTTTTTTGCAATTTTTGACCTACCCAGATGTCCTTAGGAAATTTGAAAACCACTACGTTGCTTTTCTGACAACCCCCTACAACCCTCAATAGATCGTTTTGAAAATTGATACGGGACGTTCAATTGACCTTCGTTGTTAGCTCTGGTTTATAGTTGCACTGCTGCGAAAAATCGATATCTACGGCGACATCACGCCACGCAGCGTGGCGACCCAAGTATAGACCAGGCCTTACGGAGCTCCGATGGCTCACCACTCTCGCGCCATCTGTGTTGTACGGACGGCCAAGCTGTGGTGAGGCTACCCGATTTCAGCAGGCCATAACTCGCTCAGGAGTTTCATCTTGCAGTTTTGACACCCATATTCGTAATCAGCATTTCGAGCTATTTCTAATGATACTGATCTCAACTTGAAGTTCCACAGGAGTTCGAAACTTTCACTAGTTAGAAGCTTCCAGACATTCCAAGTGGTTGAATACAAGGAAAACCGACATGAGGGTGCGTAATATACTTCGCAGTGAAGGATGCATCGGGACATCTACCGCATATCCATTGTTTCTATGAAAATTCGGAACCTAGGAATAGGAATAACTTGAAGATGAGCGCTTGTCAACAATTTCACAAATACCTAAGGTAAAGCTTTCTGTTGCCCATTTCCAGTGAGATGCTGATAGCGTGTTTTGCTTTGAAAGTTGAAAGCCACATCAACTGTGATCGATTTCCCATTCAGCTGTAACGTGGCTGGTGTCCCGTTCCAGCTCTTTATGAATGAGCCACGTTTTCAAGTCGGTGGAGAAACAAATTCTTGCGTATGTTGGAAAGAAAATTGAAGATACACCCGGTACCTGTTAAAAGCGTCACTCAATTGGATCGCTCTTATATAAGAACAAAACTACCATGAACGGCGATGTTGCCCTCTTCCCACCCGCACAGTCTCCATCTTGCCGAAACGCATTGTCGCCGCTTTTAACACTTAACCTAATGACTTTCTCCGAATCACTGCAGGTTTCAGTGGCCAGATAGCCGGATGGTCCGGGCACGCATATATCAACCCGGGTAATTGAGCGTGCTCCTTTCTGATCCAACGAATTCTTCAACAGGAGCTATGGGATGGACTAAAATGTGAAATTACTTCTGCTCCCGACTTTGCTCCTAAAACTTCTTACCGCGGCTAGTCTTCCAGGCGACTGATCTGCAACTCTCCAAATTCCGTAGCACAGTGCGGCTGTGAAGATGAGTTCTGTGAGAAGAATCTGAACATATACCTCTGCAACGTGAGTACCTGCAGGCCGCCTTACGTTGTTGTGTTACTGTCGGAATTGTGTGGTATGTGGTAGCTGACTGCACCTGTGTTAGACTATCGTACACTGTTGAAGAGCGCAACCGTGATTCGGTCAGTTTGTTGTTATCCATTGATAGCTTCTCAAATCTGGAAAATGCACGAGGTAGATGGAGACGCCGACTTGAACGTTACTTTGGAAAAGAGGCAGAATTACTTATTGATAGTTTGCTTTTGAGCGGCAAAGCTGATCACTGTTCTTATACAGCTGAACGTTTCATTGACCAGATTGCTGATTTTGTTCTGCAGTGCAACCTCCTGATCCATTGTTTTTGAGAACCACTAAAGCGAGAGAAATATTTGAGCTTTTTTGCTATGCAAAGCCTTACAATGTTTACCAGCTAACTCACCTTACTGAACATTATACGGCTCATAATCAGCATTGGAATCGCGGAGCACATCAGAAGTGTTACGTCCCACTGGATGTAGAGACAGACGGCTGAAGCGTTGACCACCATAAGACGAATCTGGATGAGGGAACAAAAACCCACCAATATTGACAACGAGGTATGCTGCAATAAATATGACCATCGGTATGTTGTCCGAGATCCCATTGTAGATTGTGTCGGCATGCCTTAAGTTACACAAAGTAAAAGTGGCGCTGTAACATAGCACACTTACACTTGCATATCATATTCACACTATTAATGGTAGTTAGAGAATTATAGACTTCGTTACTGCTGCTATTGTTTTTATAAGAAGATTAGTTATACCAAGAGAATATGTATTTTTCCACAGCTCCTTGTGGACAGTATTTTTATGGAAGTATAGGCATATCACCTGAGGAAGGTAATGCTGTTGGACAGGCAAGAGAAATCGTGAAGCAGAAATGTAACCGTGACCGGAAGTATGAAAGCCGAAGCTGCTTTGGGCAGCTTGAAAAGCCTAGCGGCTTGTAATAAAAAATGCTACGTAATCCTGTTCCCCGGACAGCATCTAGAAAAACAGATTTTTTAAAAGCAATTCTTGGCTCGGAGTGCCAGTTTTAATTTTACTGACAGTGTCAAACGAGGGCAGTGTTATGAAAAACGAAATTGTATGAAAAATTTGAGTCTAAGGAGCGGAAGCCTTGTGAACTGTCTGTCCAAATAAACAGTAATTTTTAACAGACACAGTCTCTAATTTCTTTATAATTCTCTATCAGTACCCTTTATTAATAGTTGTATTCGAATGACCTATTCGAATGGGTATTCGAATTATTTTCATTCGAATTTGAACAATCGAATTCAGTCGCATTTTTCGGTTTTATCTAAAATCGAATATTCAAAAAACCGTGTCCTTCAATTACATTCGAATTCGAGTATTCGAAACTTGTCATAAACGCACAATTATTCGATTATTCAACGGATGCCATTAGAGTGCTGGATTTCCGCTTGGAGCTAAGATCCCAGAACAGAGCAGGACGAGCCACAGAACGGCCTGTGCAGGCCGTAGTCACACGTCACATACGGTGATTGACGACACCCTTTGAAAATGCGCCGGCGTGCATCAGTGTGATCCGCCGCTAAAATGATGATTTGAATTTCTACATGTCTCATCGACAGCGGTCCATGCATTCGGCCCCGAATGCAGGCACCGGTATCAGCGATACGGTACCGGCACCTGCGGGGTCATGAGGCAGCGCCTCGCGCTCGCGCTGAGGTCAGCCAGCGTCGGCGCTGACGAAAGAGGGAAGGGCCCCGGCTAAATCCATTCCGACGTTTACTTGTCTATCGACCCCATCCGCCCTCCGATTTAAGTTGGAAAAGCCGAAAGTAAATACAGTCTGATTCACATCTGTAATCCGTAGCCAACGCCACACGGCAGCCTCCGACTCGGCTCATATGGCGTCAGCAGTGAGCCTTCAGCATGAAGCCACCATTATCGAGGCGTGCATCGATCTCGATGTAGCGCCAGGGACGATCAAGATCTATCGGCGAGTGAAGAACCAGTTCTTGGATTTTATTTCCATGTTTCGGGTTCCCTTACCAGGCCTCCCTAAATTGAAGAACGTTTTTGTTGGCTCACCTAATCCATCTAGGTATGCTAAGATTATTAGGATATCACATCAGTGCCCTCGGTCCGCTGCCTTCGGACGACCAGACGTTCTACGTTCTGGAAGGGCTGCTTAGGATGGCGAATAAGTCCACACCACCTGCCAAACACTAATCCAAGGTTTCCAGGTCCGACGCAAATATAATAGTTGAGAGAGCATTCGACGAAAGCTCGAATCAAGCCGCTGTAGGAACTACGATGGTCCTCATCGCGTTCCTGGGGCTGCTGAGAATTAACAAGCTTTGCGCGCTTCAGTTCCAGCACTTTTCTTATAAAGGTGAGGGCGTATAGTGGGTTCTGATAGTTAGGTCCAAGACTGTCAGGCTAGAGTAGGTGCTAACGTAGCCATTAAATTAGACCTGACCCAGACCTTATTATGGCAGCCATTAGGTAAAATTACAAGCCCTCTGCTGCCCCCAGTCATTTCTATTCAGTTCGTGCAACGGAGGCAAGCTGGCTGGAGATTTCGCTGCTCGGGTTATGGGGGAAAAATCTCTGATTCTACCTAGCTTGGCTCATAAAGGGCTGACATCGCATTCATTTAGGGGTGGGGCGGCTACGCACGCAGTAGCAACTCATCGCCACAAGGAAAATCATGCTAGCTGGTTGCTAGGAGTCCTTTGGGCATTCAGATGCTATATAGAAGCGTTCCCACTGGCATACTAGAGTGACCGTAGTCTCAAGGAACGAGCCCTTTGGGGAATTCAGTTCTACCTTCCAGATGCGGTTAGCTCGTACCTCCACTTCTACACGGTGCCGGTAGCACCTTGACGGACATGGTGGTCACACTACAGCCTTCTCAGCTTTCTGCCGAAGCTAACGAATGCATTATGAAAAACTAAATACCGCAATCTCGCGTCTAACCAACGCGACCTCGCGACAATGAATTATGGTCCTACTCAGCTTCATACAAGTGACTGTGACGAAGCATCCAGATTTATCGATGGCTGCCATGTGTTGGGAAATATTGACTACTAACCAATCTTTTATCCATCAGTTTCTATGACTGAAATTTCATCTACCCCAAACTGGCTGCGGATGAACCTGTACTTATGATCTACGTGAAGCGCAGTTTGCAGCTTCTGCAACTTTGTACTTCGAGAAAACATCGAGTACTACTGGTCGGTATCACTGCGCAGGCTTCGGGTTTGATAACGACAATATGCCCTGTTCATCCAGAAGCTAGGCTCCGAGTCCAGAGCACGTCGGCGCATTTTCAAAGGGTGTCATCAGTCTCGTGTATGACGTATTACTACGGCCTGCACACGCCGTCCCGCGGCTTGTCGTGCTCAGTTCTGGGATCTTAGTCCGCTTGGACACTGCAGATGCAGCGCAATAGGAAAATTTGGATCTCCATTGTTTTTGCTAAACACCATGGATGGTTACTTTGCTTAAAAAACTCGGGAATTTAAGTGTTACGACGCCTCCCTTTTTCTCCATATGCGATGCAGTGTTCATATCGCCACGTAATGCCTTTTTCAGAATACCACATCGGAAGCATGAAACAAAATGTTCAAGAGGTTCAATCACAGAAGGGCATAATAGGCTGTCACAAAATAAATCGCCGAAACAGACCGCTTACTTCAAACTGCTATAACTTTGCTTAACCACATTTTTGTCAACGAACAGGTAATGAATCTATGAAATCCTTTACAATAAAAACTGAGATCACAGCAGTGAACGAAATCAAGCAGGGTACATTCGACATCGGCCAAATTAATGAATTGTTTCTGACGCTAATGAGAATCAAGAGCTCGGAAGAAATCATAATCAGTGGGGTAAGGTAGGAAGAGTATGGCTAATGAGGGAGAATTTCGATACCTAAATGGGTCAATTTCCGCCGAGTGATTGAGGTGTGTGGCCTTGCGTCGCCTGCAACAGGAGCGGCCCTTCTCTATTCACCACTGCAGGCCACAATTTTTGCAACTTCTCATACGTTTGGTCTAAATCACAGCAGTATGACTCTGCTGTGACTGCCTGACCAGGTTGAAAAAGCTGTAATGGATTACAACTTTACAACACTACCACAAAGTAAACGTAACTTTTTAAGGTGAAGGTCGGATCTAGGAAAGGATGTCGGAGGAGCATCCTTGTCTACCCAGACAAATCCCCGCTTCCTGTTATCGTGAAGAACCCATTTTTCATCCACAGTTATAATGCGGCTTACAAAAGGCTCATTTTGAAAGCGAACTAGCAGGTTGGAGCAAGTGTCGAAACGTGCCAGACGCTGCTCATCGATTAGTTCATGAGGCACCCATTCGACATCTACTTCACCTTGACGATTCGCGCCAAATGTCTTGCTACCGTGCTATGATGTACGCCAAGGTCCTCTGCTAACGAATGTGCAGTCTCCTCCGGATTTTCTTCGACGAATTTCCCCAAAACTTCACCGTCAAGCGATGACCTGCGCCCACGACCCGGCTTTTTTTTCGAGATGGAAATCACCAGGAGCGATTTCTTCAAAGCAGAGCCTCACCGTTCGTTCGCAAGGAGAGTCCATCCCAAAAGCACTGCTAAGGTTACGGGATGCCTCTGCCGCAGAATGCCCCAAATGAAATTCGTAGAGCATGACGACTCGATAGTCGCGTCAGTTCATAATTTTACGGAGGCCCGGAAAAGAAGGGCTAGAAAAATAAGGCCGACATCCACATATGTTTTTTGAAAGAGGAGGGAAAAACCTATCAAACGGCATATATGGCTTTTCCTATGACGCAATGATTTAAGGTAAAAAATTTATTTATACATACAATACCGCTCATAACTAGTGTCGCATTTGGCGTTTAGCGCATTTGGCGCAAACCAACAGTATACTTCACTGCTCAGGTAGGGAAGGCAGCTGCACCGAAGGGTGATCCTGACCTGCCAACCCTCCAGCGGATAACCTTCAGCGGACCCCTTCATGGAAACAGAGCGACATCCGCTCAGGATTAAGAAGCAACGTGATGTGGAAAGAAAGCCTAGAAAGGCTGCCATAGAATCCACTCTCACTAAGAAGAAGACCTTGGAGTGAAGATGGAACATTTGGAGCACGAGGTTCAATTCTGCGCTTACAAAACCCTTAAAGCGTTCTGGATTCACATCATAGGTTCCAATGTCCAAGGGAGGGGCCTCTATATAGAGCATGAGGTCAATCCTAGTTTTAATGGTGGAAACGAGAAGGACAAAAAACAAGTTCAGCCGCAGCCAGTTTCGAACGAAAAAATGGTCCAAGGTGCAATCCGATTTGAAAACTTTACTTTCGAAAAAATTAATCTCCGTTTCAGGGTATGTACAATACCGCTCGTAATTAGTGTTGCATTTGGCGTCGGCGAAGCCCCAGAGTTTCGCCAACGCTCGCGAGCGTCGCAGCGTCGGAATCGTTGGGAGCAGGAAATTTGGGAAGCCGAGCACACCGTTGGATTCGGCTAGTCAAGACGAGTTAAGATATCCTATTAAATTTTACCCTACTCCAAATTTGACCTAGTTGCAGTGATTTGCTTCTTCGCGTCGCTGGTTGTAATTCCTACTAATTTCTACCGTTCAAAGTGGTCTGTATTAAAAATAAAAGAATATTTGGAATCCTCGTTCAAAGCCCTTTCCAAAGGTGCAGAAAGCAAACAGCAGATTTCAAGAACTATCCTAGTTTCCCTATATGTTTCATGCTGCTGCAGGTTCTCGTCCTCGCCTGAGATAATTACACCCACAGGATATGATTGGCTGATTACTCGCCTGTTCCACCTACAAGATTTAGAAGGGTTCATTTTTCTTCATATTCTTCAACAAATTTGACTTTGGTGTTTCACAGTGACCTTGTTGATAGTAAACACTGCGAGGTTTGGTACTTTCCGCCACTAAATCCGTAAAACGATTTCTTCGATTTTAATTCCTAATTTCACGGTACCAAGTTCTCCAAATACGTTTATTTCTCTAGGTTTTTAAGCAGGGCAGGGTATCTTAATTGTGATATTAAAGTAGGTCTTGGAACTCGAATGGCCATCCCGATTTCGATCGACAAACCTACACGTTTCACTGCTGCATTGGATTTTCTGAATTTAAGAGTGACTCTAACTGTTTTTTTTAAAGCAGGTTGGAAAAGCGGGCTTTTCCTGTTGTGTAGTATGTTTAGGTGGCTTTTGAATAGTTGCAGTAAAAAGTATTTACAACTTTCAGATCGGCTCTTTTTGAGCGGCTAAATGCAGCAAAAATCTATAATCCTTTTTGCTTCCTCCCTTAACTCATTAAGTTTGTGCTGATGTAAGAAATAGACGCGACAGCGTTCCTATGCAAAAAGAGAGCTGTCCACCGATGTAACATAGTGGCTTTTTGGAATGTTCAGGTTTTTCACCCTTTCCATCTACCGGTGGTGTTGGCTGGGATTGTTGGTCGACCCTTCGCACCGCGCGCCTCGGTCGGGTCGCAGGCCTGCTGCCCTCGCATCTAGGTGTGAAACCCAGCGGTACTGTGACATCTGCGCTAAGACAGGCAGCAGTGAGCCAGATACGATCTCGCTGCAGTGCTGCTGAATGCAGCTTTATTATTAAGGTTATTCTACTTACAATAGTTTCTTTAAATGTAAAATTACGCTTTAGCGGATTTCGGGCCTACTAACATGGAAAATCACCTTGTCTAAGTTTTGTCTACTAAATTTGAATAAAAGTGCTAGACAAGCGATTTCAAGGACTCCGCGATATTATGTATATGTTGGACGCAAGTTGCGCGGTGGACCCTATTTTGTAGTGACGTCGTGGGGTCACGCCAAGCATTTTAGGGGTAAGCGCCTGCCTTTAAATTAGCATTTTTCGTTTACATAATAAATTTTGTTGATTACTTAGATTCACACTAAACGGTTTATTTGATCGTGCCAATCGTTATGTGCTAATTGGTGTTATTTGTGTACAAGAATTATGAAACTCAAATTTATCCCTCTGGCCTCAGCGACTCAATCTATGGGCCAAAATAAGTAGATAAGGGATGGATGGTCATTCAATCCTTATTGAAATGATCGTTTAATCCTTATTGGGATGCGCCACGCACTCCTCATTTACGTGATATCGTGGAGGCAACTGAAATGCCTGAACATTTGACCTATTCAATGACATGCGGCGGGCATACAATGGACGAGCCTATGCTTTATGTTTTACCAGACGTTCAACGGCCTAGCGGCCGCCAAACGTCTGGTTGGGGGCTTCGCCCCCAAAACCTGAAACCCTGAAAAACTTCTTTACACAGACGCATACCATGCTGATTCGGTTTGCTCATGTCCGAAACCTTCTGCGATTGTGATACAGCTGTTTCATATAACTGCTCTCTTGAAATGAAGTTCCCAATAAAGTCATCACTGTTAGAAGATGGAAAGAATCACACAGATATCATCCATTGAGGAGATAACCTCTCTCCTATGTTTTAGAAAAATGTTTTCCTCAAAACTGTCAATAATAAGAGGTACTAAACGGATAAGCGAACGCGCCTGCCTCTGTACGTCGGTGACACGTCTTGCAATCCCAAGCGGGCCTTTGACCGACATCGGAGACACGTCTTCTGAACGCGGAAGCCCGTTGCCCCACAACACTGACACATCTTTTGAATCCGGACGCCAACCCCCCCCCCCCCCCCCCCCCTCCCCACCCCACCTTACTGGTTCTCTCGAACAGGTCATCCTTTAGTGGTCCCCTCTTGCCCGCTTCAGCTGCTGGACCCCTTCTTTTTGATTGCCCTTATTGGTAACCATCCTTAAATTAAACTCCTCCTTTCTTGTTCCCTTATGGTAACCGTCTACTGAACACCATTATTGGTTTCCCCATTCCCTTGGTCCCGTCTACTGACCCCATTTTAGAGATCCCGTATTACTGGTGCCCCGTCTCCGTGTCACCTCCAGCCCCCCCTCCCCCTTCCAGGTCACTTTCACGAATTTGCAAGAATTTCACTTTTCAAGATATTCCCCCCCCCCAAACTTGTCCTCCCACGCTCAACGGCGTCACATCGGTGACATGCCTGAACCCGGACATCGTTTAATCGACATCGTTGACATCGTCTTCTAAAGCCGGACGTCTTTTGAAGGACATCGCTGACATGTCTTCTGTACCTGCCCCCCCCCCCCTTCCCCCTTTGCGCGACTTCGGCTACAGCTCTTCCGAACCCGTTCGCCTGTTGCACACGACGTCGGTGGCACCTCTTATGAACCCGGACGTCTGTTGAACGACGTCGGTGACACCTTTTCTGAATTCGGACGCCTGTAGAACGACGTCGGTGACATGTCTTCTGATGGTGAGTACGAAAAGCCCTTTGCGCGACATCGGTGACACGCCTTCTGACCCTCTCGACCTGACATGGGTGACACATGGTCTGAACCCGGACGCCTGTTACTCCGACGTCTAGGATAGGAAAGGCCAGACGGATAGGCAGGACGGACGGACAGACGGACGGACGGACAGACGGACGGACGGACAGACGGACGGACAACCGCGTACTCTTTTTTATATAGTAGGATGGGTTTTAAGTCTCATACTACTTTGTCGACCTTGGAGGAATGAAAGGCTTGCTTGAGCTGGTGGGAAATTCGAAGCAAGAACCTTTATTCGAGTGCAAACGGCAGCGCGCTCCTCCTTGGCCTCTTTCGGTGCAACCTTGTATTCAAAGATTATGTCCAACGAAATTCCATAGAAGATGTGTGCGCAGCGCACCCGAGAGTAGGTATTGGTTAGCGCTGTTCTTTATTTTATAGTAAAATGAGTACTAGCGCACACCTTTTGTTCAACGAGCATGACTATTGCGATTTTTAACTCTTAAATACTAATAAACGCGTTCGCAAAATCGTCTTTATCTTTCGGTTCCGGGTGGGAACTTGTTCTCGGAGTTTTCGAGGAGCATCTGTACGTGAAGTTGCCTGTGATTCAGTGAGCTTACAATTATCCACTGTTGGAGGTTGCACTTTTATCCCACAGTTTGTAGTGAATGGCAGTACAAGTCGAAGGCTTCTTCGTGGTATGACCCACGCATTCTACTTCTACGAATGCCTGGAAGCAGTCATGAAGTCTTATTTGGTCTCTGAGAACGCGAGTTGTCTTCGTCTGAAGATGTGCCGGCTATGGCCCTCATCCTATTCCAGATTCTTGATTCAGGGTTCCGGGAGCAGGCCAAGCAAGCCTGCCATCTCTACTGGCTCGGTAAATTTGTACCATGTTTTTCTGGAAAGTGTAAAACACTGACCCATCATTGGCTGACCTTTGCAAGTATTATATAAAACGCCAAATATACGCTCAAATTGCCTCCCTCGATATCCCGAAGTAGAACTGCACGTCTCGCAAACGGCTAACGCTGACCGTAATCTTTATATGACCTGAACAATCATATGTGTGTGTTGCAACCGCGCGCCTCGGTCGGGGTCGCAGGCCTGTCGCCCTCGCATCTAGGTGTGAAACCCAGCGGTACTGTGACATCTGCACTAAGACAGGGCAGCAGTGAGCCAGATACGTCGCTGCAGTGCTGCTGAATACAGCTTCATTAATAAAGTTATTCTAGTTACAAATCGTTTTTTTAAATGTAAAATTGTGCATTACTTTGTTTATAGTGATCAGGGAATGACGCGTAATGGTATTGGTTGCCTGTTTTTTTTTGCATGATAGCTGATAACTTGTCGATGACCTATGAAATCACACTAACGATTAAGAAGGCATAAAGCGTTGCTCAGTCTTGTTGGAATTCGCCAAGCACTTCTTACTTCTATGTAACGTCGTAGAGTCTATTTTAACTATTTCAGTGCTTATTTAGCCTAACATGGACATGTGTTGGCCTTAAACACGAACCAATTCCAATACTCGTGTGTAACGCTTTGGCTCTCGTGCCTCCCCCCCACCACTCCGAAGTAATTTTATTTCCAAAGTCCAGAAAGGCGTAACAGTAGGCACAGGCGAAATCATCATCACCTTGGGAAGCATGTACAATAACCCCGATTTAGGTTACATTCGAAAGCCAGCGTGCTTTAACTAGTAACAAAATTAATTTGAGGAAAATTGATTTAGAGCTGCAGTGATACATGATTCAAAAATTGATAAACTCACATTGAATTTATCCAATTTACAACCGAAAAATGTTTCAACTGGAGAATCAACAATCAACCAAATGGCATTTTTCTCAGTGGTGTAGTTAAGTGGTGTAATTTCATTCTATTACGATCCAACGTACATAAAGTGTGTTTCCGGAGCAATGCACCAATTGACGCATAGATCGATTAGGCCTCGGATCAATTTAGGGTTCGGAATCGCCCAAGTGGAGCGAGCAGCAAGCAGACTGCCCTAAAAGGATAAAACCCAACTTCATCAGTGCCTGGCTACAACACACCATATGATTGTTCAGGTCATATAAAGATTACGGTCAGCGTTAGCCGTTTGCGAGACGTGCAGTTCTACTTCGGGATATCGAGGAGGCAATTTGAGCGTATATTTGGCGTTTTATATAATTACTTGCAAAGGTCAGCCAATGAATGGGTCAGTGTTTTACACTTTCCAGAAAAGCA
>OX375870.1:53294302-53331147 GCA_947359475.1 Heligmosomoides polygyrus bakeri
CTAGGTGTGAAACCCAGCGGTACTGTGACATTTGCACTAAGACAGGCAGCAGTGAGCCAGATACGTCGCTGCAGTGCTGCTGAATACAGCTTCATTAATAAAGTTATTCTAGTTACAATCGTTTTTTTAAATGTAAAATTGTGCATTACTTTGTTTATAGTGATCAGGGAATGACGCGTAATGGTATTGGTTGCCTGTTTTTTTTGCATGATAGCTGATAACTTGTCGATGACCTATGAAATCACACTAACGATTAAGAAGGCATAAAGCCGTTGCTCAGTCTTGTTTGGAATTCGCCAAGCACTTCTTACTTCTATGTAACGTCGTAGAGTCTATTTTAACTATTTCAGTGCTTATTTAGCCTAACATGGACATGTGTTGGCCTTAAACACGAACAATTCCAATACTCGAGTGTAACGCTTGGCTCTCGTGCCTCCCCCACCACTCCGAAGTAATTTTATTTCCAAAGTCCAGAAAGGCGTAACAGTAGGCACAGGCGAAATCATCATCACCTTGGGAAGCATGTACAATAACCCCGATTTAGGTTACATTCGAAAGCCAGCGTGCTTTACCTAGTTAACAAATTAATTTGAGGAAAATTGATTTAGAGCTGCAGTGATACATGAATTCAAAAATTGATAAACTCACATTGAATTTATCCAATTTACAACCGAAAAAATGTTTCAACTGGAGAATCACAATCAACCAAATGGCATTTTTCTCAGTGGTGTAGTTAAGTGGTGTAATTTCATTCTATTACGATCCAACGTTCACATAAAGTGTGTTCCGGAGCATGCACCAATTGACGCATAGATCGATTAGGCCTCGGATCAATTTAGGGTTCGGAATCGCCCAAGTGGAGCGAGCAGCAAGTAGACTTGCCCTAAAAGGATAAAACACCAACTTCTTCAGTGCCTGGCTACAACACACCATAAGATTGTTCAGGTCATATAAAGATTATGGTCAGCGTTAGCCGTTTGCGAGACGTGCAGTTCTACTTCGGGATATCGAGGAGGCAATTTGAGCGTATATTTGGCGTTTTATATAATTACTTGCAAAGGTCAGCCAATGAATGGGTCAGTGTTTTACACTTTCCAGAAAAGCATGGTACAAATTTACCGAGCCAGTAGAGATGGCAGGCTTGCTTGGCCTGCTCCGGAACCCCGAATCAAGAATCTGGAATAGGATGAGGGCCATAGCCGGCACATCTTCAGACGAAGACAACTCGCGTTCTCAGAGACCAAAATAAGACTTCATGACTGCTTCCAGGTATTCGTAGAAGTAGAATGCGTGGATCATACCACGAAGAAGCCTTCGACTTGTACTGCCATTCACTACAATCTGTGGGATAAAAGTGCAACCTCCAACAGTGGATAATTGTAAGCTCACTGAATCACAGGCAACTTCACGTACTGATGCTCTCGAAAAACTCCGAGAACAAGTTCCACCCGGAACCGAAAGATAAAACGATTTGCGAACGCGCTATTAGTATTTAAGAGTTAAAAATCGTAATACCATGCTCGTTGAACAAAAGGTGTGCGCTAGTACTCATTTTACTATAAAATAAAGAACAGCGCTAACCAATACCTATCTCGGGTGCGCTGCGCACACATCTTCTATGGAATTTCGTGGACATAATTTGAATACAAGGTTGACCGAAAGAGGCCAAGGAGGAGCGGCTGCCGTTTGCACTCCGAATAAAGGTTCTTGCTTCGAATTTCCCACCAGCTCAAGCAAGCCTTTCATTCCTCCAAGGTCGACAAAGTAGTATGAGACTTAAAACCATAAAACATAAAGCATAGGCTCGTCCATTGTATGCCCGCCGCATGTCATTGAATAGGTCAAATGTTCAGGCAATTCAGTTGCCTCCACGATATCACGTAAATGAGGAGTGCGTGGCGCATCCCAATAAGGATTAAACGATCATTTTAATAAGGATTGAATGACCATCCATCCCTTATCTACTTATTTTGGCCCATAGATTGAGTCGCTGAGGCCAGATGGATAAATTTGAGTTTCATAATTCTTGTACACAAATAACACCAATTAGCACATAACGATTGGCACGATCAAATAAACCTTTTAGTGTGAATCTAAATAATCAACAAAATATATTATGTGAAGAAAAAATGCTAATTTAAAGACAGGCGTTTACCCCCCTAAAATGCTTGGCGTGACCCCACAACGTCACTACAAAATAGGGTCCACCGCGCAACTTGCGTCCAACATATACATAATATCGCGGAGTCCTTAAAAATGCTTGTCTACCACTTTTATTCAAATGTAGTAGACAAAACTTAGACAAGGTGATTTTCCATGTTAGTAGGCCCGAAATCCGGTGGCGATGTCCGTTCCTCCTCGTGGTGCCACTGGAAACTGCTCGTTTGGTGAGCTAAGCTAAGCACGGACACTCGAATGCAGGCGACAGGCCCTTGTGACAGGCCGGCCTACGAAGACCCATGTCACATCACATGGTGTATGACAGTTCAAGTATTTCGAGATAGTGCTACGGCGTCCGCGGGAGCCGACGCGCACTCGCAAAGCCCGGCGAGTGTGAGAAGTATGCGAGGGTCCCTGATGCGAGGACGGCATCGGGGGGCAACTGAGCTAGTCCGAAAGTCCCGTAACGTAAGCAGGACCCGCGTGGCAACGCTGAATGTGGGTACGTCGACGGGCCGCTCGTGCGAGTTGGTTGAAGCACTGGAGCGTAGAAGAGTTGATTTCTGTGCGGTGCAGGAGACGAGGTGGTCCTGCCGCAAGTCAAGGGACATAGGACGTGGCTTCAAGGCCGTTCTATGTGGAAGTCCCAGGACCACCAGTGGTGTCGGTGTAATCGTCTCCGAACGATTTCGTGACTCGATTGTAAGCGTCGGACGCTTTGACGATCGGTTAATGAAGATCGTTGTCGCCGCTAAGGAGCGACTCTATCACTTCTTCTCTGCGTATGCTCCGCAGACCGGCTGCTCAGAGCAAGCCAAGTATGAGTTTTGGAGCCTACTTGATGAGAAGACAGCAGAGATACCGTCGAAAGATGTCATCATAGTCGCTGGTGACCTTAATGGGCACGTAGGTGCTACGAAGGACGGTTACAGCTGTCATGGTGGTTTCGGGTACGGGTCACGTAACGCCGATGGTGAGCGTATTCTTGATTATGCGGAATCGCATAACCTCACCATAGTGAACACCGTCTTCCGAAAACGCGACTCCCACCTCATCTCATATTATAGTGGGAGCTCCAAGTCTCAGATAGACTTTGTGCTTGTTAAGGATCGTGACCGGAGTCTTGTCACAGACGCGAAGGTCGTGCCGTATGAGACGGTCGCCCCACAGCATCGACCGCTGATCTGTACTTTGAAGATCGCCCCTCCGAGGCTGAAGCAGGTCGAGCGATGCGGTGCACCAAGAATAAAGTGGTGGCGAATGAGAGAGAAGGAAGCAGCTGTGATTTCTCGCGTGCGGTTACCGACAGTCACGACTGTCGGCGAAACTTGGAAGAAGGCGACCGACGCGATTCGTCAAGCTGCACAGTCAGAACTTGGCATTACGAAGCCTGGGCGACGGAAGGTCAACAAGCAGACATGGCTGTGGACCAGGGATGTGCGGAAATTTTTCTGGAAAAAGCGGAAGACGAAAGACGGAACGGAAACGCTCAAAAATGACCGGAAACCGGAAACGGAAGTGACACATGTTCGCCATTTTTTCAAAAGTGCATCTGAAACGGCGTAGAAGCTGCTTCTATTGCACTGTTTCTTGCACAGAACTTGGCGAGCAGCAGAATCTTCCACATATTAATGCTCATCCTCATCATAACATAACATAACGAAGCAAGAATTTATAATATTGTTATGATAACCTTTTAGCTACGGCTGAGCAATAAACGAAAACAAATTCAGAGGCTTATTTCACTATTTCTCACTATTTCAGCATGCACTCCTTCCATATCTACTTCCTGCAACGGGTTTTGCTCTGACTTTTTCGCGGTAGACTTAAACGACTTAAACACTCGAGATTACTTACAGACCCGCATTAAAAAATACTGACTCGGGTGAAGTGCACTAGCCACCTAGATCATTTTCTGACCAGGAAAGAGATTCCTCTCAACACCTTTAGAAACCTGTGACATCATGGACGGCGTGGTGACTGCACAGATATCTGCATATTCAACATTAGCAGTTGCATTGTAATCACCAAAACTAGTACTCAGAATTCATTCTGGGATCTTAGATGTTAACTGGATGACTGGTTAGTCATGGTGGATCCACACCTCCACAGGAATGTTCAGTCTGTGCCAGTCTAAAAACCCTACGCCCAAGGTGACACAGGTGGACAGTTCTGATGGTTCTCGAAGCAATAGCTTTGTATCAGAATTCAATAAGCCACCATAGTCAATCAAAATAACAGCTCGTGCTAGATATTCGTGATGCTTCACTGAAAAACGAATCGCATAGCTCCATATGGATGAATGTCACGCCAAACGAAATTAAAAATCGGAATTTGCACCTTTAGGAACACTGATGTAATCATGGGGCAGGCAACCGCATGCTACAACCTTCACTGAACCCTTTCTTTCATGATACTGCGCTATACGTTTACAAAGTTTTTGTAGCTATTTGTAACTACTGGATCAAGAACTTTATGACCATTCAAATGTTGAGTGCATTTTCTTAGCATACAATGCATACATAGCCTTTGTGGCATATTAATTTTGCCCTGCATCCAACCGTTGCCATTTTTGAGCGCTTTTTTTTTTGGTAGTCTAACCAATTTCAAGGATATTAATACTAGAGTTGTCAAACAGTATTTCTCTCACAATTATATGAAGGACTCTTTTTAATTGATATGCTGATTTAGGTTCAATAGAGAACAGTGTGGAACAGTGCCCGTTTTCGCCTTCCTTTTTTTCCGCCTTCCGGCCCAAAAACAGGCGGAACACGGAACGGAACGGAAGAGCCCAAAATGGCCGGAAACCGGAATTCGGAACACGGAAACGGAAATTCCGCACATCCCTGCTGTGGACAAACGACGTGAAAGCAAAAGTGCGAGAGAAGAAGTCGCTCTATCACGTGTTTCTCGGCGAAAAGACAGCCGATAACTGGCGGAAGTACCAAGAAGCGAGGAAAGCTGCAAAGAAGGCCGTGGCTGTTGCAAAAGCCACTCATTATGCAGATGTCAACGAGAAGCTCGAGTCACGCGATGGCGAGCGGTATCTGTACCGGCTTGCTAAGAATCGCCATCGGCAGACCGAGGACATTGAAAAGTTTTTCGGCATCAATGATGAGAACGGCCATCTTCTTATGGACCGCAAGAAAGCATTGAAGCGATGGCGCGATCACTTTGAGGAAATCTCTACGGTAGAATTTCCTCATCCAGCCATCCCTTCAACGGCTCCAACCCACGGCCCCGTTCAAATGATCACCGTGGAGGAGATTGGAGCGGCTTTGAAGAAGATGAGGCCAGGCAAAGCGACCGGGCCCGACGACGTGGCGGCTGACCTGTGGAAGTCAAAGTTTTGGTATCCGGCTGAGTGGTTGGCGAAGTTCTTTAATCAGGTTGTAGCAGAAAAGAAAGTACCTGACTGTTGGAGACAAAGTACGACGATTCCGATTTGGAAGAAGAAGGGCAGTCCTGCAGACTGCTCCAACTACCGTCCGATTCGCTTGCTCTCGCACAGCATGAAGATCTTTGAGCGAATTGTCGACGGACGAATTCGTGACATCGTCCAGCTTTCCAGCAATCAGTGCGGCTTCGTGGCTGGCTGTGGCACTGTTGATGCCATACATGCCGCCCGCCTCCTGATAGAAAAGCACCGCAAGAAACAGAAGCCAGTGCATATCGCCTTCCTCGACTTGGAGAAGGCCTTCGACCGCGTACCGCGTGAAGTGATATGGTACGCCCTGCGACGACATGGAGTTCCTGAAGAGCTCATAGAATGGGTGCGAATACTCTACTCTTGCCCAAAGAGTAGAGTTCAAGCTGCAGCCAGAACCTCGATGGAGTTCCCCATCTCTGTCGGGGTACACCAGGGTTCTGCGCTTTCCCCACTCCTCTTTGTTGTCGTCATGGACGCCATTACACGAGATCTTCAGAAGCCTGTCCCCTGGACATTGCTTTATGCTGATGACGTAATGCTCGCTTGCGAAGATAAAGATGAACTGGAGCGAGAGGTGCAAGCTTGGTGTGATCGCTTGGAGCGATTTGGACTCAGATTGAACGTGAAGAAGACCGAATATCTGACGACAGACGTTACTGAGTCCAGCTCCATCAAGGTTAACGGCATCGAGCTCCCACGCACTTCGGTTTTTAAGTACTTGGGATCAGCAGTAGCATCTGATGGCAATCTGATGACTGAAGTGAACTCACGCGTGAGTGCAGCTTGGTCCAAGTGGCGCTCGTTGACTGGCGTGCTCCGCGATAGGAAGATACCAGAGCGCTTGAAGTCAAAAATATATAGAACTGTCGTCCGGCCGGTAGCGATGTACGGTGCTGAATGTTGGCCTGCGACCAAGGAGGTTGAAACGCGCCTCAGCATCACGGAGACGAAGATGCTGCGCTGGACGGCTGGAGTCACGCGCATGGACCGCATCCGAAACGAAGCTAGTCGGCAGAAGTTCGGTGTCGCGCCGATAGCGGACAAGATGCGCGAAGCTCGCTTATGATGGTACGGCCACGTTCTGCGTGGAAAGGAAGATAGCGTCCGCAATATAGGCCTTAAGTTCGAGGTGGTAGGAAAACGGCCTAGAGGGCGTCCGAAGCAGCGCTGGTCTGACACGTTACATATGGACTTGAAGGTTGCTGGTGTCCACCCTGATCTAGCGCTGGATCGGGAGAGGTGGCGTCATGACACCAGAATAGCGGACCCCGCTACTAAGCGGGACAGACGCTGAAGAAGAAGAAGAAGTAGTAGTAGGCCCGAAATCCGCTAAAGCGTAATTTTACATTTAAAGAAACTATTGTAAGTAGAATAACCTTAATAATAAAGCTGCATTCAGCAGCACTGCAGCGAGATCGTATCTGGTTCACTGCTGCCTGTCTTAGCGCAGATGTCACAGGACCACTGGGTTTCACACTTAGATGCGAGGGCGGCAGGCCTGCGACCCGACCGAGGCGCGCGGTGCGAAGGGTCGACCAACAATCCCAGCCAACACCACCCGGTAGATGGAAAGGGTGAAAAACCTGAACATTCCAAAAAGCCACTATGTTACATCGGTGGACAGCTCTCTTTTTGCATAGGAACGCTGTCGTGTTTATTTCTTACATCAGCACAAACTTAATGAGTTAAGGGAGGAAGCAAAAAGGATTATAGATTTTTGCTGCATTTAGCCGCTCAAAAAGAGCCGACCTGAAAGTTGTCAATGCTTTTTACTGCAACTATTCAAAAGCCACTTGAACATACTACACATTAGGAAAAGCCCGCTTTTCCAACCTGCTTTACAAAACAGTTAGAGTCACTCTTTGACAGATTTGGAAAATCCAATGCAGCAGACGAAACGTGTAGGTTTGTCTATCGAAATCGAGATGGCCATTCGAGTTCCAAGACCTACTTCAATATCACAATTAAGATACCCTACCCTGCTTGAAAACCTAGAGAAATAAACATATTTGGAGAATTGGTACCGTGAAAATGGGGAATTAAATTCGAAGAAATCGTTTTCCGGATCTAGTGGCGGAAAGTACCAAACCTCGCAGTATTTACTATCAACAAGGTCGCTGTGATACACCGAAGTCAAATTTGTTGAAGAATGTGAATCAGTCTTGAGTTTCCCAACGTTTCGACCCGTTCATCCTAAAAATTGCTCAACGATTCGGACATTGATGGGATCGGGAAGAAATTTATTGGATTCGGTTATGAATATCGGATCCAATATTCGAATTCGAATACTCGAATCAATTTTCGAATTCGAATATTCAGAGAAACTGCAGATTTCGAATATATTCGAACTCTAATATTCGAAATGTGTGAGCAATCGAAACCATTCGAGATATTCGGAAAAAAATTGGAAAGCATAACTATTGTTCTCTTACATATGAGTGAAGTTTTTACTACTATAAATCAGAATGCTGTTTTCCTCTATTATTAGGACGCATGGGTGAAAAACCATGCGACTTCTCCACAAACAAGACCTGCTTTCCTAACATCATATTGACCAACTTATGATTTAGGGAAAACGAGTTCCTTTCAGCCGTCCTAGAAGCACGTATAAACATTATTTTTGAATTACAGGCGAAGTGCTGTGCTTGAGCCAGCAGCTGTAATGCGTCTACTTATGATGACAGATGTATTACATTGAAAAAATAGAGTCGAAGAACGGGTTTGCTCTGAACAACATTTGTGCGATGAAGAGACATGTTAGTATCACAGGCTCGACTCACTCCTGAATCATGGTCGCCATCTGACCGCTTTGTCGGCTCTCCAGCCATGATACGTCCATGTGGAGCATCTTGCGCACGTATGTTCGACGCACTCGGAACACTTGCCGTATTCCGGATACCTCCCAAGCTAGCCTCTGGAATAGGGTACAAAGGTTAGGGTTGTAAAGAACGTTTGAGGCCATGCTTCGAACTCGCTCACCACGAAAACGAGGGAAACTTGTACATTGTGAGGGAGATGCTCACTTAAGGATGCGGGATGGGTGCTGTCAAGTGCCCGAGCAACAAAAGCGAAACTCTGGCGCCGACCTCTCATTTTTCAGTTGACCCATCATGGACATCACACCGCAGTCAGAAAAATGATACTTTGGACGCTGACTTACGAGAAGTAGCGCACCAGGAAAGAACGCGAGAAAAGGGACTACGGCGTTTCCTTAAGGGCAACGCAGGATACAGGAGTAGCCTTCTGGAAAGTCTCAGTCCGTTGCTATTTACTCAGAAATTGTATCAACGTTCTCGGAGATGCATTTCTTAGAATAAAAAGTTGGAAAGCAACCAGAGGAGTAATTCCAAAGACTTTGATATAGGGAAGAGGGCACGGTTGTTTCCTTTCTATGTCCTCGAACCTAAACATATATTCACAAGGGAAGAAACACCAGATTTATAGTTAGATGAGTTACGTATCAGTGAACGTAGCTTTGGACGCCGATTGCAAATATGCGCACCATATCGACAAAGGATATTACGGCATGGAAAAGTATTTGTCATTTTGATTTGTTTACATATCTCCTTGCACTTTGCATCGGTGGGTCGGCGGATAGAGCAGCAGCATAATGGGAAGCAAAGGTGTTGGTTCGGCTCTCATCGAGCGCAGAGATTTTGCACTTTACACGTAAGACCCGTCAGGAACAGCTGAAGCTCAACGTGCGAAACTGCAACGAAAAACGACATCAGAAACGGGATTAGATTGAGCAAGAAAGTGAGCCCTCCAGAGTGTTTCACACACGAACTCCTACCAACTTGTGCGCTCGCTGATCGAGCTCTACGTGACCCTATGGTTAGCGGAAAGTTGAGAGGTTGTTTCACGAAACCGATTTGAAAATTTATCTGATCGATTTAGGGCAACTCAAAAAAAGGTTCTAACAATCAAATGTGGGGAACCTTTGACAAATCGCTTTAAAGCAGGTCATGGATGATTACAGTAATCTAAGAGGACGTGTGGCGTAGTCTCATTTCCGATCTCATCATGGTTGGGACTGGCCGAAGGAAAACTCACCTTTTGCTGCTCTAACACTACATTTTCTATCAGGCGAGGTTTAGCACTGATAGCGTAAGTGGATGGATATGCCAACGAACCTGTGCGTGCGACTGTCATTGCGGACGAGTTGCTATCCTAGCACGTGTTCGTGCATTTGCTCACGATATTTGGCTCCGTTGCAGTGACTACTCTGCCAATTGCCTACTGATCGCTATTCACAGAAGTTTTTTTTATATTTCAACTATGGGAAGTTGGATTCTTCATAGTTCTTTCATTCATATCTGAATCATTCACATAGGTATCACAAGAAACATTTTTGCTTGCCTTTTTTGTTACTTTACCCTGCTAACACCTCTCAATTTAGGCTGTGGCTTGGAACTGCTAAATTGGTTTCGCGAATGTATCCCCTAAATGCTCCTTCCCTTCCCATCCCTATTCAGCCTTCCAAACTCAGGATCACCTTTCCTCTTACCTAGCTTGTATTTGCGCTCCTCAAGGCGCATCTTTTGATTTTTTAGGTAGCAGTTTCAGATGGATTGTAAGGCTCTCCAGCGGACTCGTTGCAGCTGTTCCAAAAACATAAAGTTGAGTGAAGAAGCCAGCTACGCATGCAGCTCAGACAGATGTGAATTTCTGGTTCCTACTTACCTTCTGTGAAAGTGGCGAAGAAATGAAATCGTGATATTTCTAGTACTGATGCAGACCAAACATATAATGATCACCTCTACAGCTCCCAAATTGCACCCAATTCCTTATCCTCCACAGAATCCGGAATGAGGAATTCGTGCTCTCACTGTTTATGTTAGATCCGTTTTTATTTTATTTAACTGGTAGTCGGAGCAATAAGAAAAGTGCTAATGCAAATCCGCTTTTGGCTCGTCTATCCTTCATATATTTCGAACATGTTTTTCCCATTAACCATCCTAAACTCCACCTGTTCATTCCGTTCCGTTACGTGAATAACATTCTAGTTGATGATAACAGTAGCACCAGTGATATTTATAACAGAGTTGTCAACGTCCACAATAAGGTCTTTAACCTAGACATTACTTATGACAACGACTACTCATGCAACCACTATTTAGACATGGAAATGAAGGTCTCAAACAACGGAATAACCACTAAGCTTTACAATTAAACAGTTTCGTTTAACTTTATTATCAAGAGTATAATAGCTAGAGTATAACAGCTGACAGACTGGTTTAATACCAGTCTGTCAGCTATTATCAAAAGGCCATGATCTACGCAGAAATTCTAAGAATTACTGGGACTTGCAGCTTTAAAAAAAGATTATGCCACTAGACTATTGCACGCTAAAATGCGAGTATCCAAACCAGGTTATGACAACTTTTTAATTTCTCCTTGTTTAAGTGTATTCATAAGAACAAATTAATCCGATATAAATGCTATCTACATCATATGTACTAACCTTCAAATAAGAGATTCGTTATGTAAATGCTCTGATCAACACTATTTTACCGGTTCGCTAATTTTGGTCACTTCTTAAATCCAAATAACATATTCTCCAACCGAAAGTGGGTGTGATGCTCGTGGTGGTAGAATGAAGGGCGTTTGGTGGTTCGGCGTGGACTTAGCTTTTTCATTGGATGGATAGGCTGTTCCTTACCGCCTCATGCAACCCCTTCCTTCTTTCCCCCACACTATTCTAGCGATACCTACTGCAGGCAATTGAACTGCGTCGAAGTAGTTCTTCGCGGAAAACAAATTTCTTCGCGGAAAACAAATCAGGATCTTCTTCCTTCACGACAATGCGCGTCCACATGTTGCGATATGGAGATTCAGAAAAAAAACTCCGAATGTTTCGGATGACTCCTTTACAGATGCGATGGCCCGCCCCACCCCCCGCATTCGCCGGACCTGGCTGCAACAGATTATCATCTCAACCACTTGTAGGAGAAGGAGTTCAGGAGCAGCATAAGGAGCAACATGAAAGGTGCCTCGGTGAACTTTTCCATCAAAACCCCATGAATTCTATAGAAGTGGTAACGACAAATTACCTGATAAATGGCAATATATTGTGGATAATACGGCATCCAAACAATATCTGCTAAATGAGAAGTAGTGCTTTCCTTACGCTATTTTTGTAGTTACGATTTACAACGTATTGGATCTCATTTACGGACACTCCTGATTCCCAATCAAAACATTTTTGAGAAAATGGCAATTACCTGAATAAACGCAGCAACAAACATGCTAAGTGACAATGACAGCATGGCGATGAAAGCTGGTGTGGCGGATGCCGAGAAATCCTCATCGAATTTAGTACTGTTCATACCGGCCGACGTATTGTAGAGTCGAACTTCCTGTAAGCGGACAAAATTAGGACGAAGTGACAAAGTCGGAAGGAGCATCCGCTTCTTGTGAGCCAACCGCTGCGATTTTAAGATCGGCTCATGCCAAGGTCACCCAAAACATCCATTCCTTTGCCGCCGATGAACTGCTATCAAGCCTAGCAAATACTAGATCAGTGCAAAAGAAATGCAGGTTTTTGTTGTTATAGGATGTTTAGTTGCGATCAAAACACTTGCGCCAGGCGGGACTCGAACCCGCATCTTCTGCTTTCCGGGCAGCGATGTTCGCCTTACACAGAACATCGCTGCCCGGAAAGCAGAAGATGCGGGTTCGAATCCCGCCTGGCGCAAGAGTTTTGATCGCAACTAAACATCCTGTAACAACATATAGCCCAGCTCCAGGCTTAAACAAGTGTGTCAAAGCAGGTTTTTGTATTATTGCTTTCAACACTATTTTTTAAAATAAACTAAGACTATCTCTTAAAGAGTTATACATTGTTTAAAAACTTATTATATGCGCTTTTAAAATATGTATAGAAAAATTGATTCAAGTTTCTTATTTAAAAATTAATTTGGCTTTTATTTCCAGATGTCTAAACGCGATTTTCGTCAAATTTACTTCTACGAGTTGAAACTGAGCCGGACTTCCGCTTAAACAGCTCGAAATATCAACGAAGTATGGTGCCGGAAACTATCAACGTATGCTCAGTGCAAGTTCCAATACGTAGTTTCGTGCCGGCAACACTAGCCTCGAAGACGGACCACATGGCAGCCGTCCACCAACACTTGATAATGATCCATTGAAGGCTGATCCACGCAAAACCACGCGAGTTATTGCCGACGACCTCGACGTCGATCACACTACAGTTGTTCGACATTTGAAGAAAACTGGGCGGACCAATAAGCTAAATTGACCGAAAGTCAGAAAAAGGTTGCTTTTATTAGGTTGTAACGAAATAAATGGCACTGAACCACTGTAAATTTAAACAGTTAATATCTCGGCTTGTAGGCAAGTCTATTAATCGAAATAAAAACCTTCTGATTCTACACATCTTTGCCAACGTGACACAAGCTTTTTTATCCCAGTAGCATAAAAATCAGGGGTTCTGGAATTGACGAAATCTTCGAAGGCACTTTCGGCATCCTGTTGGTATTTGAATATTTTCCCTACCAAGAAGTCGCCAAGATGCTTGAAGAAATGGTAGTCTGTTGGGGAGAGGTCGGGAGAAAACGGAGGATGTGGTAGAGTTTCAATGCTCAGCTCATTCAATTTCTGCAACGTCATTCGTGCTACATGGGGGCGAGCATTGTCGTGCAGAAGGAGAATTCGCCTTCGGTTTACCAAGGCCGGCCGGATATCCTTTAACTTTTTCATCATTTCTTCAATTTCAATGCAGTACTTCTCTGCCGTGATGGATTCACCGCGAGGGAGGAAGCTGTGGTGAATAATTCCCAGCGAACACCACCATACTGTCACCATTACTTTCTTTTGGTGCAATTCCGGCTTCGCAAAAACCTTGGGGCTCTCATCGCTGTCCACCCACTGTGCCGATCGTCGCCTGTTGTCGCACATTATCCACTTCTCGTCACAGGTTACGATGCGATCAAGGAATGGGTCCGTTTCGTTCCGTAGAAGCAGTGCGGACGAGATTTCATATCGTCGGTTTCTTTGCTCCTCAGACAGCTCGTGAGGCACCCATCTTTCCAGCTTTTTGGTCTTTCCAATTTCCTTCAGATGCCGGGCAGCTGTGTTGTGACTGACGCCAAGAGCCTTCGCTATCTCCCTGGTACCTTTGTGTGGATCCTCCTCTACCACATCTCTCAGCTTGTCCTCATCAACATCACTATGCCTCCCACGACCTTCATGTCCTTCCAAGCTCTCATCTCCATTCCGGAACTTCTGATACCTACGATACGCCGTCCGAATTGTGGAACATCCTTGACCGAATGCGGCGTTGATCTTCTCGTCCGATCCTTAGCTGTAGTGCCCAGCTTGAATTCATCCTCGGATTACTCTTTTGTCCATCTGCAAAAAAGTCAATAAAACTCTAAGGTTTTCCCACTTTTACATAGAAAATTTGGTACTCTCCGGTAGAGCAAAGTTTGTGCTTCTAAATGATATGCCACATGTTACGGTTTGTTCTTGATCAAACGCGTAAAGACGCGTCAAAAAATGGCGCGAGCCAGTGCCATTTAATTCGTTACAACCTAATAGATATCGTCGGCCCATCTTTTGCGCTTGCCAACGATCCGTTTCTTGAACGGATTGTGACTTGCGATGAGAAATGGATACCGTCTGATAACAGGCGACGTTTGCCTAGTGGTTGAACCAAAAAGAACCTCTCAGACATCATCCAAAGCCGTAGAGTTTGGATGATGTCTGGGAGCTGAGGAAAATCGCATTTAGACATCTGACATCTAAAAATAAAACCTAATTATTTTTTAAATAAGCGACGTGAATTAAATTTTATATACATATTTGTATAATACCTTATGAAAGAGTTTTAGCTTTTTTTAAATAGTGTTGAACCAATAAAACAAAAACCTGCTTTTTTGTACCAACCTAATAGATAAAACGATAGGTTGCAAATCGACTGGCTTTTCCAGTCACTGCACAGGATACATATAAACACTTAGTGTGAATACCATATTGCAGAGAAGCACAACAGCTGGCGAATACCAAAAATCATCTCAAAGACACCAATCTCTACACTTTACCCCTTCGTTCTCTACCCCGTAGATTAGCACTATGTAGAAAAACTCCGTGGATTATGCACAAACTGAAATGAATATGCATGTTTGTTGCAACGTGTAGTGCTATATAGCCCGCGTTAATTTATTTGCACCATAGAACCCCTCTAGGGGGTTTTCATACTCCTGCCGCAGCACGGCACATCACTTTATATCGCAGTACAGCGCTCCACCACGCCGCTTGCAAAACACCATAATCGGCATGGATATCGAAGTATCGCGTCACGTCTCTATGCCGCATCGCACTTACACTTCGCCGCCGTAAGGGGAAGGAGACATTCATACTATTGGGCTGTCGCGAAATTAATCGCCGAAACTGACCGCTTACTTCAAACTGCAATAACACAGCTTAAAAACAATTTTATTAATCGAAGTAAAAACTACCAGAATCTATGTTTTTTGCCAAGGAACAGGTAAGAGTCTAATCCTTTACAATACAATAAAAACTGAGATCACAGCAATTAACGAAATCAAGGAGGGCACATTCGACATCGGCCAAATTAGTGAATTGCTTCTGACGCAAATGAGAATCAAGAGCTCGGAGAAAGTGATAGTCAGTGGGGGAAAGATCGGAAGAGTATGATTGATGAGGGAGAACTTCGATACCTAAATGAGTCAATTTTCACAGGGTGATTTGTGAGGTGTGTGGCCTTGCATTGTCTTGCAGCAGGAGCGGCCCTCTTCTATTCACCATTTCCGGCCATAATTTTTGCAACTTCTCATACGTTTGGTCTAAATCACAGCAGTATGACTCTGCTGTGACTGCCTGGCCAGGTTGAAAAAGCTGTAATGGATTACAACTTTACAACACCACCACAAAGTAAGCGTAACTATTTAAGGTGAAGGTCGGGTCTAGGAAAGGATGTCGGAGGAGCATCCTTGTCTACCCAGACAAATCCCCGTTTCCTGTTATCGTGAAGAACCCATTTTTCATCCACAGTTATAATGCGGCTTACAAAAGGCTCATTTTTAAGCGAACTGGCAGGTTGGAGCAATTGTCGGAACGTGCTAGACGCTGCTCATCGGTGAGCTCAAGTGGCACCCACTTCGACATCTCCTTCACCTTGCCGATTCCCGCCAAATGTCTCGCTACCGTACTACAGGGTGCGCCATAAATATGGTCACTCAATAAAAAGCGAATTACTCACGGGGAATTTGTCAGGGAATAGCGAAACTTCCTCAACAATTTATTAACAATCTAGTTAACACGCAAAATGGATATCATCTAATATGATCTTCCTTGGCACGAATGACAACCTTCAGACCCTTAGGGTAGGACTCAACAGCGGCACGCAAGGTTGCTTGCGGAATTTCCTTCCATGCTTTTTCCCGTGAAGATTTCAATCCTCGAATCGTGGTGCGCCTTTTAGCGCAGGCTTCACCCTCTAGAATGAACCAACGCAGTAATCCATAACACTCAAATCTTACGAGTTTGTCGGCCATTTAGAAACAGGGATGAAGTTGGGAAGATTCCTTGCGCACCACTCCTGAGTCTTGTTGGACTTATGAGCGGGTGCGCCGTTCTGTTGAAAGGTCCATGTTGTATTTCCAGAGTGTTCTTGAGCCTAGGGAAGCAACTCCTTCATCACAATGTCGTTCACGTAGACATTGGTGTTGACCTTGGCTCCTTTTTCAACGAAAACCAATCGTGTCCATCTTGTGGCGCAAACTCCGGCCCAAACCATCAGGAAAGCTGCATGAGAGTTTCTGTTAACTGCGTCTGTATACTTACCACTTTCAGCCAATAACCGCGAGTTTCGGCGGTCAAAATGCTCCTCAATTGAGAAAAGTTTCTTATCAGTGAAGAGCGTCGTGCAGTGGTCGTGCCGCTCGAAGAGTCTTGGACATTTTTTTCTTCTTCCTTCCATCTGTGCAGGCGTTTGTCCGTACAATTGACGGAACTTGTAGGGGTATAGTCCAAGTTCACTCTTAGCAACTCGCTTCATCATTGTAACCGATACGTTGAGCTCGGATGCCATCTTTCTCATGCCGTGGCCTGGATTCCACTTGAATTGTTCTTTCACGATTTTCCAAAGACTGCTCGTAGCTACGGATACCGGGCAGCCAGGTCGGGAACGATCAACGAGAGAGCTACGTTCCACACAGCGATAGACTGTCATCTTGTGCGGTTAAGATGACACGTAGAATCCGAAGAAACAATGGAAACATAAAAACGTTCGCAAACAAATACAAAAAATGACGCGCGAAAAAGTGACCATATTTATGGCGCACCCTGTATGATGTACGCCAAGTCCTCTGCTAACGAATGTGCAGTCTCCTCCGGATTTTCTTCGACGGCTCTCCTCAAAACTTCACCGCCAAGCGACGGTGAAGTTCTAAGGTTACGGGATGCCTCTGCCGCAGAATGCCCCAATTGAAATTCGTAGAGCGTGACGACTCGATAGTCGCGTCGGTCCATGATTTTACGGAGCCCGGAAAAGAACGGCCAGAAAAATAAGAGCGACATCCACATGAGTTTTTTGAAAGAGCAGGGAAAAACCTATCAAACGGTATGTGTGGCTTTACCTGAGACGGAATAATTTAGGGTAAAAAACTTAATTTATACATACCTCGGAGCGTAGATTAATTTTGCGACAGCCTAATACTAGCGCTGCCCAGCCTCACTTGGAGGTCTCTGGCTGCACACGAACGGAACAAAGACAAACAAAAGAAAAGCGATCGGCTACCTCACGAGTTATGGAGAATGAGACGAAACTGCCCATAACAAGCCATACAAATGGAGGAATTCCGGCCTGCAGCAAGGCGCACGTAAGACCAATTGCCATCAGCTAAACAACGAAACAGGAATAACGCAACTGGAAAAGAGGGTGAAGGAATAGAGTTCAGAAGTCCGAGAAACATTTGTTTTCGATACCTACAAAGCATGCCATGAAAAAACTCAAGCATAGCCACCTACATAGGAACCATTAAAAATGCTAAAGACTAAGTATTAAAACGTGCTTCCAAATGCCTTCCCGGAAACGAATAGGGATGCCACCAGCACTCAAAATTGACTATAAATAATAGTTGACAACGTTATAAATGATCAAAGGTCTATTAAGGACGTAATTGATTTCGTCACCAACCTGCATATCGGTTCGGTCAGAAAACGCGTAGAGGACTCCAAAAGATGAGAGGAAACTGCTTTTTTTCGCCTCTTTACTGTCGCACTCTATCGATATTGTCTTCTCGGAGGTGATATCGTACGCTAAACAAGGCCTTCAAAAAATATGAACGCTGATATAGAAATCTGAGAAGAAGTTACCTTTAGCATTCTTCTTTGGATCATCCACATACAAATCATCGATTTGGTACACAACGTTTTTCTGTGCATCTTTGTTTGACCTCCTATTCGGCTCCTTGTTAGCCGTCATTCCTAAACGTACAGCTATATACTCTGCTACAAGTTGGAGCTGACAAGGTCACAACTACTGCGCGAATTCAAAAGAGATTCAAACTGCATGAAGGACAAGCAGCATGCCCTGCCCTGAGCAGAGCTTGAGTTTTACAAGTCACTTTTTTCAGCAAACTGCATGCAAAAGCCGATTTCATCATGCTCGACCGAGAAAAGACCCTTATTGAACTAATGCATCAATTCCCATAGTAATAAACACAATAGTTCTGCACAACATTTGAGTAAAAAGGAAATAAAAAGAAAACAAATTGATTTGAATTAACATACGCAAAGTCGCCGAGATTTGCGAGGTGTCCCTTTGTTAACGGCGTATTCAGATTCCTGAACATCGTGCGTGATCTATGTAGAACAGCACCTTACCCACCCAATTTTTTCCCTTCCTTTGCTCTTCCGATGCCCTTCGGGCAGAGAACCAAAAAAAAGATTTCTTTGTCAGCTTAAACGGGAGTTAAATTAGGATTTGGTCTATTAAGATCGCATGATTCACGGAAACACAGTGTTCTTTCCATCGTGGTTTCAGTTTGCAACGTCAGAAAAGCAAAATTAAATAGCAGCTGCATAGAATGCGATTTGCAGAGATATTTAATATATGTTACCGAAGTATTTAGGGCCATTTCAAGAACCTTTAAATGCGCCTTCCTCAAACCTCAAAAACCTCAGTTTTTTGTTGAAAAAAGAAGTTCAGAAATACTGTATCCTCTCCGAAAATCTTAAAATAGCCGAGTGAACGTTAAGTGGTGTCGGAGTCTTCTGGTTTTCCTTATTCTTCAGCGTTTGTCCCGCTTCATCGCAGGGTTCGCTCTTCTGATGCCGTGACGCCACCTCTCCCATTCTTGCCCTTGATCGGGGTAGAATCCACTTACCTTTATGCCCATTTGCTGCGCATCAAGCCAGCGTTGCTTCGGGTGCCCTCTAGGTCGTCTTCAGGCACTTCCAACTTAAGGGCTATCTTGAGACGCTCTTTCCCACGAAGGACGTGGCCGCACTACCGCAGGAAAACTTCTCGCATCTTCTCAGCTGACGGCGCAACAACGAACTCCTGCCGAGTATCGTCTCGGATGCGGTCCATGCGCGTGACACCAGCAGTCCAGGCTAGCATATTCGTCTTCATGCCGCTGAGAAACGTTTCAACTTTCTTATTCGCAGCCCAACACTCAGCGCTGCTGTGGCTGCCCAGGCAGCGGATCTATAAATCTTTAGCTTAAAGCGCTCTGACATTTTCTTGTCGCAGAGTACGCCAATCAACGAGCGGCACTTGCGCTTAAGCGTGAATTCACTTCAATCATCAGTTCGCAGTCAGACACTATTGCTGAACCCAGGTCAGTAAAGACCGAAGTGCGTGCAAGGCGTTCATCTTAATGGAGACTCGTTTATTGAACGTGAAGAAGCCTGAGCACCTACGTCAGTCGTTAAGTACTCAGGCTTCTTCACGTTCAATTGGACCCCGAACATCTCCAAGTGGTCGCACTAAGCTTGCACCTGCCGCCCGAGTTTAACTTTACCTTCGAAAGCCAAGACCAGAGAGTTATTAGCATAAAGCAACGTCCAAGGGTCTCCGACGCTGGCGATATCGCCGCCGTCGCTCGAGTTGCCGGCGAGAGGTATGAACAGGTGGCAGCAGCGACGTGAGCAACAGCGACAGCGACCGAGTATGAACAGATTTCACGTCGATCGCTAGGCTTTAATCGAATCGTATTTTTGCTTGACCGACCAGTCGCTCCCGTCGCGGATTTTGAACGCGTGAACCTGAAGGGATTCCAAAATTGGTGGTGATCCTTCCAAGACAACCAAATTTTCCATCCTTTAGTCGTCGGTGGTGGTTTCGTCTCGAGGAGAAGAGTAGTAATAGTTCCAATCGCACTATAGGGTGCTGGGAGGGTGTAGTCAGTGGTTGGCCTTCGATATGCAACAGGGGTGTGCGTAATTACGATTTACGATTTACGATTTTACGATTTACGGTGATTTTTAGCAAATTTCTTATGATTTACGATTTACGACATTTTGGGTCGTAAATCGTAAATTTTCGTAAGTGTGATCTTTGGTCCACGGATGGGAAACGTCCACATAACGTGACGTTTTTCTGGTCGCACTCTATCACAGCATCTTACATTCGAATGGCCTGAAAGCATTTCGTTTCTGTCCACAGAAAAACATGAAAATAATCCTTGCGCTGGAATGGAGATGATCACTTGCTGAACCATATTCTATGCTGCAACCACCGCCTAGTCAACGTGTAACTTTTTCACCACTTGTTCACCATATAGATGACTCTTTCCAGTGCACACGAGTAGAAATGATGCAAGTTCGTCAGGAAATATTGGATTTGATCGAGGGCTGTAGATTAACAGCTAAACTGTTGGAAAGAACAAAACAATCATGTTTCAATCTGAATATCACTGCACGTCACGGCGCGTAGTCTGTTTACGTATGAGGTACGCCTTAAGCAAAACTTCTGACATTTCATGATAGGAGTGAAAAAGTTTGACACTTTTGGTCTCGTTCTCAGGGGCTTTTGCGTTCGCCTTATGCGATCCGTTCAGAATGCTGAAGACTGGGCAAAAGATACGATCGCCCTTGTTACAAAAGTAGCTGAGAGCAGGACTGGCGAATGCAAGCAGTCGTTAATTATTAATGCAATATTTTGGAGTTTCCGAAATTTAGCAAGTGCAGGCGAACCTGCGAGCGAAGTAAATGCCGAAAGCAATTGCCTGCTATCCTCGATCGACGATCTTTCATTCCAGAAGTTGTGGTTGCCTTCAAAAATGATAAAGGACAAAGCATGACGTTAACAAATCCCTGTTTGAGATGCGCCATCCAATCTTTCTACCTCTGTGGGATATCGTAGAGGTCATTTGAGTGTGGGTTTGCCTTATAGAATGAATTGCGGTTGGCGCCGATGTAGAGGTCAGTGCTTTATCCTTCCCAGACATATCAGGTACCAATTCACAATTCATTTGCACCTTGCTTCTCTACTTTACTCCTAAAGAGTGCCACAAAAATATCTTCTTTTGTAATTTTAAGTCAAAAATCCGACTATGATGAGTGTCCAAAAATGTGATCATACTCTTTCAATCGTCACACAATTCCTTCCCGTCTGCTACGAAAATGCTGTTGGGTACAATTCAAAATGTGAGAAGGCTTAGAACTTTAGGTGTGTCATACCATAGAAATGTGCCATGCGCTCACTCAGTAGGGGATGCTTGGATTATTTGTGCAAATACTGTTTTCGTCGAGTTGATTAGCTATCATTTTTTTTTGGTTCTGAATGGAATGGTTTTTGTTGATTTATTCGGAGTTGTTGCTGTTGTTTCTACAAAGTCATAGTTTTAGATGCAAGCCAATGGCTGGTAGAATGATAAACATTTTTGATCGTCCAAGCAGTGTAAGCTTTTTATTCGGACACCCTGTATAGGCGAATTTTAAGATAGCGTTTTTGAACAAGCGGTTTATATTGGTTCTCCAAAAACTTGTCCAGCTTGATTTGAAAGGTGCTAGTTGATTTTAGTAGCTTCCATCCTAATTAGAAAAGTGTCCAGCTCGAGCTGAAAACGTCTCAACAAAACATAGCTTCGATTAGGTTTAACATAATAGAAAAAAGCAAGGAAATTAGATGCATTACAAGTCAGGCACCTCTTACGATTTACGGCTTACGATTTACGACGATTTTTTCGTAATTACGATTTACGATTTACGAGATTTCGGATTTCATTTACGCACACCCCTGATATGCAACCTGCAGTAGATAGAGCATTTCTATTCCCTAGTGGAGGCCCACATCTACGCGCTTGCCAACGATCCGTTTCTTGAACGGATTGTGACTTGCATTGAGAAATGGACACTTTATGATAACAGGCGACGTCTGCCTAGTGGTTGAACCAAAAGGAAGCTTCCCGACATCATCCAATGCCGGAAAATTTGACGGAAATCGCGTTTAGATATCTGAAAAATTACCAAATTATTGTTTTAATTAAGGAACTTGAATTAAATCCCATATACAAATTTGGAAGGCGCATATATTACGCTTTCCAACAATGTATAACAGTTATAAAACAGTCCTAATTTAAAAAAAAAGTAGGGTTGAAACCAATGGAACAAAAACCTGCATTTCTTTTGCACCAACCTAACAAAATCAACTTAGCAGGAAACTATCTCAACGGTAGGTCGAAACGGCCCAAGTGTTGTATATGGGGAGAACCGCCTCTCCTTGGGAAGTAACAAGCTGCAGATATCTCGACCCCAATACAACTCTGCGCAGAGTTAGGGACGACGGAAGTCGGGCCGTTGACGGGCTATAGATTCACGTGGTTCGCAGCTGACGGGCGCGTGCGGGATGAGGGTTTGTGCCGCAGCTCAGCGCAACACACAGGTGGCGAGTTGGGAGAGACCCGTACTAGCGAGCGAGGGGTCGTGGGTTCGGATCCTGCGGACTGCGTTCGTTTTGCACTTTTGCAAAACCCTATTCGTGTATGTGATCCACCTAGTGTATTATAGTATGTTATATAGCATGTTTCCATATTACATATGCTACAAACTACAGATTAACTAAAATGTTTACATCTAGAGAACCGAGGCAGTTCTCCATTCCCCACAAACAAAACAGCACATGTTGACCACTATAGCTTACCCGCCTTGGATACGATGAGCTGATACATTAAGAGATACGTTAACTCGGAACAGCCTAAATTGTATGGCGTCGTCAAAGTCATGTCCAACAGTGCATGTGTTGTGATCCACTTGTTAACTTTGGACTGTGGAACGCCTTCAAATGCGCTTTCATCTTCGAGGAGAGGAAGTTAGCGGACAGGATAGCAAGAATTCTGAGGTCGCTCGAAGATAAACAATTGGAGGAAGTCCATGATGAAGAAAACCTGGAAATTGAAGAAGGCGAGTTCGACGGGAAATGAAACATAATCGATGAGGAGGAAGACCTGAGTGTAGATCAGCCAGCTGGATCAAAAACGATCACGTTTTCTTGAGGTCAGGCGGATCCAGAGGAGAGGGTATTTTTCTGAACTGAAGAATATGGCAGGCATTATTGAGGAATAAGGTCTGACTGAAGAACATATGTCCAGGTTTGGGCGGCAGCTGAATATCACTGGTCCACATCAAGGAAGTGTTCTCGCAACAGGAGGTGTACACAGCTAGTACATAGATTTGCATTTCTTCGCAATGAGCGAGACTGTATAAAGCTAGAACAAATTTATTTGGAAGGTGAACCTTAAGCTCGTAAATGTACAACAATGATTTTTCTGGAGCGTATTAACCAGAATAATGACATGGCTCGTAAAAGAAACAAAGACAAAAAACGAGACAAATCCCAGAGGCTCTTGAAAGGAAGGTTGTGGAGGAAATCAGCCACGGTAATTTGGTTGAATATGAAAAGCACGATGTGATGTCGTAGTCTAAGAAGCGATCTGATTTCAGGAATGTTGCTTCGTGATAGAGATTGATGCAGTTCGCTTTGGTCATCAACCGAAGCACAGCTGACCCAATGACTAGTTTTCGTGCTTTTCCAGCGTGGCTTAATCGCTTCATGAAGCATGCGGATCTTCCTACGACTCGCAGAGTCACCCGCTTTGTTCAGAAAAAACTTCTCCGACCAGGGGAAAATTGAAGGGGCGGTAGGCTCCTTCAATTTTTCCTTGGTCGGAGAAGCTGGGATTCGAAGCGAGATGGAAAACTTTCCTATGGATTGCCTAGTAAATATCGATCTGATAGGATTGACCAAAGGACCAGGGTTAGTTACTACATTTTTGATTGTACTACAAATCCCGAGATCTCTGTTGTTCGAAGGAGAAAAGAAAACGTTACGCATTGTGCAGTCGCCAAAGACCACTATCCACAGCCTGACTGTGATGCCGCTGCTATTCGCTTCAGAAACGCTCGGAGAAACGCATTTGTGCAACTACAGGAACCGAACGTTCGCTTTCCAAGGAGAGAAATATAATGCGGAATACCAATAGGAATACGCCGTTCCTCTATCCACTGCTCCACCACTGCTCGACAGTCGTCGCTGTTTCCAGATTACTTGAGCCCGCCCTCTGCACGCAGGCAAATGCAATTGCAATTTAGCGCAAGAAGGTAGATGTTCTCCGCGCTGTTTCTCGCCCAGATTACAGTGTTTTCCACTCTAATTGACACGATTCAATTCAGCATGAAAAGCCCTATCGAATGGTGTCAAGCGTGGCCCAACTCGAAGACATCGATTTTTCGATGACGTCATCGTCCTTCCGCAGCGGTCTCGTCCTCGATGCTAAACAGTCAAAAAATTGATGTTTCCAAAATCGGTCAAAATTGATACCGTTCGATAGCGCTTTTCAAGGAGAAAAGAACGGTGTCATTGCGAGTGTCGAAAGCTCAAATCAGGGCGAGTTGGAGCGCGAGAAACTCTAACCGCTAGCTTTTGCCGCTCTAAAACGCCAGCCGAGGCTAAGGCAGTTTAGGCAACTGAGGAGCTATGAGCACGTCGTCGTAAGGTATTTTAAGCGCTCTGTTCGCGTGCTTCGTAAGGCCGTTAGCTCGCCGCGTCTTCTCGCAGTGGTACACGGAAATCGGAAAAAAATGCTTCACACAAGCCTCGCCCGCATTTTCGCACCCCTATAGCATTGCCTCCTCCTAAGCTAAACCATTCTACTTCGGCTAACTAACAGAACGCTCGGCTGCCTACAAAACCTACAAGCTGCAACCTGAAAGGTTCCAACTTGACAGAGCTATTGCGCTCCGAACACGCCCATGCGTGCAATTTGCGAACGGTCGCCCCCCCCCCTCGATTGAAAGGTTCGATTCTGTATGCATTGTTCACGGCGCACTCCAGAGATTAGCTGGACAGCCTTAGAGCAACTCCTGACCAGGGCGGCTGCGAATTTTCGACAAAACTCCCCAAACGCTCAGTCTACAAGCTGCCCTCCCCCCCCCCCCTCGATCGAGAGGTTCGATTCTGTATGCATTGTTCACGGCGCACTCCATAGGCTCGCTGGACAGCCTTAGAGCAACTCCTGACTAGGGCGGCTGCAAATTTTCGACAAAACTCTCCAAGCGCTCAGTCTACAAGCTGGCCCCCCTCCCCTCGGTTGAAAGGTTCGATTTTGAATGCCTTGTGCACGGCGCACTCTCGGGGCATTCCTGGCATGACAGAGCACTGGCAACATACGCTATTCTTGAGATACTTCGAAAGCACGCATGTTCTGGGAAATAGGCTGCTCTAATCGCAAAAGCCCGCTCCAGTCATTTTTGGACCACCCACGGAGTATCGGAGTTCCGGTAAAATTGTATATATATTTGTGTAGATCTCGAAGAGACGAATCGAATGGTGCCAATCTTTTTTCGAAAAACCTAAAACTGAAGGAGTTAAAAACATGCGACGCTTTGCGACGCTATTTTTGCGTTTTTTCGCCCACTTTTGACCGTGCGGCGCGAGCGGTATTGTAGCAATTAACACTCGATATTTTGTAGAGTGAAATTTGCATGCAAATGTCGCTCTTTCAGGTTGAAAAAAAACTGCCGTGTCCATAACGTCCAGGTGGAATCTGCGAAATTGAAGCGGATCACACTGATTTGAAGACTGCCGAAATTAAAAGAATTGCATTCTTTGAGGTGTACAAGAAACTACGAAAAAAAATACGATAAAGTCCTCTGTTAAAACGAGGAGGAGTACGACGCCCCCCCCTCAGAAAAAGACGACGTCACCGTACGACCCCCCTTGATTCTGGAACCTGACCCTGCGTTGGGTTAGTGTGAGTAGTGTGAGTAGTGAGAGGAGAGAAGCAGCGATTGCATGTCCAAAGGACACATGTTTGCAGGGGCATGTCAGGTCACTGCAATTACGGCAACAGTGTGGGCTCCTGTATCGGACCTGTCTCAAGTAATAAATTCGATCAAAGGCGAGTGAAAAAATTTCGAAAGATATCACAAATATGGGCTTTGCTAAGTGGTATGAGCTCTTCTGCGAGGGTTGGGCAGGCGTCAGCGTTAAATCCAAGGTCACAAAACATGCTTAATCATTTAAAAACAACGGAAAGTTGTTGAATGATACCTATAGAAGTAACAATTACGTATAGTAATGAATACACAGCCAATGTACAGCCAAGAGTAGCACCTACAAAAACAATTTCAATCATTCAAATATCTCCATGATGATGAATTCCGAGATCGGCCCTGAGTGGCACTGAAGAACTTGCGAGCTTTGAGGGACAACAGTAAACACCGGAAGTTTCATAGGAACTTTGCAACTTTTTATGGTTAATACTACTCATCACCAAACACTTCTTCTTCTTCTTCAGCGTCTGTCCCGCTTCGTAGCGGGGTCCGCTATTCTGGTGTCATGACGCCACCTTTCCCGATCCAGCGCTAGATCAGGGTGGACACCAGCAACCTTCAAGTCCATATGTAACGTGTCAGACCAGCGCTGCTTCGGACGCCCTCTAGGCCGCTTTCCTACCACCTCGAACTTAAGGCCTATCTTGCGGACGCTGTCTTCTTCTCCGCGCAGAACGTGGCCGTACCATCGTAAGCGAGCTTCGCGCATCTTGTCCGCTATCGGCGCGACACCGAACTTCTGCCGAATGACATCGTTTCGGATGCGATCCAGGCGCGTGACTCCAGCCGTCCAGCGCAGCATCTTCGTCTCCATGACGCTGAGGCGCGTTTCAACCTCCTTGGTCGCAGGCCAACACTCAGCACCGTACATCGCTACCGGCCGGACGACAGTTCTATATATTTTTGACTTCAAGCGCTCTGGCATCTTCCTATTGCAGAGCACACCAGTCAACGAGCGCCACTTGGACCAAGCTGCACTCACGCGTGAGTTCACTTCAATCATCAGATTGCCATAGGATGCTACTGCTGATCCCAGGTACTTAAAAACCGAAGTGCGTGGGAGCTCGATGCCGTTAACCTTGATGGAGCTGGACTCATTAACGTCAGTCGTTAGATACTCGGTCTTCTTCACGTTCAATCTGAGTCCAAATCGCTCCAAGCGATCACACCAAGCTTGCACCTCTCGCTCGAGTTCACCTTTATTTTCGCTAGCGAGCATTACGTCATCAGCATAAAGCAGTGTCCAGGGGACTGGCTTCTGAAGATCTCGTGTAATGGCGTCCATCACGACAACAGAAAGGAGTGGGGAAAGCGCAGAACCCTGGTGTACCCCGACAGAGATGGGGAACTCCATCGAGATTCCGGCTGCAGCTTGAACTCTACTCTTTGGGCGAGAGTAGAGGATTCGCACCCACTCTATGAGCTCTTCAGGAACTCCATGTCGTCGCAGGGCGTACCATATCACTTCACGCGGTACGCGGTCAAAGGCCTTCTCCAAGTCGAGGAAGGCGATATGCACTGGCTTCTGTTTCTCGCGATGCTTCTCTAACAAGAGGCGGGCGGCATGTATGGCATCAATGGTGCCACAGCCAACTACGAAACCGCACTGATTGCTGGAAAGCTGGACGATGTCACGAATTCGACCATCGACAATTCGCTCAAAGATCTTCATGCTGTGCGAGAGCAAGCGAATCGGACGGTAATTGGAGCAGTCTGCAGGACTGCCCTTCTTCTTCCAAATCGGAATCGTCGTGCTTTGGCGCCAGCACTCAGGCACCTTCTTCTCCGCCACAACCTGGTTAAAGAACTCCGCCAACCACTCAGCAGGGTACCACAGCTTTGACTTCCACAGATCAGCTGCCACGTCGTCGGGCCCAGTCGCTTTGCCTGACCTCATCTTCCTCACAGCCGCTTCTGTCTCCTCCACGGTGATCTTGTGTACGGGACCGTGAACAGAAGCCACAGAAGGGATGGCCGGGTGAGGAAATTCCATAGTGGAAACTTCCTCGAAGTAATCACGCCATCGCTTCAGCGCCTTTTTGCGGTCTGTCAGAAGATGGCCGCTCTCATCATTGATGCCAACGAACTTTTCAATATCCTCGGTTTGGCGATGGCGGCTCTTAGCAAGTCGGTACAAATACCGCTCGCCATCGCGTGACTCGAGCTTCTCGTTGACATCTTCATAATGAGTGGCTTTTGCAACAGCCACGGCCTTCTTTGCAGCTTTCTTCGCTTCTTGGTACTTCCGCCAGTTATCGGCTGTCTTGTCGCTGAGAAACACGTGATAGAGCGACTTCTTCTCTCGAACTTTTGCTTTCACATCATCTGTCCACAGCCACGCCTGTTTTTCGACCTTGCGTCGTCCAGGCACCGTGATGCCGAGCTCCAACCTTGCAGCTTCACGTATCGCGTCGGCAGCCTTCTTCCAAGTTTCGTCGACAGTTGTGACTGTCGGTAGCCGCACGCGAGAAATCACAGCTGCTTCCTTCTCTCTCATTCGCCACCACTTGATTCTCGGTGCACCGCATCGCTCGACCTGCTTCTGCCTTGGAGGGGCAATCTTTAGGGTGCAGATCAGCGGTCGGTGCTGTGGGGCGACCGTCTCATACGGCACGACCTTCGCATCTGTGACAAGACTTCGGTCGCGATCCTTCACAAGGACGAAATCTATCTGAGACTTGGAGCTCCCACTATAGTATGAGATGAGGTGGGAGTCGCGTTTACGAAATACGGTGTTTACTATGGTGAGATTATGCGATTCCGCATATTCAAGGATACGCTCACCATCGGCGTTACGCGACCCGTAACCGAATCCACCATGACAGCTGTACCCGTCTTTCGTCGCGCCGATGTGCCCATTAAGGTCACCAGCGACTATGATGACATCTTTCGACGGCACCTCTGCTGTCTTCTCATCAAGCAGGCTCCAAAACTCATCCTTGGCTTGATCGGAGCAGCCAGTCTGCGGAGCATACGCAGAGAAGAAGTGATAGAGTCGCTCCTTAGCGGCAACAACGATCTTCATCAATCGATCGTCAAAGCGTTCGACGCTTACAATCGAGTCACGAAATCGTTCGGAGACGATGACTCCAACTCCACTGGTGGTCCTGGGACTTCCACATAGAACGGCCTTGAAGCCTCGTCCTATGTCCCTAGACTTGCGGCAGGACCACCTCGTCTCCTGCACCGCACAGAAATCAACTCTTCTACGCTCCAGTGCTTCAACCAACTCGCACGAGCGGCCCGTCAACGTACCCACATTCAGCGTTGCCACGCGGGTCCTGCTTACGTTACGGGACTTTCGGACTAGCTCAGTTGCCCCCCGATGCCGCCCTCGCATCAGGGACCCTCGCATACTTCTCACACTCGCCGGGCTCTGCGAGTGCGCGTCGGCTCCCGCGGACGCCGTAGCACTATCTCGATACTCATGTAACGTCATCAACCATGTGATGTGACATGGGTCTTCGTAGGCCGGCCTGTCACAAGGGCCTGTCGCCTGCATTCGAGTGTCCGTGCTTAGCTTAGCTCGCAGAGCGAGCAGTTTCCAGTGGCACCACGTGGAGGAACGGACATCGCCACCCATCACCAAACACTCATAATTCCATATATCCGAAGGCTGATTGTTAAATGCTGATTCCTAGCCAAATGTAAACGCATTGATGATTATGTCGAGGAAGAATTGAACCTTTAATTAAACTAGTAAGAATGAGTGCCTCGAAATTTGTATACCTTACCATTTATCAGTAAACTAGGGACTAAACGAAACCGACGACACGGAGTTAATAATCTCACTAGGTCATATGGAGGTCATATGTAGCGGCACCATGAAAGCTGGGAGACTGTCAGAATCAGTTGTTGGCAAGACATCTGAGCACCGCGCGAGAAATGACAGTCTCCTTTCATTGTAATTTATGCATACACCAAATGAACTGACACTGAGAACCCGTCAAAAATGCGGCCAAAGACACGAAAAACCCGTTATTTGTGAGAAGGTTACGGGGATCGCCGCTCATCAATAGAGAGAGAAACGCTCACACACGAAATGTTACACTTTGCTATTGAATGATTTAAAAAATTGCCATCATCGCTCCGACAGGAAAGCGGCGAGCTCGGGTGAAACAGTGAATCGGAAAACAGTAATTCGGAAGTCCGCTCCACAACTGATGGAAAACCTCGACGTCGAGAAGAAAATCTAGGCCCCATTCGATAGGGAATTGACTGGACTAGTTCACATCGTCGGTGCATCATTGACGGACGAGTTGATGGCGGCGGCAGAGAGCGGCTGCAAAGAAGGAAGGAGTTAACAGCGGTTTCAGGGCCGCGACCCGTTCTCGTAGTTGTTTGTTGACCATCAGCCACCATCGGCCACTAACCGACGAGGAAAAAGCATCATCGCGTGATCACGAATTCTATTCGTCATCCACAGCTCAGTACAGTAGTACGCTGGGATCCGTGAAGCTCCGATGTTCCGGAATGATGAGGTAGGGATTTTCAGAAATCGTATAATGTCAGCCTCAGCGCAGTTCCCATTTCATAACGACAGAGTCCAACGGCATGTGATATGGTAGGACAGCACACACACACATATTAAAGATTCGCCTCGATACTCACAAGGGAAACCAGTGAAGCTCGGTAGGAACTTGTAAAGGACACCTGTATAGCCTTGTAGTGCATCGGTCGAGGATCACTGAACTCTGTTTGGTTTTTTCCAAACGCCGTTGGGTGGTCCAAAAACGAAAAAAGCGGTATCACTGCAGAGCGGAGCTGATAAGGCAAAAGCGATGCCTGGAATGACCCTTTCGTGCTCAGAAATTAACCTTCAAAAGGTGTGAAATCGACTATAGTTAGATAATTGCAATGTAATAAATTCCTAGATTTTATAAAAGAAGCTGGAGGGTACAGTCAAGCAATTCACCCGCAACGACTGATGCAGCGATGTCCGAGTGGATAGCGGTGTGTCTACGGAGAAAAGGCCGAATCTCGCGGTAGGCGTTGCGTGCGGAGAAAACGCCAGCAACCGAGAGAGAAAATGCCGCGTCAACGGTATAGCGCATAGAGTCACATAGTATAGAAGAGTACTCACATAGTACTCAACAATATACAGCAAGTGGTAACCAGCAAAAGCGCAATCATAAAACAAACAACTGCGCGCGGGAAAGACCATCACGTAAACTCGGAAGAAGCTCAAACTGCTATTTCCAACCGTCCATTGGAAGTCTTAACCCGATGCTTCATTACTCTAATGGTTAATGCCCATAACGTTTCAGTCGAATTTAATCTCCAAAAAGATGTGGATGGAAAAAAATTCCTTCGCCAAAAATACTCCACATTTCAAAAAAAGAGAGCTCCAAAGATTAGTGGCAAGGTATTTCACCGTAGGCTTCGTTCATTTGATGACAAATAAACACTTACAATGGCGTCTTTTTTGTTTTCCCTCCGTTATAACACTTCCAGATAAGACGCGACTCCCGTCTTGACGGAGATTTCTTCGCGCACCGGCCAACCTACTTTTACGCCAATACAAGCAAACTCCAGTTAGGATGTGCCGGATATAACGCCACTCCCGCCATAGCGCGGTTCAGAGGGGAGATCTGTGTTCAAAATGATTCTCGTTGCAATGCGCCATCTGCCCGGTCTCGTATGTTCTTATCAAGACCCATAAGCTGCCACCAGGTAGTGTACTTAGCGATCTTTTGCTGTATAGGGTTAGACCTACCATAAGTGGCATTGGTGGTCCTGCAGACCGTATATCTTAGTTGCTGAACTAGGTTTTTACGCAGCTATTACGGTTCATTCCTACTCACCTTCTTAACACCTGCGCTCTTTGGATAAGGTCCGGGAGACAAAAGTAGAAGACGCCTGCGTGATGGAGTCGTTCGACGTCACGTCGTTGTACACAAATGTCTTCAAAGGCGATGCCGTACAAGCGATACACGAAATTCTTGTTGAGCTGAGGACCAGCTGGCCCATTTTGGACTCAACATTGCCCAAATAATGGTGCGCATAGACGAGTGCCTTCAGTGCAATATTTTCAAATGGTCCAATCAGTAGTACAGGCAGGTTAGAGGCCTAGCTATGGGTCAACACTTGGCTCCGGTGCTAGTTATAGCGTACATGTCAAAAATAGAGAAACCCGTAATGGAACGCAGACCTTTGCTGTGTTGTCAGTAATGCCTGCTTCGAGTTGCTGAACCATCAGACTGAGCATGTTAAAGTCACAAGGGAGAAACCGACAAGCTACTGGCTGCCGTTCCTCAAGCTGGAAATTCGTCTCTCCAGGGACACCTTCCAAACAAGGTGATACCGGAAGTGGAGGACCCTCAGGAGGTACACCCGCTCCCTGCTTGGGGGCGTGCGATCTTCCTCTCATCTCCTTTGCTCACCCAGCCCAACCCCCTAGGCTTCACCGAGAGTCTAACGGCTGCCTTACGAAACATTTGACACGCAAAACAAAAGTTTCCGGTCCGCAGAACAGCGGCTGTACCTCCTGACGCGACACGCCCAGCAGGGAAGGGTGTACAGTACCGGACATGCCGCTGCGTCCAACAAGCACAAGCGGGGCCAACGATGAGAAGCGACGCAAAAGGGCGCCGGAGACCGCCGTTTTCCGCTCGCCACGCATCGCGCCAGATGCAAATCGTTTAGGGCGCGGCGTTCACAACTTCTGGACGTTATGCTGACGGAAGAAGCATACCCATGCGCTTGGACGAGCATGGCCCACTGTTTGGAGCTAACTAACATGGCGTGTTCTGAACAATGCATATAGGCCCAACAGAATCAATCGAGTGGGCGCGACAACCTATAGAGCGAGCGACAGCTTGTAGAGTGAGCGCATAGGGAGTTTTCTCGGAAATTCCTAGCCCTCCTACTCAGGAATTGCTCTAAGACTGTCCAGCTAGCATCTGGAGTGCGCCGTGAACAATGCATATAGAATCGAACCTATCAGCCGAGTGGGTGCGACAGCTTTGTAGAGTGAGCGCTTAGGGAGTTTTCTCGGAAATCTCTAGCCGCCTTACCCAGGAGTTGCTCTAGGGCTGTCCAGCTTTTATTTGGAGTGCACCGTGAACAATGCATATGGAATCGAACCTATGACTTGACTGGCTCGAAATCTTGTAGAGTGGGAGTTTGAGGAGTTTTATCAGAAATTCCCAGCCGCCCTGGTTAGGAGTTGTTCTAAGACTGTCCAGCTTTCATTTGGAGTGCACCGAAAACAATGTATATACAATCGAACCTATCAGTCGTGGTGGCGGTACCGCTCTCAAATTGCACGCGCGGGCGTGTTTCCAGCGCGATAACTCTGTCAAGTGTGATCCTTTCCGGCTGCAACTAGTGGGTTTTATAGATAGTAGAAAGCTCTAGCGGTTTGCCAAAATACAGTGATGTTGCCTGAGAATGGACAAAGTTACGGTGGCGCGAAGATGCTGGTCAGGCTTGTACAATCCATTTTTTTCGATTTCAGTCAATCACTGCGGGAAGAGGCGATGAGCTGACGGCCAACAAATGGCCAATAAACTAACAGACCAATTGAAGTATTTTACAACGAATTGCTCACAGCTATCCAGTTGCCTAACCTGCCTTAGATACAGCTGCCAGTTTAAAGCGTCGGAAGATAGCGGTTAGAGTTTCTTGCGCTCTTACTCGCCAAGATCTGAGTTTCCGACAACCGCAGTGGCACTCTTTTGTTCAGCATGAAAATCGCTATCGAATGGTATTAGCTTCGACCGATTTTGGAATTATCGATTTTTGACAGTTTCGCATCGTGGACGAGGCCGCGGCAGAGGGACGGTGACGTCATCGAAAATCGATATTTCTGAACCGGGCCAAATTGGTTACCATTCGATAGAGCTTTTAGTGCTGAATTGAACGGTGTCATTGAGTTTCGGAAAAACTGTAATCTGGGCGAGTAAGAGCGCAGGAAACTTCAACCGCTAAGCCGCCGCTTTAAATGGCAGCTGGTATTAAGGCAACTCAATAAGCTAGGGAGTTGTGAGCATGTCACCTGAGAACACCTTTAGTGCTCTGCTATCACACGGATTTGCACGCCGTTAGCTCTCCGCGACTTCCCGAAGGGGTCGACTGAAATCGGAAAAAATCGTGCCACACAAGGCTAACCTGCATTTTCTCAACGTTTGTCCAATCATAAGCTACATTACTGTGTTTCAGCACACTATCAGAACATTTTGCTGCCTACAAAACCTACAAGCTGCAACCGGAAAGGTTCACACTTTACAGAGCTATCGCGCTCAGAACACGCCGCACGCGCAATTGAGCACAGCCACGGTCGATGTTCTCCTCGCTCTTACTCGTCCAGATTACAGTTTTTTCTTACACTCAATAACACCATTAAATTTAGCATGAAAAGCTCTGTCGAATGGTATTAATCATGGCCCAATTCGAAGATATCGATTTTCGATGACCTCATCGTCCTCCTGCCGCGGCCTTGTCCTCGACGCGAAATTGTCAAAAAATCAATTTTTCCGAAATTGGTCGAAATTGATACCTTTCGATAGAGCTTTTCGAGCTGAACGGAACGGTGAATCGATAGTGTCGAAGACTCAAATGTGGACGAGTAATGGCGGAAGAATACTCAGCGCTGCCGTCCGCCGCTCTAAATGGCAGATGGGACTAAGGTAGTTTAGGCAGCTGGGAAGTCGTGAGCATTTCATCGTAAAGTACCTTAAGTGGTCTGCTTGCATTTGTCGTTAGCCATCCTTGTCTTACCACAGTGGTTGACTGAAATCGGAAAAATTGCGTCGCACAAGCCTAACCTGCATTTTCTCAACGCTGTAACTGTCCAATCATAAGCTACATCAGTGTGTTTTAGCGCACTACTAGAGCATTTTGCTGCCTACAAAACCCACATGCTGCGGTCTGAAAGGTTCACACATGCCAGAGTTATCGCGCTCCAAACACGACCGCGAACCTTGAACCTTGAACTGGCAGCTGATGCTAAGGCAGTTTAGGAAGCTGAGTAGCCCTGAGCATGTTATCGTAAAGTACCTTAAGCACTCTATTTGCATGCGCATTTCGAAGCCGTTAGCTTGTCAGGTCTTCAGTGGTGCACCGAAATCGGAAAAAAATGCGTCACACACATCTCACCTGCATTTCCGCACCCCTGCAACATTGCCTCTTCCTTGGCAACACCGTTCCATTTTAGTGCACTACTCGACCGTTTCACTGCCTACAATATCCACGAGTTGCAGCCGAAACGATTTGAATTGAACTTGGAAGAGTTATTGCGCTCCAGACACGCCCGCGCGTGCAATTTGCAAGCAGTAGCTCCCTTGATTGAAAGGTTTGATTCTATATGCATTGTTCATGGCGCACTCCAAAGGCTAGCTGGACAGTCTTGAAGCAATTCCTTAGTCGGGCAGCCGGAAATTTATAATAGAGCTCCCCAAACGCTCACTCCCACTCGGTTGATAGGTTTATCTCTATACGAATTGCACACGGCGCACACTTAAGTCTCGCCGGAACAGATTGGAGCAATTCCCGAGTAGGACGGCTGAAAAATTCTGATAAAATTCTCCAAACGGTTCGAAATAGTCTTGAAGGCTTTACATTTTCCACTAAGGGAAGATAAATAGAAACGGAGTAAACATGCTTTATCCCACCTCGGTTGATAGGTTCGGTCCTATATACCTTGTGCAGGGCGCACTCTCGGAGCACTCCAGTCATGACAGAGCACTGGCAACGTATGCCATGTTTGAGATACTGCGACAACATGCACGTCCTGGGAAATAAGGTGCTCAAGAGCCTGCTCCAGTCATTTTTTAGGCCGAAAATGTGTTCTGATAAAGTGTTATATATGCTTGTGTAGATCTCGAAGAGACAAATCGAACGGTGCCAACAGTTCCTCAAGCAACTAAAGGAGTTACGAGCATGCGGCGGTTTGCGACGGATTTTTCCGTCGCAAACCGTCTTTTTGACCGAGCGACGAGGGCGGTATTGTATGAAGCCGCGTCGACAATAGACAGCTTTGGTTTGTTATAAGCATTGGTAGTCTAAATTTCATTCCTGTCATCATGAGAAAGCGCAATAACTAACTAATATGTGCAAAAACCTTGGCAGTACGCGGACTCGAACTCAAAAGCTCACCGGTGTGCACCTATGAGGCGGCACTCCCACCAACGGCGTCACCGTATCACATCTCGTGGGGTGTCATAGGGGTTGATGAAGGTTGCGCACACGCTTTCGCACCTCTTTTTCAGGTCTTTAAAAAAGCATTCAACAAAAACTGACTCTAATTCTGGACTCCAATCACAGGCCCTACGTCCTATCACAATAGCATCGCAAGAGCTCAGCTTGAGTTGGGAACCTTTCCTTGTAAGAGGCGTTGATCAGGATCAAGTAGGAGGACGAAAATGCGACAGCGTTTCTAAAACTTCAAGTGTCAGCTACTTATGGTTACTTAAGCTCTCCCAACAAGATTTTTTTTGGGACTCTTCGAGTCGCTGACAAAGTCACAACCAGGGATGGGCGGAATTTCTGTTTCTTGTTTTCTGATTTTCTGGCCATTCTGGGCAAATTTTTTCTGTTTTCTGTTTTCTGGGGAAATGGCCGAAAAATTGGCCTGAAAACAGAAAGAGAGCTACGATCAAAATTATATCATGGAAACCCAATAAAAAGTATCCCAAAGTGTCATAGAAGTCTGAGTTTCGTTCCAAAATATGTTTCCAGAAAATTTTGAATTACGAGCATGGGGCGTTTTTGGATGTGGTCGTGTAGATAGAACTTGCGACATATACTTATGAACTATGCCGCTTTGTGTGTTTGATTTACCGTATAAGTGCTGCTGGTATGGAGTCCCTTCACAGGACGTTTCTCGTTTTTCATAATTTGGCTTCGTATTCCTTTCAATTTCAACAGTAATATGCAGCAACTACGATTACTTACAAGTTTATATTAAGGCTACAAAACTAGTGTT
>OX375870.1:53331347-53390781 GCA_947359475.1 Heligmosomoides polygyrus bakeri
TTTCGCTATTTTCGTCCATAATTTTTCCAAATTTTCCCCTCCCCCGAATTTTTCCCCTGATTTTTTTCCCTATTTTATGACTAATTTGCGCGGCTGCGCCAATCGATAGTATGTCTCATAGCTTAGCGCGTTATTTTAGAGTTTGATTATTAGAATAGTAAATGTTATTATAACCACTATATGCAATATATTTTTCCCTGCGTTATGGAAACATATTCTAATCAATTCTTTTATATTTTTTAAAATTAATATTATGAGGAAGACTAGTAAGCATATTAGTAAAGTCTGCCGAAAACAGTTTACAATCGTATCTATCTCATTTTTCGTATTTCGTATCTATCTCATAAGAGTCCAGTCCCTCTATTTCATAAAAGCTGCAATACTAGTGTTTTAAAGGACATTTAATTATCTACTAATTAACCGCTTGTTCAATAGTAACTGTGGGTAGGATTATTCTCTACCTACGGTTTAAAAATTGAAAATTGTTGGCCGGTCATCCCAATGATCATTTCCTGCACATCCTTGGACGAATCTGCTTTTCTAACTCTGAACCTTGCTCAGCTTTTACTTCTCAAAAATTAGTAAGAGACGGATGTTCTAGTTACCTTTGATTCGCTGATGTAGTTATATGGTAGTGATGCACGAATTTATTCATGTGTCACGTGTATCAACTTTCGTCTCCTAGATCATCGAGTTGCTCTAGCAAGCGCCAACAGCGTCTCCATTCGTCCCTGTCGCACGCCAGAGTGCTTCAATATAATAATATATATTAATATTCATCGCTCGAGGGACACGTAGAGCGTTCAAGACGTTCAAGAAGTTGACCAACGCGTTCGCTGGCATCCTGGTGTTTTCTTATCATCCTACGGAATCCAGTCGGTAACGGCTGTCGTGCAGTGGGTGTCTGCGAAACGCATTACGCGACCGGCCCACTTAATTTTCGAAGGGGGGCCATGCGACAGCGTCTCTGATCTTCGAACTTTGAATAAGTTCGTCTTCTACTGCGAGCATCGTCTTCTCCATTTCCTGCTGCACGGCGCTGATCGCGTGTTCATTCTGCTTTCGTACAGCTCAGTTCTCTGAGGTGTATTTTAGCACAGGTGTAAAAGTAAAGCCGAATAGGTGGGCAAGGAGCCGGACGTTCTTCGTCTTCTTCACGACTTCTTCGGCGATCTTGAAGGCAACGAAAGCCGCTCGTTTTCTTCTGCCCAGCTCCACTGCAAGTTCGTTGGTCATGCTGACTTCGCGACCCAGATAAAGAAGCCTCTGTCTTTACGTCGATGACGACGTCGTTGTAGAATGGCGAAACGTTAATCGTAAATCCATTGTGCAGCACTTAAGTAGTCTGCTGTATTGAGTGGGAACGCCCTGAGCGAGCAGGGCTTCAATGACCGCTTCAGTTTCGACGGAGTCGAATACCTTCTTCAGGTCGATGAACGTAAGGCACAGCGGCAGCTTGTACCCTCGCGATAATTCGATGAGCTTCGTAACGGTGTGTATGTAATAGATCTTGCTGAACCCTCTCCGAAATCTTGCTTGTTCGCATAGCTGTCCTACGTCCAGCGTTCTGCTAATCCCACTCGCAATGTCTTGAGTGAACACCTTGTAGACTACCAACAGATCGGGCAATCACAGTCACCCAAAAACCGTTGTTCTCAGACCCCCTTTAGCCGCAAATTCGTGTTGATCTGTGAAATATAAAGCCAATACACAACATCTTTAGTTTGCTAAGGAGTAACTAGGTGCTGTATTGTAAGTTGGTCTGTAGCCTGAAAACTTTCAGCTATGCGGAAACTAGGCCACTTACTAGGAAAGATTTTCTCGAAGAACGAAACAAACTACGGTATAGATTCTGACGCTGTCAGTAATACTCAACAAATCTATGGGTAGCCTTAGAGTGTGTTGCGAGAATGTCCCTATAAACTCAGGCAATGAAGTTGAAACATGCAAACAGTGGTCAATGAGGCTTTACCGTGTTCGGTACTCTGAAAGTTTTTTACTAGTGGGACCATTAATTAGGCATTAGCCGTGAGAGAAGGCTGATGAGTGATGTTGCATTCTTCAAGTATCGAGATTCCTAGGACCTTTGAGTAAGACTTACAATTTACTCATTGTATTGAATTTAGAGCGCACTAGAAATTTTCATAAACGCTTGCAAGCCAAACCGCTTATCCACACCGACCACATTTCTAGTCATACAAAAACATTTGCTACTGGAAAGATGAACCTTTGTGTAGAATAATTAGGTCGTACGATCTCGAAAAACTTGCACTGTCATGAACCATGTGATGTGAAATGGGTCTTCGTAGGCCGGCCTGCCACAAGGGCCTGTCGCCTGCAATCGACTGTCCGTGTTTGGCTTAGCTCGCAGAGCGGGCAGTTTCCAGTGGCACCACGTGGAGGAACGGACATCGCCACCAATCCTTAACGTATGCAGGAAAACTCCGCAACATAAGCAGGGCCCGCGTGCCAACGCTGAATGTGGGTACGTTGACGGACCGCTCGTGAGTTGATAGAAGCACTGGAGCAAAGAAGGGTTGGATTCTGTGCTGTGCAGGAGACGAGGTGCTCCTGCCGCAAGTCATGTTGTAAGGGATGTGAGAAGACCCGGGTTACGGTAGACTCTAGGATGAGAGACAGGTGGCGGCTGATCCGCTCCGCGTTGCCCTCTTGACCCTCTTTATAGCAGCTGGCCGGCCGCCTCGCCTATTCAAACGGCCTGCGAGATGGCGAGCCTAGCCTCTCGCTGTTAGCTTACTAGGGGGCCCCGCCTTCGGATCGAAAGGGGGAATTGTTAGTAATGTTGGTCCGGCTCGGACGACGGTGACTGTTTTCCCGTCTCCGAGCCTTATTTTTTATGTCATGTATATCGATGTGTTTATAAAGTTATGAGAGGTCTCGAACCCGAACTCGCTTATGTAGTCGTCAACTAAAATGCACATAGCTAAGTAATACCTCGGATGCCCCAACCATTACACTCAAATTAAAGCGGGGATCCAAAGGATATCAGATGGAGGTGTCGGCGAGATCTCTCATAAGTTCATAACATTTTTTCACTTCTCCTCTCCTACTTCGCCGTTAATTGTACTGAGTAGTATTTTCCCATTTTTCCGTAAATTCCGCCTCCTAAGAAACTGAACTCTTGAACTTTTGAGTGTTCCCGTAGAGAGAACTGCCTATAACGCACAGACGCCACGCCGCTCAAACATTTTTTATGGTATTGGAATTGTTTTTCTGAATAAAAAAAGCCCGGCTATTACATTGTGTGGTGGGGAAAACCCCTGATTGGGAAAAATTTGGGCGCATATCAAAAACCTGGCCAGGTAGAGAAGTGTTCGTGCCCACAAAATAAAAGATAATTTAAGGCGATGTTTTTTTACACTGCGAAGTAGTAGATCAAAAAATATATATGACACCAGCTTTGTCTCTCTCTCTTGTTGCGTTCGCTCTTCTTTCTTGGCCAGGAAATAACTGTCGTTCGCCACTAGTGAACTTTAGAAGGTACAGAAGTACCTCTCCCAAACTTCGTCTACAGCTGACACTCTTCAACGACCAGTCAAGTCATCAGCAACAAACGAAGAGCCACGTGACGAACTTATAGCTTGAATTTCTTTCTATTTTCGTCACTTGAATAACCTAGCATATCATAGAAGAGCCCACTACTCCTTTCCTGAAAAAAATCAATATTTTTAAGGCCTAACCACAATTTAAAATACTGTGAAAACGCTGTAGAGCGGTTTCCAGAAAAAAAAACAGGATTTTTCCGCAATTTTTTAAACTTTAAATTCAATTAACTGATTAGTACGATTGCGCAAGCTCCAGACTACGGCTAAAATTAATCCTTCTCTTCTACCTCTGCTAAAAGAGTAATAAAGGATAAAGGATAAAGGATGGCGTTACTCAATCCCTTCTGGGATGCGCCAGCGCATTCTACTTCTACGGGATGTCGTGGAGGCGACATGAATGCGTATTTGGCCATACAATGACTTGCGGTGGCCAGCCGATAAACAAGTCAGCGCTCTATCCTTCCCAGACAAGTCTGGTACCAATTCACCGACCCCGGAGGGATGGAAGGCTTGGTTGGCCTGGGCGGGAAATCCGAACCAGGAACCTGGTATCGGGTGCACGCGACAGTCGCGCCTCCTCCGACTGCGCTACACGCGCCCCAAAAGAGTAACAGCACCCACCAAACGCGCCGTGGAACCGCTTCCACCTCGCACAGGACTTCGCTCGGAGCGAGTCCAAACTCCAAGCCCATCACCTCCCACTAAGCGCCGCAAGGTTTCCAAGGGCGAGAATGTTCTTCCTCTTGCTAGTCCACCACCGCCTAAGCAGAAAAATTATCTCTCTGGAAAAAACTAACGCAGAGACGGCCCAAAAATATAGCAAAGCGCAGACCCCTAACCCTTCGGGATTCACAGCCATAACCCAGGATACTGTCACTCCCGCTCCGCAGATCACCAACCCTGTGAGACCGCAGCCTATAACCCAGGATACTTTAACCCCGTCACTAACGACGTAGACCTACTCACCACCTTAATCACTCTACCCGCGTACGATCACTTTCCTGCTCATCAAATGGCACATCGTGGAGCTGATTTTGTGAATATCATGGATCCCAACAGACTCTACACCTCATGCAAACTCCTCGATAACCGCATAGAAAAGTTTTCGGGGAATGACGATAAAACCTTCGAAGAGTTCCTCGAAGACTACAGCGAGCTAAATGAGAGCCTGCACATCCCACATGAGCACGCTCGCACCCTTCTTCCGTTTTATCTAACGGGTGGCGCTAAGCTCAAGTATCAAAATCTCTTAGGCATAAAAAGAAGCACCTGGCAAAATTTAACCATCGCACTCACTAAACGCCTCAAATCACAAGCAATAATGAACAAAATTCGCGATGAACTGCACAACATGCGGCAGGTAAAGAGTCCATTGGAGACTTTGCGAAAAAAGTTTTATCCAAATCAAAAATAGTGTTCCAGGGAGTAAATCCGGAAATTCCTACAAAATTGGCCATAGACTTCTTCATAAAAGAGCTCCGACCGGACATCCGCAGCGCCATCAGACGGCTTCCGGAATCTGACAACTTCCAGTTATAGTAGGCTCTGCTGAAAAAAGAAGATAGAATACAACAGCAGGAACGGCAAGAACAGCATAGCGTGTTGGAAAGTTTAAATTCGTTAGCAGTGGGCAGTAAATGGAGAATCTCCAGGCTCAAATTAACAATTTACAAAATCCCCGGAATCCACCGTATGTGCCTAGAGACCAACGGAACAACTTTCAACGCCCCCTAATCGGAATTGGAGAAATCCACAGTTCAACTTTGCCCATTCCGGTGCAGTTACCCGCAGAATAATCAAGCGGGATTCTCTAGCCGTCCTGCCTTTTTGCGCGCCCCATTAGAGAGCGCTTCTCAAACTTTTGGCCTGGGAATAACCGTCAGCAACTACAATATCAGAATAACCAACAACTCACTCCCGCTGGTAATTTCAACAACCAGAATAACGGACGCAACCAGTACAATAATGCACCTAATAAAAAACCTAACAGAGGTCGCGACAACAATAGAAGGTTTCCATCGCTAATGAACAATCCGAACATCTTTTGCGTGTTCGCACTTTTATGCATAGGGGTATTTCCATCAGTAGTCGCAGACTACTAGGTCAGTGGTAACAACCCGTATGCCAATGTACTCATATTGTCTCCTCCAATCCAGTGCGCCGTTTCGCAGCACGACTCTATGATCCGAACCAATGTCACGCTGTACGTCGACCGCACCGATCTTCTGCAAATAGAGGCGCATAATTGCTACCGAGACTTAAATAAAGTCAAGGTCTTTAATTTACTTTACATACGCACTACGTACAACATTATCGGACGCGAACGGTTCAGTATTTCTTCCATGGATTGCAGCGAAGCAGCCATGTCCAAAACCATCTTCGGACATCCACTGACGGAAACACTACCGGGGTTGTTCTCCACAGTGGAAATTGAGGATGAAAACATTGCTCTCCCCATATTTGGAGGCACCATTTACGCCAGAAGTACGTACTCCATCGAAACGGACACCATCGCCATAATAGACGAAAACACTATTATCAGCTCGCCCAGAAATGTGGACAACTGCACGCTCTCTGCCGGAACATGCACCATAGACGACGCAGTCAACGCAGTTGTATGGAAACCAACCTCCGAACCACCGTCTGCCGTCTTCAAGCAGTATATACTTTTGAAGCGATAGTCACACTTCGCTATGTTCTGATACCAGAGCACGAGCTGGCCTTTGAGCTTGAACCAGACTACCTAAGGACGTATCACCTTCTTAAATATTGTGATATCAGTCAAGGATACCTCTTGACTTTAAACCACATCCTAGTTTTTCCGGATTTCCCGAGCACTATGATGATTCAAGACGTCATCATCCAAAATGCACACACTCGCCATTGAAAAGATACGTGATATATAACTCTACCTAACAACAATCCGGATACAAAATCATTCCAAAGGAACCAAGTCTTATTCCACAACTCTTTGGCACGGGCGACGCACCAATGTTCGATATCACCGATCTTCGGATTCTACAAGCAGTAAAGACATGGAATGTGACTCAAAACGTTTTCAATCGAAGCCGCTTGTATGAAAAAGAAGATCAGAGGATACCGACACTTTGCAGTCTACGATATGCAGAATATCGCTATCGCCAACTTGAGGAAGTGCAGGCCATAGTAACCGAAAGACCACTAAACTATGCCGAAACCACGATCCAACGCGATCTCTTAACTGGACTGACGGATATCTTCGACGCTTATCTCAACGTAGAATTTGGTAAACTGACGCTGCGAGTGCTAGGAGATACTAAAAACATTCCTACTCCACCTTTCTATTTAGCTGCGTCATTGCCAAATTCCACATCGAACCAAACGACTCCAAAAACAACCGCAGCCCACGATGCAAAAGTGGATCACTAAAATAACGGATATCACAGTGGAAAATTACATTAATAGCATCTGCCTTCGACTATACCTGGAAAACCAGAAATTTCTCGTCTTAAGCAGAATTGATCCCACTATAATATCCTTCGGATCCCCGCTTTAATTTGAGGATAGCGGTTGGAGCAGCCGAGGCATTAATTAGCTATGTGCATTTAAGTTGACGGCTACATAAGCGAATTCGAGTTCGAGTCCTCTCATAACTTTATAAACACATCGATATACATGACATAAAAAATAAGGCTCGGAGACGGGAAAACAGTCACCGTCGTCCGAGCCGGACCAACACTACTAACAATTCCCCCTCTCGATCCGAAGGCGGACCCCCTAAACTAACAGCGAGATGTTAGGCCTTACAAAGGGACATACAGTACCGCGCATATCCTTTGGTCAATTCCCGAAAAGAACGCTTTGGAGCGTTCCAAAGTGGCTTTTTTTAATAACTTTCTTTATAATCTAGTTCTTGCAAAAAGAAGCATACATTTGAGCTCAACAGCTTAAGCTCTATCTTTTGACATATAAATCAATAGAGTTGAACAATGCATATAGGCCGGACATAATCAATCGAATAGGCGCGACAGCTTGTAAAGTGGGCGTTTGGGAAGTTTTATCGGAAATTTCCGGTCGTCCTACTCAGGAATTGTTCTAAGGCTGTCCATCTTGCCTTTGGAGTGCGCCGTGAACAATGCACATAGAATCGAACCTATCAATCGAATGCGCGCGACAGCTTGTAGGGTGAGGTTATTAGCTTGAAGAAAACAGCTATTTAGATGCGCGAAGAGTATAGCAAACCAATTAGCTTCTGTCTGTCTAGCCTACATTGAGTTTTGCAATTCCATCGACAATGGCGCAGGTTGGAGGGGTGATGCTAAATTGGACGCGAGGGCGTGTTCGGAGCGCGATAACTCGGTCTTGTGCGAATCTTTCCGGCTGGGACTTGTGGTTTTTGTAGCCATTAAAACGTTCTATAAGATCGCAAAAGCGCAGCGGTGTGGCTTCTAAACATGCGAAATTACAGCGGTGCGAAAATGCAGGCTAAGCTTCTGCGACACGATTTTTTCTGACTTCAGTGGACTCCTGCAGAAAGACGCGAGGAGGTAGCGGCCTAGAAATGCGTAGACCGGCAGAACGCCTAAAGTGCTTTACGATGACATGCTCGCAAACGCCTATGGTGCTTTACGATGCGCTGGGAAAATGCAGGTTAGCCTTGTGGGCCACGATTTTTCCAATTTCAGTCGACCGCTCTCCTGCGCTCTCACTCGCTCACATCACAGTTCGCGCCGCTCTAAGCACCGCCGTTTCATTCACCATCAAAAGCGCTATCGAAGGGTAACCAACTCGGCCCGGTTCGGAAATATTGATTTTCGATGACGTCATCGTCCCTCAGCCGCGGCCTTGAGCGCCTCTTCCTCGATGCGAAACCGTCAAAAAATCGATGTTTTCAAAATCGGTCGAAATTTATATCATTCGATAGCGCTTTTCATGCTGAACAGAAAGTACCATTGCAAGTGTCGAAAACTCAAATCTTGGCGATAAAGAGCGCAAGAAACTCTAACCGCTATCTTCCGACGCTTTAAACTGGTAGCTGTGGCTAAGCCAGTTTAATGAACTAGGTAGTTGTGAGCAGGTCACCTAAAAGCACCTTTAGTGTTCTGCTAGCCTGCGCATTTGCAGGCCGTTAGCTCTCCGCGTCTTTCCGCAGAGGTCGACTGAAATTGGGAAAAATCGTACCCCACAAGGCTAACCTGCATATTCACAGCGCTGTAACTTTGTCCAATCATAAGCTACATTACTGTTTTTCAGCACACTACCAGAACATTTTGCTCTGGTAGTGTACTGAACAATGAACTCTTCTATACTCCAGTGCTTCTACCAACTCGCACGTGCGAGTTGGTAGAAGCACTGGAGCATAGAAGAGTTGATCTCTGTGCGGTGCAGAAGACGAGGTGGTCCTGCCGCAAGTCAAGGGACATAGGACGAAGCTTCAAGGCCGTTCTATGTGCAAGTCCTAGGACCACCAGCGGTGTCGGAATTATCGTCTCCGAACTATTTTGTGACGCGATTGTAAGTGTCGAGCGCTCTAACGATCGATTGATGAATATCATTCCTTCTCTGCGTATGATCCGCAGACTGACTGCTCCGATCAAGCCAAGGACGAGTTTTGGAACCTGCTTGATGAGAAGACAGCAAAGGTACCGTCGAAAGGTGTCGTCACAGTCGCTGGTAACCCTCATGAGCACGTAGGTGCTACGAAAGACGGGTGCAGCTGTCATGGTGGTTTCGGACGCGGATCTCGTACCGATGGTGAGCGCATTCTTGATTACGCGGAATCGCATAACCTCATCATAGTGAACACCGTCTTCCGAAAACGCGACTTGTACCTTATCTCATACTACAGTGGGGTACCAAGACTCAAATAGACTGTACTTGTTTGAGATCGCGTTCGGAGTCTTGTCACAGACGCGAAGACCGTGCCGTATGAGACGGTCGCCCCACAGCACCGACCGCTGACCTGCACTTTGAAGATCGCCCCTCCGAGGCTGAACCAGGTCGAGCGATGCGGCGCAGCAAGAATCAAGTGGTGAGAAAGTATTAAGCAGCTGTAATTTCTTGCGTGCGGTTACCGACAGTCACGATTGTCGACTAAATTTTGAAGAAGGCGACCGAAGCGATTCGCCAAGCTGCACAGTCGAAACTCTGCACTACGAAGTCTGGGCGACTAAAGGTCGACAAGAAGACATGGCCGTGGACAAAGGACGTAAAAGCAAAAGTTTGGGAGAAGAAGTCGCATTATCATGTGTTTTTCGGCGAAAAAAACAGCCGATAACCGGTGGAAGTACAAAGAAGTGAAGAAAGCTGCAAAGAAGGCCGTGTCTGTTGCAAAACCCACTCATTATGGAGACGTCAACGAAAAGCTCGAGTCACGCGATGGTGAGCGGTATCTGTACCGACCTGAAAAGTTGCGCCATCGGTAGACCGAGGATATTGAGAAGTTTTTCGGCATCAATCATGAGGACGGCCATTTTCTTATGGACCGCAAGAAGGTATTGAAGCGATGGCGCGATTACTTTGAGAAAATGTCGACCGTAGAATTCCCCCATCCAGCCATCCCTTTAACGGCTCGTACCTATGGACCCGTTCAGAAGATCACCGGGGAGGAGACAAAAGCGGCTTTAAAGAAGACGAGGACAGGCAAATCGACTGGGCTCGATAACGTGACAACTGATTTATGGAAGCCCACGTACTGGTACCCTGCTTGGTGGTTGGCGAAGTTCTTTAATCACGCTGTGGCGGAAAAGAAAGCTCCTGAGTGTTAGCTCCAGAGTACGACGATTCCGATTTGGAAGAAGAAGGGCGGTCTTATAGACTGCTCCAATTACCGTCCGATTCGCTTGCTTTCGCACACCATGAAGATCTTTGAGCAAATTGTCGATGGATGAATTCGGGACATTGTCTAGTTTTCCAGCAATCAGTGCGGCTTCGTGGCTGGCTGTATCACCGTGGATGCCATACACGCCGACCGCCTCCTGATAGAGAAGCATCGCGAGAAGCAGAAGCCAGTGCATATCTACCAGGGATGTGCGGAAAATTTTCTGGAAAAAGCGGAAGACGAAAGACGGAACGGAAACGCTCAAAAATGACCGGAAACTGGAACACGGAACGCGGAAACGGAAATGACACACGTTCGCAATTTTTTTTCAAAAGTACATCTGAAACGGCGTCAGAGGCGGCTTCTATTGCACATTTTCTTGCTCAGAACTTTGCGAGCAGCAGATTCTTCCACAGTTTAATGCTCATCCTCATCATAACATAACATAACGAAGCAAGAATTCGTAATATTGTTATAATAACCTTTCAGCTATGGCTAGAGCAATAAACGAAAACAAATTCAGGGTCTCATTTTATTATTTCTCACCATTTCAGCATGCAGCCTCTCCATATCTAGTTTCTGCGACGGGTTTTTCACTGACTTTTTTGATGCTGATATTTTTTGAACGGTAGGCTTAACCGACTTAACCACTTAAAGTTGCCTACATACTAGCGTAAAAAATCGACTCGTGTAAAGTCTAAAACTGGAGTAGCCACCTAGATTATTTTCCGATCAGGAAAGGGACTCCTCTCAACACTTTTAGAAACCTGTGGCATCATTGGTGACCTCACAGATATCTGTTTACTCAATATTAGCAGTTACATTGCAATCACCAAAACCAGTACTCACGATCAGAATTCATTCTAGGATCTAAGATGATAACTGGATGAATGATTAGTCATGGTGGGTCCACACGTTCACAGGAATATTCAGTCTGTGCCAGCCTAGAAACCCTACGCCCAAGGTGACACAGGTGGACAGTTCTGATGGTTCTCGAAGCAATAGCTTTGTATCAGAATTCAATAAGTTACCATAGTCAATAAAAAATACCTCATGGTAGATATTCGTGATGCTTCATTAAAAAATGAATCGCAAACTCCATATGGATGAATGTCACACCTAACAAAATTTAAAAAATTTTGCACCTTTGAACAGGAACACTGATGTAATCTTGGAGAAGACGACCCCGCATGCCACAATCTTCACTGAACCCTTTGCTTTGCTTCATGATACTGCGCTATATGCTTGCAAAATTTTTGTAGCATTTGTAACTAATGTATCAAGAATGTTGTGATCATTCAAATATCGAGTGCATTTTCTTAGCATACAATACATAATAGCCTTTGTGGCACATTAATTTTGCCCTGCACCCGGCTGCTGCCATTTTTGAGTGTTTTTTTTTTTGGTAGTCTAACTAATTTCAAGAATACTAATACTAATACTAATAAAAGAATACTAATAATAAGAATATTAGGGTTGTCAAACAGTATTTCTTTCATGATTACATGAAGGAGTACTTTTTTAAATGATAAGATGATTGTGACCAATAGAAAACTAGTGTGGAACAGTGCCCATTTCCGTTTCCGCCTTCCGACCCAAAAACAGGCGAAACACGGAACGGAACGAAAGATCCCAAAATGGCCGGAAACCGGAATTCGGAACACGGAAACGGAAATTCCGCACACCCCTGATATCTACTCTTGTCCAAAGAGTAGAGTTCAAGCTACAGCTGGAACCTCGGTGAAGTTCCCATCTCTTTCGGGGTACACCAGGGTTCTGCGCTTTTTCCACTCCTCTCTGTTGTCGTCATGCATGCCATCACACGAGATCTTCAGAAGCCTGTCTGGACGTTGCTTTATGCCGATAACGTGATGCTTGCTAGCGGAGATAAAGGTGAACTCGAGCGAGAACTACAAGCTTGGTGTGAACGTTTGGAGCGGTTGGACTCAAACAGAACGTAAAGAAGACCGAATATCTAACGACGGACGTAAATGAGTCCAACTCCGTCAAGGTTAACGGCAGCGAGCTCCCACGCACTTCGGTTTTTAAGTATCTGGGATCAGCAGTAGCATCGGATGACAATTTGATGGTCGACGTGAACTCACGCGTAAGTGCAGCTTGGTCCAATTGACGCTCGTTGACTGGCGTGCTCTGCGACAAGAAGATACCGGAGGAAATCGAAGATCTATAGAGCAGTCGTACGTCCAGTAGCAATGTACGGCGTTGAGTGTTGGCCTGCGATCAAGGAAGTTGAAACGCGCCCCAGCGTCATGGAGACGAAGATGCGCTGGACGAGCAACGCGCATGGACCGCATCCGAAACGATGTCATTCGGGAGAAGTTTGGTGTCGCGCCGATAGCTGACGAGATGGCGAAGCTCGCTTGCGATGGTACGACTGCGTTCTGCATGGAAAGAAAGACAGCGTCCGCAAGGTAGGCCTTAACTTCGAGGTAATAGGAAAGCGGCTTAGAGGGCGCCCGAAGTAGCGCTGGGCTGATACGTTACAAGATGGCGTGACACAAGGATAGCGGACCTCACCACGAAGCCGGACAAACGCTGAAGAAGGAGAAGAAGAAGAAGAATCAGGTCGTATGATAATTTCGAAAATTTCTGTTTTCTGTTTTCTCATTTCCTGTTTTCTGAAGAAAGCGATTTTTTGCTTCCTGTTTTCTGGGAAAATTATCAAAATTTCCGCCCATCTCTGATTGGGAAGGAAACTGGTCCGCTGTTTTTATAGGGGCGAAAAACGCCATTTCAAAATGTTCCTTATGCGTTTTCTTCGGAAGTCAGAGGAGGAAAAGCTTAACAATTGAAAACTACTTTGGACAAAGACAAAAAGGAAGACAAGAATACTCAATGCAGGAGTGAAAAAGACAAGATCCTCAATGCAGTAGAAATTGATTCTATTAAAATTCAGTGGTCCGTGACTGTCTATTTTATCTCCTGTTGTCGTCTGCATTAAGACCTTGTGGGGCAAAAGGAACCACTCGATGAAGCAGAGAGATCTGGAAATCGTAAATATCTTCCAAAGACCAAGTGCACCAAAAAATTCGCTGTGGTCACTGCTTGATCTAAATTCTTTGTTAAACATTCTGTAACAATTATGGAAGTATAGAAAAATGGTAGACCGTAAATGTTCACTTAGCGAGCGCAAATTCTTTGAAAAGTGTTATCAAGACAAATGAGGACACCCAAAATCGTTGAACCGTTCTATGGTTCATGGCACTTTAAACCTTCCTAGAAGATTGACGACTTTTTGAAAGCTAAATGAACTAAGCTTGGTAACGAATTTGCTATTTAGGAAGCATTATTGTTACTGTTTCGTTTTAGAATCTTAGCGAATCTTCTCTTTTAACAATTTTGTTGGTGATAGATGGACCGCTGTTACTTGATCTGAAGATGAAGGCATACTCATATAATGGTGATGTAGATCGACTCGAAAAAATAAGGATAAATCTTGCTTTCTACCCGCTAAAATACAGCCAAACTGACTGAAACTAGGAAAAATTTTATTTACCGATTTTAACGCAAAAAATTTTCGTTAAAAAATGGTCGTTAAAAATTTACCGAAAAAAAACTCAACGCACACCCCTGATCGGGACCAAAAAATGTTTGTTGGGCGGTGGAGAGACAACGTCTTATGAGCCTGTTCATACTTCGCGACAGCAGCGACAGAGCAACGAAAGCGTAGCGCGCGGAAGTATGAACAGGCGACTGGAGCGACTGGAGCGATAGCACCGGCGCCCGAGTATGAACACTTTTCGGCGGGGCACGCTCGGTTTTAGTCGATTTGCATGTTTTGCACGAACTACGAGAGCGATGAGAGCGTAGCGCTCATGGCGTACATGGCGTGCGCAGAACCGGCAAGTATGAACAGGCAACAAGAGCGGCTGGAGCGACAGCGCCCGTGCTCGAGTATGGAAAGTGTTCGTTCCCAAACGATCCCGCCCGCCACTCACTTCCCGCCCTACCCGCGCCTCCGTATTTGGACAAGTTTGCGGCGCACGAAACCGACCTTAACTGTCGTGACGTCGTCCAAAAGCCTAAAAGCTGATAGGAGACGATTGGAGAGCGCGTTACATGGGGAACTCCAAAGCCATTTTTTAGCCAGTCCGGTTGTCGAGACAGTTGAGGAAAGGAGGTGGATTCTCTAAATTTTCGCAACAACTAGAGACTATGGGTGAAACCGGTCAGGAGTTGGTGGTTTCTACATTGAAAGCTCATCTAAAATTGTGCATAAAACCGGTTCACCGGCTCACCGTCATCTCATTTTAAAGGATCATGCAATTTTCCTTATGTCGAAGAACTTCCTAGTGGATGATCGCGTTGTTGTCATGACATATCTCGTTAAGATCTTGATGTACTTGTCGGAAAATGACGACGCCTTAGTACTGAGCAATGTGACGGAACCTGAAGAAAGCCTTAGCGCTGCAGCTGAAAAGTCCTTTTCTCCAAATGTTGTTACGGCATTCTGACTCTTGTCCCAAGAACAAAATCTGTTCAGGATAGAGCTGTCAGGCCAAGGGAAGTGATTATAAATGCGATGCCTCCATGTGATGGGGAGGATACCTCGTCCTCGGCGCGCTCTTTGCTCCGCCCTTTTCTGAGGGCTAGGTAGGGAACACCTCTTCGCCCTCGAGTATGAACACTTTGGCGGCGCGCGCTCGGTTTTGATCGATATGCATGTTTTGCGCGGGCGACGGATCGCTCTTGTCGCTAGGTATGAACGGGCCCTATGACCAGACGTTGCTTGTGGAAGTATGGGCGAGAGAGTACGGTCCCACAGGAGACGGCGACTCTATGTGAAATAGCGCTCTAGCGGCGAGAGACTGCAAACGCGCTGCGAAAAGGCGGCTGGCGGCCGGAGCGGGGACGAACGGACTTTGCTAAACGTCGGAGATAGAGGGAGCCATCTGCGATTGGAGCGCGCCGTTCTCACAAGGAAACTGTCTGAACGGTACGCCGGAACGAATACGACGTACGACGACGATACGACGGTAAGATCGAATACTATAGGAAGAGTCCGTCCTCCAAATAGTAACAAACACATTTTGTTTTTGCCAAATCCTTGAGGAAAACGAGTATGAGGATGTAATGGTTAAGTGTCCGCAGCGTCAAGCTTACGACGGCGAGCTTGTGTCGTGGTCTGGGTGGCGCAGTGGTAGAAGTGCTGCTTGGCGGTAGTGACGTTGAGGGCTCGGTTCTCGAGTTATGTCGGGTTTTTGCACTTTTACCACAGTATCTGGTTGCCATAAAGATTTCCATACCTGAACTTTTTTGTAGTTCGCTGCGGTAAGATGTTTTCACTACTTATTCCTTGTCGACATCTCCTGATGCACCACCAATGTCCCAAATACCAAATAAATACAATTTTATTTATTTATTTATTTATTTATTGGAATTTGGTAGTTGTCTGCCGCGTCGGTCGTTTTTCTGTAAGAAGCGGCCGACCCTACTCGACTACTCGACCGCCTGGGAACGCAATGGCAACGCTATCCCAGGATGACAACGATTCTGCCGAACCAACCAATCGCCAGGACGCCTTCGATTCTGAACGTGTAGACGCATCTGGGACACGACATGGAGACGGTTTCCTGCTCTTTCCCTACAACGCCAGGTCATTCTCTTTCAATGCCGATTTGCAAGCTCTTCTCGAAGCGGCGAGTCATATTAAATACCATGTGGTCGCCTTACAAGAGACGAAGAGCAGATTTACCAATGTTCGAATGCTAAGGGATGGAATCTCGTCATTCCTGCAGAGAAAGTTCTACCATAAAATGTCGGTGGCGTTGGATTCGTCGTGCACCCATCAGTCGCCCAACACGTCGATTCGATTGAAATCCTGTTTCCCCGTGTTGCAGTATCTCGAATCCAGCTAGCGCGCCAGGAGAGCATCTCTATTATCATCTACTACTCTCCAACATCAGCAGCTGATGAGGCCGAAATGAACGCGTTCTACGAACAGCTAAAGGTAGTGATACACAGCGCGTAGTCTTTCTACAAGTTTGTCGTAGGAGACTTTAACGCTAGGATAGGGAGGAGGAAGACAGGATTGGAAAGACAGGAACGAAAACGGAAACCGTCTTGTTGGGCTCATATCCACGACTCGACTCTTCTATGGAAACTGGTTATTCCAGAGAAAAAAAAACAACGTCGCTGGGCATGGGAGTCCTCCAACGGCACGACACAAGCGGAGATTGATCATATAATGTCCAAAAAAGGTGGTGCCTCTTACAGGGTGCGCAAAAATTACCCGCACAAAGATATCACAGTGTGACTCCAACACAAATGCGGATTTGATAAAGAAACTTTATTCCCTTACTAATAACATCATGTCAACGTCATCTGAAGTGACCTCCTTTCATACGAACACAAGTCTTCAGACGAGTAACGAACGCATCACACGTGGCACGGAGGTAGCCGTCGCTCATTTCGTTCCATGCTTCAGTCGAGAAGCTTTCAGAGAAGCCAAGCTTGTGTGTCGAGTAGAGCAAACTTTGCTCTCAAAAATGATCAGACAGAGAAAGGAAGAGCGTTCGAATCCGGTGAATTCGAAGGTCAGTCTTCGTGCGCAATAAAATCCGGGAGCTCACGTTTGCACCACTGCAGCGTTGTCCTCGCCTTGTGTGCAGGCGCAGAGTCCTTATGGAAGCACCATCTGTCATTAACGAAGTGTGCATCAGCCCAGGGCTCCAACACGTCCTCTAAAATCGTGTGGACACCATGTGACACCGGATCCGCCAAAAATTAATGGGGACTTGCCGTTTGTAGTAATCGCAACCCAAATCACAACTGAAGCGGGATTTGCCGTTCTACCGCCCAGTTTCCCGTCGCGTATAGGAACTCCAACATTCTATGAAAGAATGCAATCGTTGACTATTCACCGTGGGATCCAGGGTGAAGACTTTCTCATTAGAAAAAACGATCGCGCGGTGCGTGCCATTCGCGAACCACTTCAGGGAGTTCTGAGGGCTTGTGTTCGCATGAAAGGTGGCCACTTCGAATGACTTTGATATGTTTTTATTAGTAAGGGAATAAAAAAGCCATGTGCTAAATTTCGCTGTCAAATCCGCATTTGTGTTGAAGTTTCACGGTGACATCTTTGGGCGGGTAATTTTTGCGCACCATGTAGACACTACCGTTGTACCTTCCTTCTGTACCGGAACCGATTATCGCTTCCTTCATGCCAAAATCAGGTTTGATCATAAAATGGAGAAGAGCGCCTGCTACCGCTCAAAGGGAAGAAAACAAGTCGTGTACGACGAGACCACTCTGGAGATTCGCTGTCCCACTATGACTGGCGCATCGAGGAGGACCCGACCGAAGACTACGAGTTACTGCTGAAACGCCTTGATGCCTATGCTCAATTACCTTCAATTTCACGAAAAACTAGCTTCGATCGTATTTCAACAACAAAGAAGCTACTCGAGGAAAATAGAGTATTGAGGCTCAATCCGAATGCAACTCACCTAGAACGACTGATGGCCAACATCTGTTCACAAAGGCAATGCAGAAGGATTTGGAAGAACACAGGAAGAAAAGGATACTGGAAGCCGCTCAGCAAAAATCAAGTCTGAGGAAGTGTCGTCGGGACCTCTCCGATCACAGTATTTCATTCACGGCTCTACGAAATGAAGACGGCATCATCACCATATCCCGCTTCAAAATAGAATCAATAATAAAGCGGTTCTATTACAATTTGTTCCGCTCTAAAACTCCCGTACCGAACCCAGTTATCCCTGCTGGTGTAAAAGCTCCAAGGATATTTCCCTCGGAGGTACGAGCTGTGATGCGGAGCATGAAGAAGGGATGGCTCCCGGAATACACAACATTATGCCCGACTTTCTTCTAGCACGGCAACATCACCTGCACTCAATTCTCGCAGCACACATGAGGTCCTATTTTTAGAGGGAAAGGATTCCAGACCAGTGGAGAAACTCGCGTACCATCATTCTTCACAAGATGGGCGACAGAGAAGAGCTGCGTGGACCACATCAAAACCGTCGCGAGGGTCATCGAAGTGTGTGGGGTGTACCACTTGCCACTTGTCCTAACCTTTGTCGACTACGAGAAGACCTTTGACAGCGTGGAAACGAATGCAATTCTGTAAGCGCTTGTCGACCAGGGAGTGGACCCGTCCTACGCAAGAACTCTGTCCGACTGCTGCCGCCACTGCTCAACGACAATACAACTGTTTCAACGCCCCATCAACATTTCCTCTAATAGGTTCTTCTTTCCAGGTGCAGCCTCGACTGTGTCAGATTAGAGTATTTGTTTGATGGAGTTATTTGCTTGAAAAAACACTGATAAAGGTTTTGATAAAAATATTTTGATTGTTTACAGTTGAAAATAAAGCGCTTTTGCGAGCAGTTGTCGAATTAATCGGGACGTGTTCGTTTCCCACACGATCCCGCCCGCTGCCCTCCCTGCTCTACCGCGCCGCCATATTTGTATGAGTTTGTGGTGCTCGAAACCGCGCCGCAGCTTGCACGTTCGCTAATTGGCGTGACATCGTCCAAAAACCTAACAGCTTACGATTAGAGAGCGCATCACATGAGGAACTCCAAAGCCATTTTTTAGCCAATTCAGTTGTGGAGACAGTTGAGGGAAGAAGAACGTCGCTCTTCTCTCTGGATTCTTTGAATTTCCGCCACATACACTACACTACCCACGCCAATACGTAGAGACTATGGGTGATTTCGGTCAGGAGTCGGTGGTCTCTACATTGAAGGCCTGTCTAAGATTATGCGCAAAACCGGCCCACCGTCCTATCATTTTAAAGGATCAAGTAATTCTCCTTATATTGAAGAACCTTCTATCGGATGATCGCGTTGTTGTCATGACATCTTTCGTTAAGATGTTGCTCTAGTACTAGTCGAAAAACGTGGACGATGTCTAAGTACCGAGCAATATGGCGGGACTGAAGAAAGCCTTGACGCTACAGCTGAAAAGTACTTTTCTCCAAATGTGGTGTACGGCATTCTGACTCTTCTCGCAAAACGAAATCTGTTCAGGATAGAGCTGCCAGGTCAAGGAAAGTGATTAGAAATGCGATGCCTCCATGTGATGGCGGAGACTTGGAAACCTTGTCCTCGGCGCGAACTTTGCTCCGCCCCTTTCTGAGGGCAGTGTAGGGATCACCGTCGAATTAATCAAAACGAGTTCAACTTTTCAGAGTTTCCGAGGATCTCATGGACACGACACATTTTTGTACCTGAAGGAGCTACATGTGCATTCCAAATTGTACTCTATATATAAAATGTCAAGTGCTATTTGCCAAAGCTGGTGCTCTGTCCACAAAATTTTTTAGACGCTCTTAGTATCGATCAGAGACGCAACTGAAGGATGAACTTCTCACGGCAAACATTTTCTACAATCTGAAGGAAGGGCGAAAATCATGCCATCTTAAAGTTTAAGATGTGATTAATCCTACTATATAAAAAGAGATGTGTGTGTGTGGTGTGTATGAGTGTGGTGGGTGTTTGTGTTTCCCTCCGTCACAACTGGAGCGGGGGCAAGGCGTATTGGCGATATCCAACGACTGATGACAATCGACGGCGGCCCGAAACTTTAGCCCTAGAGTTACTGAGGTCGGAGAACACGGATCTAATATTCGTTTTTGAACTGTTAATCGCCCACAATCGATATAGACCAAATTAACAAATTTTTGGTGGATGTAGTTCAAGCGGTCTGAGACATTAGCCCTGAGGGGAGTTGAGGTCGACGAACGCGAATGTGAAGTTCGTATTTGATGTGTCAATTGCCATCAATCGATTCCGATCAAAATATCGATTTTTTATGGATGTCGTTCATTTTTCCTTCCTAACTTGTCCCAATCGACGTAGTTAAGGTGTTCTTTCTGTGGAAGCCATGACATACGTGGCAGCTACAATTGATGATGAGAAGATATTACTACGACAAAACCGTTAAGAAGCCGTCAATGCGGCCGAGAAGTTGCTCTGACGGTAGATATAGAGGAAAAATCTAAGCTTCTTCACACCGATCTTCGATATGATTAGGGCGGATCGTATTCCAAACCCTCGTTTTTCATGAAAAATTAATTTTTTACCTGAAGGAGACAATCCACACAATTGAAATTCTGGCACAAAAATTTCAACTCTTGACCCATGTGCAGTGAAAAAATCATGGTTTTTCGAAATGAGAAGGTTGAATCGACCTCGGGTCGATCTTGCACCGACGTCGTTGGAGCAACATAGTTGGACGTTCACAAAAATGATTATAACTCGGTAAGTTCTTAGAAATTTGAAAACTTGAAAAAAGCGCTTTCTCATAAAAAACGGTCTTTAAAAAACAGTCTTCATACGGGGCGGGAGGGTTCGATTTTTGGCACGTATTTCTGCAACAATGAGCCACAAAAGGAATCCCCCGTATGTAGACTTCTTTTTAACGAACGATTCTTACGTGATGAGAAAGCGCTTTTTCTCTACCTTTCAAAAAGCTATTGGTTTTCCAAATTTCGAGACACTTACCGAATTATGATTATTTATACAAAATCACTTCAATTTTTTCACTTAAAAATCGAAGGCTCCCGCCCCGTATGAAGACCTGCTTTTTGAAAAATGATTTCTATATGCTTAAAAAGTATTTTTCCTCTTTTTTTCAAAAGCCATTAATGAATTCTCCTGGTATGCATCGGTACCTTGGCAGTTAAGCCTTTGTACAGACAGTCGGTCTGAGCAACCACTCAGTACCGCACACACACCTCAAGAATGCCGCATGCTCCGAGCGCTCGCTTTTTATGGCCGTAGCGGGGAGAAACCACTCCTCCCTGCTACTACTGGCCGGCCGATGGGCTTGGCTGAGGCGCACCGTAGCCGCGGCCAGGCAAACACAAAATAGTCAATACAAAACGCTTCTTACGAAACCTATTGGCCATAAAAAATTTTAACTCAGAAAACAACTACTAAATAGAACAAATAAACATCGTAACACAACAATAAGATGGAAATCCAAGCAAAACACATCGATCCCTATTTAGCATGCCCGAGAGGTCGTAAGAGTCTCCCGACTCTTCTGTTTCGAAGATCGCCGCGTAGGCACAGGTTGTCCTTTTCCTTCGTCGGTTCTTTTGCGTGAGGATGACGCTTCCCGGTGGTGAAGAGCTCGGTGTCGTTTTCGTCCCTGTTGGTGTGGGACGCTCTGCGACCACTCGTGTGGCTCCTCAAATACGATGGGCCGCGTGTGCCTTGCCACCTGAGGGTCCTCAATGACCCATAAATTTGGCGTTCTTTCGTTCCAAGCTTCCGTTTGGTCTCATTTTCCAACATCTCTCACCGTAGTGATCACGCACCAAGGCCTGGAAGTTCCAAAGCGGCGTCGTCATATATTTCACGAATTGGGAGCAAACTTCTCCCATGTTGGTCCACTCCGTATCGTTGTTGTCCTCATAGAGGAGGTAGGAACACCAGGGTTCCGACCGCTTGGAGATGCCTCTCTAGGCCTCTCTCTAGGCCCACCAGAACTCGCCGCATATGGATGTCCTCCGTGAATTCGTCCGGCCACACGATTATGGCGGAGCTGATGATTTTGATGTCCATCAATTTTTTGCCAGTCCATGTGGACATACACCGACACATGGTCGGTGCATGCTTCATCTGTGTGCACTCGACCGAACGCCGCCGGCAAGGCGATGAAGACTGTCGACGACTCAGACTGGGACAGCTCCCTCTAACTGGCCAAGCATTCCGATGCCCGCAGTCGGGTACGCTCCAGCGTCGTATAGTACAGGAGCATCGAAGAGGGTCATATGCTCGAATTTAACTACCTTTGCGGCCTCGACAGCCTCAGCATAGTCGACGCACCGAAGTCGATGTTCGTCGATCGCCACATCCAGCCCATACGGCGTCAAGTACGTCAACTGCTTCCTTCTCCTTACTCTCATCGCCCCAGCACTCTTGCTCAGCAATCAAGGCTACGTTAGCGAGTTCGAACATGTCGTCGACTCGCTTGGAGCGAGCCGTCTGATGCTGTAGGGACAGAATGCGGTCCATAGCCACAGCGATAACGAAGGTTCAGCGGGTGGTTGATGCCGATGAGCATCTTGGACCAACAAATACTGTTAACACGTGCAATCTTTCTTAACCTACCCCTTTTTCCACGTGCTTTCACCGTGTTTACAAAATCGTCAGAAATATCATGAGGTAACTTCTTCAACGCATCGAATGGTAACCTAATGGGTTTTTGATTGCGGTTCATCTCAGTCACCATATATTGTCACTAGTGCTTATCACCCGGTAAGGATCTTTCCACTGATTAGCTAGTTTTGGGAACTTCAAGTATTGCTTCTCGGAAGGTAATTTTATGCATACCCGATCACTAACCTTTAATAGATTGCGGCTCACTTTCATGCCCCGATCGTAGGCAGCTTTCATACGCTCGCTCATCTTCCGATTCACCTCTTCCGCATTGTCCCTGGCTAACCGAGTACCAACAGCGACTTCTTGAACATAACTGTCTATGTCGACTGTATACTTGCTTGGTTCGCTTGCCGTATCTAGCTTCCAGGACTAGGAACTAGGACTGAGGAGTCGACACCAGCAAGAAAAATGGAGATTCTCCAGTCGATTCGTGCACTGTGGTATTGTATGCGAATACGCAGTAGGGGAGAATTGTGTCTCACTCAACCGGCACAGACACTTTCTTTCGAAGCATCTGCCGCAAGGTCTGGTTAAACCTTCAAGTAACGCCGTTCTCCCCTGGGTTACACCCCTTGGTATGCACATGCTCGATTCCAAGAATCACACGTAGCTACTGCCTCAGCCTGCTGATGAATTCACCTCCTTGGTCCGAGAATACACTCAGCTAAACGACAGCCCTCGGCTATCCACCTTTCAAACAGTACCTTAACCACTAACGGAGCACTTTTAGATGGAATGACGAATGCGCCTCCATACTTTGTAAAGTGATCCGCCACAGTCAGCACGAACTTATTTTCCGTGGAACTTGGTCCTATCTTAGAACATCGATGCCTACCAGCTGGTACGGCTTAAACGTTATGATTGGCTTAAGCGGAGATGTCATGTTGTGGTGCTTGTTGTGACAGAGGCACTCACGACACTCTTCAGACAAGACCGCTACATCATGGGCCATAGTCTCCCAAAACAGCTTCTTTTTCAGCTGTTCAAAACCTTCCTGCTTCCAAAATGTTCAGCCAGCAAGCTGGAGTGTACTTCATCGACACCTTCTTTCGCTGTGATGGTGGCACCACTCTTCTAAGCACTTTATGATTGCCTTTAAATTTTAGGACACCTTCTTCAATCGCAAAGTCAGCGATCTTATACTTCGCCTTCACGCGAGAGAAAACCACTTTCCCCAAGATGTCCTCCTTCTATGGCAGTTCAGACCTTTCCGTAGACCTTATATTGATGTAATTCAGTAACCAATCTAGTTCACTTGTAACACAAGCTACAATAAGCTCATTAGGAATGGGTTCAGCATCGCTCGGATATTATTTTGGCGTAACCCCTCTGCTCAGCGCGTCAGCGACTCGATTCGCAACACCGTTCACATAGATAATTTTCAGGTTGTATTTCTGCGGCTCGAGTGCCTATATCAATATTCTCTATGAGACGTTAGAACACTTAAACAGTGCAGAGAGGGCTTGGTGGTCGGTATACACTTCTACCGGAAGGCCGTATACATAAATGTGAAACTCCACAGAGCGAACACCACAACAAGTGCCTCGAGGTCCGTCACATGGAAATTCCTTTCGCTAAGGGCAAGACCCTTAAAAGCGAAGCTACCGGACATTTTCCCCCTCCTGACTATGTGCTGCCCCTTGTCCTCGTTGACAGGCATCGGTGTGATTTCGAAAGGTCTCGAAGCACTCCATGCAGCCTCCATATCCAGCTGCTCTAACACCGGCGCCTCTACGATGGCTTTTTTAGCTTGTCAAAACAGTGTTCTTTTGAGCTATTTATTTAAAATCGGTTTTCTCTTCAGTCAGCTCTCCTCCGGCTCTCTTCCGGCAACTTTAGAGAACCCTATGACAAATTTCCTATAATATGAACATATGCCGAGAAATGTCTTTAACTCCGAACGTGTTTGAGGAAGGCGGTAACGCATCATGGTCTCTATCTTGGCTGGATCAGTGTGGAGCCCTTCGTGGTCAATTACATGTCTAAGGAATTCCACATTTTGCGCCATCAGCACGCGCTTTCTGGGATTCAGCCTTAGCCCTTCGTTACAAAAGACGACCAGGATTCTTACAAGCATTTCCAGGTGCCGTTACCTCGACTCGCTTGTCACCCTAACATCAACCAGGTAGCAGATTACTTCATCCCCTAGCACGTTCTCCAATATCACGTGCATCAGCCGCTGAAAGCATGGAGGGAATGCTGCTAACCCAAAAGGCAGGACGCGGAACTGGTATAAGCCCTCAGTAGTAGGGAAGGCAGACTCATCTCTTGCACTTCCCAAAAGGCTTAGTTGCCAGTAGCCCGTTGCCAAATCCAAAGTCGAAAAGAACCGCCTTCCTTTCAAACTCTGCAACATTGCCTAGATGGACGGTAGAGGATAGCTATCCACTTTCGTGACTTGGTTGAGCTTCCCGTAGTCCACACAAAGACGCAGTGTTCCTCCTTTTTCTGAACCAACACAAGACAGAGGACCAGCTAGACTTACTAGCCTCTATTAAGTCCTCCGCTCCTGCAGATTAGTCAGGATCTGACGTAGCTCAAATCGTGTGCTTATAGGGATAGGGCGCGTCTTCTACCGAATCGGTTGGGCGCCTCCCGTATCTATGTCATGCTCAACCAATGTCGTTTGAGAAAGCTCTTGGTCAGTGACTGCAGACACATCGGAGTACTGTCTCACTAAGGCATTGAGCGCTTTGTCGTCCGAACATTCCTTTCTGACAAAATGTCGAGTAGCATATTTTCTCTTACTCGCTGTGCGCTCGAGCATGTTTCTTGATACTTGACAGGTTTCAGTTCATCAAACCGTGCCTCTTCAACTGTTCCTATCCGTTTTCCATTTCTAAAGAGACGCGGTTTTTTGGAACCGTTGGTGACTGGAATCTCAAGGTTATTTTTCCAACTCCACTCAATATCTAGGAGTATCTTATCCTGGGACCATATCACGCAATTTTCCGTCATCTTCTCGCAGCTGTGTTTAATTGTAATTGTTTCTCCTCCCTTCAAATACATTTTTTCGGCGACTGTAACCAGACCGTTTCGGTTACTTGGCAGTTTGGGCTTCTTTCTCCGTTTGGACTGCCTGCTTACCGATGAGCGACCGCTGCTACCCTGATTAGTGGCAGAAGCCGTCTGGAAGAGTGATTTGAAGGGCAGCTGCAGATCTTTCATGGCATTTGTGCCAAGCACCACTACCTAGTCATTTCCGTCCATCACAAAAGGGCAAGTTGCCGCTTGTTCCCAGGTGTGCCATGTCAATAGTTAGGCTGACTGCACCCTTGAACTGTATATGGTTTCCGGATGCATCATAAATTGGTCGCTGGTCCTTCAGCTCGATTTCTTCGACATCTTCGGTGACATCGTAGTCGGAATCCAGCGCCTAATTCGTAATGGCATAATGCTCACTTGGGATTCTGTATCCAGAAAGCCTTTTTAGTCATCCCTAACAAATGAATGTTTATCAATGTTTGCTCACTCACCAGCTCTTCCTTGCTTGAACTCGTACCTACTGCTTTGCAGCCCCATTGCCTGAGAGATGCAATGAGCGCTTTCGGCTTCTCCTTGTCGCGTGCGCGAGGTAGCTTACAGGCTTTGTCTGCCATGTCCAAACTTCTGATAGTTAAAACATCCAGACGTCTGTGCCGTGCCTGCAGCACCTGCCGACTCGGCAGATCGTTGCTCCCGTCTGTCAACGTCTCTGACGTGGACACCTGACGTAGGCTTCGCATTCGCCGTATTCTTCCTTTCTGGAACCTGGCCTTTTGCTTCCTGAGTACTTTGCTGCATTGCTAGAATGACTTCCCTACTGCGCTCGCAACGCTGCACCAAACTCTTCAGCATTTCGTTTTCGCAGCCTTTTGGAGCAATCTCCAATGTTGTATAGAGCAAATACTCTGGCCAATCCGTTAATTGAGACACTAACTTCTCTGCTCTTATTAGCGAAAGCTCTCCTTCCGAGGCGTCAGGGTACGCTAACGCCGTCAACCGCTCTAGCTGCAAGCAAAATTAGGTTATGTCTTCAATACTTTTAAGATGTTTCTATATAGGCTTTAATTTGACAGGCGGAGTCATTTATCTTGGATTTAGAGCGCATAGTCTAGTTCTTTAGACAACCTGTCTTCGCATGTCTTGACAGTGCTTCGGCTATATTTTTTGGTATACCCCCTAGCTTCGAAATGAGTAGATGGACAAGGATATTATCTTGAAGACCCAAGTTTAGATATTTTATCTTGAACCTAAGCAGGAACTCGTCGAAGTGTTTCCCTTGTGGATCTCTGAACACCTCGATATCGGAAAGGGGCATAGCTGCGAACATGTTCCCCAAAGCTGGCTGATAAGGATTATTATACCAAACACCTTGGGGTGACTGGGTCTGGCTCGATGAGCTCAACCACTTGTTCCTTAGCCGAGGCTATACGCTCCCTTCTCTCTGTAATGACGAGTTCAAATCAAGGGTCTGCTTGCACTGCACACCACCTGTGCTCTCATCTCTAGTGGCTCCAGCAGAATCGAACTCAACATGGCAGACGGTGCCTTCGTACTCATGCGCATTCAACTGCTCGATTATCGCTGGGGTTTTCCCCGGCCGCACTGCATCTTGTGACTCCTAAAACAATCGCGAGTCATTTAACTGTTGTCCGAAATGTGTTCTAATTTCACCATCTGCTTCTGCAGATATCGCTTTCGGCGTATGCGCCATTTCACTTTTGGACACATCACTGTGACCTGCCTGAATGCATAGCTTGTGGATGAGCGGAGAGATTTTAACACAGTGCTGTATGCAAAGCGTGCTCTCTTCTCTCTATTTCTTCAAGTTATGTATCTCATCCCTCATGACGCTGCACTTGTGTAGAACTATGTTGCTTAGCGACTCGACAGAAAACACGGCTGCTTTAGCCGTCTTGCGCCCCCTCCCGCTAGGTGAACACGGCACGCTTTTGAGTTTCTCTAACTGCTCGAGCCCATTTGGGATTGACTAACGGTGTTATATTGAGTTCGAAAATTAGGCGGAAGAATCAGCAGATATAAGGGGAATTTCTTGCCAGGTCCAGTCCTGCACGTTCAAAGATATATCTTTTTCGAGGAACTTTGAAAAAATCTTAATGCAATAGACTGCACGTAAAGTACCACTGTTTATGCAAACCTCCTATACAATAACTGGTTATCGGTTTCTTCTCTTTTTTATATAATTTTATTCCTTTCGTGTAAATTTGTTCACTGTTTCATGTATATGCTGACTATGCTTCTCCAGAAGAAAACTGTCACGAGAGTCCTCGAGGGAGACAAAAACTTGAGAAAAATTGTTGCATGGCATGAAATTCAATAAAAACGGAGCAATACAGTAGCAGCAGCCATGATCTATATATTAGGCGGTGTCCAATGTTGCCTTGACGTAATCCTATAATCATCACCTGATTCTGCACGAAGAACCAATTCCTATTCTATCTATTACGAAAAACCAATTTCTATTCTATCTATTTTCCGGAAAACTTGCGAAGAAGAAGAAAAGAGCATTTTTCATCAATTGTTTCGCCTCCTATCCTTATTGTCACGCATTGTTTATGTTTCGAAACGTTTTCCATAGCGTTTTCTATGCCCTTGCAAAATCACTTGAAAGCAAGTAACAGAAAAACTGAGAAAAAATTGACTGGTTGTTAGGCATGAAAATCTAATATGCAGCAATCATACTTTAAAACGGCCAAGGAAGTCCAAAAACGCAAAACTACACCAGAGGAAAGTAGCGGCGCGGCAAATAAATTGGTCAGAAGCAAGAGAAACGCCAACAGTTATCGAAATGCGAGGACGATATTGACTGACTATTTCTACCGATTCAAATAAGTAGAGGGTTTTCTTGGTCTTGTAAAGTTGCTGCAAAAACTGATCTAAAAAAATCGTCCAAAACGCATCTACATGAAGAAAAAGTAAAATTTCAAAAATGGATTGTAAATGCAACTTAACGAAAATTTTGTCGTTAAAATTCTTAACATTTCTTAACGAAAAATGCCGGTGATTCCGGTAAATCGGTAAATCGTTAATCATTAAATGCACACTCCTAATCGGGTTACAATCACCGATTTGGCTCAGACTTGGCCTAGGGGTTTTTTTGGATGTTGAACACAAATCAAACACCCCTTTCACGGCGCGCTACGCTAGGCACAGGTAGCTAAGGATGATCAGTCATCTCATTCTCAAAATAAACAGAAATGAATAAAGTACACTCACACCAAATTTCAGATTTTTATAATGGTGCTCAGCACAAATTTTTATGGGTGGTAATACCTGTTCAGCAATACAAAAATAATGGATCGATTGTTACTGGTTCATTTTGAGGAGCGATGTCGTATCCCACTTTCTCCAGTACGCTATCACGATCTCTACAGTATCGTCGGTAAACATCCCCAAAACGCGGCCAGCGGCGGATTAATCCGCCGTTCCCGCCGCTTTGCCATAACTCAGTTCAAAGGCAATTATATCCAATGAAACGCATACGGCGCAAAAATCTTGACAAGATTTAAGAATTTTTGAGCTCCATATGACCTAAATTAGTCGAGTCCGTAATTGCCTTGACCTGACCCACATTCGCGCCTCTCGCCTAGTCTCGCCTAATCATGCCCCTGGCAGGAGTGGACCCGCCCAGTGAAATTTTTAAATTTTTAAACGCTGTCGAAAATTTGTTCCGTGCTAAATTTAGGCTTTGTCTCACCACGGCGATCCCTTTGACATTAAATTCGCCTAGTTTTCCACTAAGTTCAGCATTCCATGCATGCTCAACTGCCGTTTTTTTTCATTTTCGCTAATTATTTACGACCGTACCACTTTTGTGTGCGGGCTGACTTTAACTCAAGTTCTCAACTGTAAGGTGCGGATTACAAATATAGGTTTTAGATATACTTTGACTAGAAGAAATGACAATCAGCTACCAAACTGGCGGTGTATCATCCTCCCAAGGGACACATCCTGCAGAGACTACTTCACACGTGCAGATCCATGTCTCCACGTAGCAAATCAGTATGGAAGCCGGATATGTGCCCAGATGCTATGCAGAGATACTGCCCAGCAAAAAAGATGGAGTTAACTCGTCACGTCTGCAAGCTGCAATCCCTCAAAAAAGTTCAAATCCGACAATGACATTCGAGTACGACTTTTGCACAGACCTTACAAAACTGCTCCTGTCAATTAACGAAGCACATATTTGCAGTATTTTTTAAAATTACTCCAATCGACTCGAGTCTTATTTATTCCTTGAGACAAGTGAAGAGTTCGAGTACAGATTCTTATCGTAATTGCACCGACCCGACCTGTCCCGCCAAGAGTGCCTTTGGGCATACATTCGTTGCTTCTCTCCTCTCATTACTCACACTGACCGAAGTCATTTACATTACTTCGAAAAAAGAGTCATTTACATTACTTAAACGTTTATTTTAATTTCTCTAAAGCATTTGACAGAGTCTCTCATTCCAAGCTTGTTGTTAAACTAAACCACATTGGGATACATCCTCGAATCATAAGATGGATACAAGCGTTCTTGACGAATAGAAAATTCGTTGTCCAGGTAAATGAAAGCTACTCTGAGGCAAGAGTCATATGCAGCGGTGTTCTCCAAGGAGGAGTTCTTTCTCCTATTCTTTTCAACATTTCCACTAATGAAATTTCTGATTTGATCTCTAGAACAGGTGCCAAATGCTGCGCATTTGCGGATGACATCAAGATCTACTTACCTGTTACTTCTCTAAGAATGATTGTAGGATATTGCACGATGCTCTCAATGTTATTGCTGAATGGTCTCGTAAATGGAATCTCCCGTTGTCTAAAGAAAAAACAGCATTACTCCATCTCGGTCGTCATAACCCAAAATTAGATTACCATATAGAGGGCTCGGTCATTAAGAAAGTTGAGCAACAGAGCGATCTTGGATTTCTCATTACCGACGACTTTAGTTTTAACTGTCGCTGTGAAAATGTTGTTCGCAAGGCGACTGCCTTAATGCACAAGCTGTTCCGAGTCCTCGGCACTAAAGATACGGCACTACTAATTGGAGCCTACGAAACGTATACTAAACCTATCCTGGAATACGACACACCGGTTTTTAATCCGCAAAAGACTTATAGCCCTCCTTAAGAAAATCCAAAATAGCTTCACGCGGAAATTCATGGTTAGGTGCCTTGACTTCATATATGACGGCAGTTCGTCTAGTTCTGAGAGGAATGCTAATTTCAAACTGCACACCCTTTTTCACAAAAGGAGGAAATTTGACCTCGTTTTGCTTCATAAAATTGCTCAAGGTGTCACTGGTCTACATCTGGATCAGTTTTTGTACCCACAGAACATCATATACGAAAAGTGTAGCTTCATCGTTAGTGCTTCCGCATGCAAGGCGTGATGTTCCACAACATTTCTTTACAATTAGAGCTGGGTCCGACTATATCCGACTCAGCCGAAAAAGAAAGCTTCCGAGCAAAATTATGTCTTTTAAGTTCACGATAGATAACTATTTGGTTCCGTAGTGCATGATGCCTCTTAGTTGCTATTCCAGCAACATTTCATTCGTTCATAAATGGTGTTATTCAAGTAACCAATTTGTTTATTTTTAGTGTTTGTTGTGTTGTTTGCTACCACATGAGATGTCCCATGTAATAAATAATAAAATAAATAATTAGTGTGGGGCAACATGAAGGCTCATTTAAGGTTTGTACTGAAGTTTCCCTCCGGACCTACATATATCGACTTTGTTGATTGCAGCCTTTACAGGCGCTAAGTTATTAGAAAACAGGAAGAATTGTGCACAGCTATTAAGCAGTACTGGATGTCTTAAACGCCAGAAAGGTGCAGGAAATACATCCAGTGGCGTTCGCACAGATAGTTGAAGCTCGCTGGTAACATACTTTAAAAAAGAGAGTGCTGTGCAGAATAGAAACGCATCGCAGATCGCACAATATAGAAAATTTATTACAGTATCAATATTTCATACTCGTGCATTTGCATGTCTCCGGCTGCATGTGTTTAAAAACTATTTTCTGCCATTAAGCGTTCCAAAATGCATAATAAAGCCTTTTATCCGAAGTGATACGATTTTAACAGCGAGCAATCGCCCTGCGCCATCCGGCGGCCTCCTGAAAATCAAAAATCAAAGGATAAGAATGCATAGAATGACGTAAATAGAGTCAATCTAGGCAAATTTGATATCAAAGAGATCGCCGTGGTAAGGCAGAACATAAAATTAGAATGAAACACATTTTCGACAGCGTTTAAAATTTCAAAATTTCACTGCACAGGTCAATTCGTGCAGGGGCATAATTAGACGAGACTCAGGAGCGAATGTGGGTCAAGTCAAGACAATTGCGGGCTCGACTAACCTAGCTTATCTCGAACTCAAAAATTCTAAACTCTTGTTAAGCCTTTTATACCATTGGGTAGATCATGTTGTTTTGATTCCAACAACGTGCATTTCTTTGGATATAGTCGACTTTGAAGGGAGTTATATCAAAGAAAACGGCGGATACGCCGCTGGCCGCGTTTTAGCGGATTTTCACCGACGATACTGCATGCGTCATTTTTGCATGAAGGAAACGTGAAAATCACGAGTGTTATCAATGATAAGGAAACTGAAGACGGTCTTCCTACTTATAATAAACACCCTAAGCAGACACACTAGGCGAAGTTTGACCCAAGTCGGTGATTTCGACTCAACCATCTTAGTTGCCGATATGGCTGGCCTTCGGCTGCATTCGGTGCAACGAACATCGAATTAGTGTTCAGCGCCCAAAAAGCCCTTAGAAAGACGTTTGGGTTACGGGATGTCGTGTCGTGAGAGGCTTGGTCCCACACAACAAACGTGCGAAAATCGCTTTGGTTGTCAACGTGTTAACACACAAATTGATTCTGGATCTTACACTTAAATACGCAGACATGAAAATTTTTGCCGAATTCTGTATTTTTCTCTCTTTCTACCTCTTTCTCAAGCACGAAAGGAAGGAAAGAGAAGATGTCTAGAGAAGAAGAGATAAACATGAAGGGTAGGAAAATTTTCAGTACAAGCCACACCCTTCTGAAAAGCTACTTCCTAGATGACCGGTTCGCTGAAATTGGATGGTCAAGCTGCTCAAACGTTGACAGTTGCAACGCTTGGGCTTATTAGCAATGTAGGAGGACTAGCTTTATAAACAAGAATGGTACATGGCAATATGAAATTGTTGATGACATACAAATTTGTACGATTCCATGTTGCATGTTTTGTTGACTTTAAACAAGCAAGCAAACCTAGGTTATCGGCTTCTACTACTCCTGTATGTTATTGAATTCGTGATCTTGTAGGTTAATGATAACGTTGTAGGCATGATTTATACAACACTGTAATGCACTCCATAGATGAAGACATTGGGTGGAACAGTTTAAATTTCTCTGTGCCAAGCGGGCTTCTTAAAACATAGCTTTATTCGGCTTGAGCCTGACGGCTTTGTCGTTATCAAAAGCCTAAAAGAAGTCCGATTTTTGTGCGGACTGTGCTCTCATATCGTCAATCGCTTACTCAAAAAGCCACCTGAAAATTATTTTTTGATTTTTGACCTTCATTCATTTGAGCTGCGGTACACCACACCCCTCTAGGTGCTTATACCCTTGCATACCAAAAGTGTCTCACTAATGTAATAATATCTTCGAACTCCCACTGATTTATTTTAGTGTAGCGGTGGGGATGTTCGAGAGCATTAGCTTATGAATAAATTATGATTACAGGACAAAACTCGAGAAGTCTTGCTTACTTTTATTAACAATTATATACTACATAAATAAAGCCAGGAGGAGGGAAACACTCACCAGCTGACGAGCCGAACCAACGCCCACTACGGACTTCCTCTCAAATCCGGAGGAGGGACCCTCAGCTTAACAGCTAGATGGTGCAGCAGCCTCTCCATCTGCTTACGATTTCGAATCAGGAGATACTTGGGCAGCAGGCGGCCAGCTGTTATACGGGGGGTCGAGAGGCTGCGCGGAGCGAATTAGATGCAGCCCTGCTGTTCTACTGCCACCTGTCTTCCATCTAGGATCTACAGTAACCCGGTCCTCAAATCCACTACACTCACTCAATGGTTGACGTATAATTGGGCGGTTTTTCGGTACTAATAAAGCAGCGATGAGTTGCGTTCCAACTGGAGTAATTCCCTTGAAACTTGGTATTCAATTAGCGCTGCAGAAACTAGAGCAAATAACCATTTGAGTGCACAGTCCCCACAAAAATCAAAAATCTTTCAATTGTTTGATAACATCAGGCTCAAAAAAACTCTATATTAACCAACCCGCGTGGCACAGAGGAGTTTAAACTGTTCCACCCACTGTCTTCATTTATGGAGTGCATTACAGTGTTGTATAAATCATGCCTATAACGCTATCATTAATCTACAAGATCACGGATTCAATTACACACAGAATTAGTAGAAGCTGCAGCAATCAGCTCTGCAGAAGGGTGTGGCTTGTACTAAAAATTTCCCTAACCTCCATGTTTATCTCTTCTTCTCCAGGCATTTCCTCTTTCCTTCATGCGTTTCTCACGTGCTCTAGAGTGTGTGTGCGTCAGGGGTGTGCGTAATTACAGTTTACGATTTTACGATTTACGATGACATTGACAATTTCTTACGATTTACAATTTACGACATTTTGGGTCGTAAATTGCAAATATCCGTAAATCTGATCTTCGGTGCAGTGATGGCAGGCGTCCACATACCGTGGTACAAAAATTTGGCACGCTTCTAAGCTAGCCTAAGACCTTTGAAATCAAAGCAAACTCTTCCGACTCTAAATCAAGCAAAAATCGAAATGACATTTAGGCAGGTTAAACTACAGACTCACTAAGATGGTCTGAATAATTTTTTGTTTAAGAGAAATTTGGTATAACTTTATTTGAAATTTTTTAGTTCATCTGCCGAAGATGAGTAATAATTTTATAAAATTAATAATCGATTAAATTTCGTCTTAAAGCGCAGCAAGGCAGCAATCATATAGGGTGTTAAAAGGCTGGGTCGCGCCATACGCTCGAAAAGCAACTCGCAATGTTTGTTTGATTGATAGTGTAAATACTGCTTACATGCAAAAAGAAAGTTTGGATTTGTGTGTTTTTTACAATTGCTTATGTTGCACCTTTTGCAGGCGGGAAACTGCATGCAAACACAAATTTTGCATCAATCTAATAAAAATCGCGACGTTTTACACCATGGCGCAATCTCTGTTTTGGAACAGAAAATAGCTGCCCTCCTGCTCTTCAAGGCAAGCATTAATTCATTGTTTTTTTCTCAAAAATAAAATTTTAATAAAATTTCTAACAATGGGTTCACTTATTGGGCAGATGAATTGAAATTTCAAAAAAAGACATACTAAAATTTTCCTTGAACAAAATATTATTCTAACATTTTTAAAGAGTCTCTAGTTTAATGTAGAAGAAGCTCGTTTCAATTTGGAAGAGTTCGGTTTTTTTTTCAAAAGTTTAGGCAAGCTCAGAAGAGTGTCCAATTTGATTTGAAAAGTGTCCAATTTGGTTGAGAAATGTCCAACTTGATTTGAAAGGTGTCCAATTCCACGTGAAAAAGGTGTATATGTAAGCAAAAGGCCATTAACCATGTAACCATTGTAACCATTATAACCATTATGTTGTTATTTTATTATTTTGTTATTTGTTACCATTGTAACCATTATGATGCACATTTTTTGGTCGTCCAAGCAGTGCAAGCTTTTTGTTTAAGCAGCATGTATAGGTGCCCTAGTAAATAGCTTTTTGAACAAGCAGCTTATTTTGATTGTCCTGAAACTTACCCAGCTCGATTTCAAATATGCTAATTGACTTTAGAGGCTTCCAGCTTAACTACAAATATGTCCAGCTCGAACGGAAAACGGCTCAATAAAACACTCCCTCCCTTCGATAGGCTTAATATAATAGAAGATAATCTAAGTATTCAGATGCATTATAAGTCAGGCACCTCTTACGATGTAGGGTTTCCGATTTACGACGTTTTTTTGTAATTACTATTTTCGATTTACGAAATTTCGGATTTCATTTATTCATTTAAGCACACCCCTGGTGTGCGCGTAGAGAGAGTGGATCTTTGAAGTAAATACAACATTCGTCAGAATTTCTTATGACTGCGTGTAGCTTATGTGTCAAATAAATAAAACCAGCAGAACCTCTATGAACATATGTACTACTACAGCAAGTATGAGTTCAAGCTTAACAGAAATGCACAGAAGGACGCAAAGTTTTGGAAGAGCACTCGTCACGGTAATCCGCTCCACTGAGCACGGCGCGCTCCAATCGCATCCTCCCTCTACGGGTCTGTTCATACTTCGTGACAGCAGCGACAAGAGCGCAGCGCGCGGAAGTATGAACAGGCGACAAGAGCGACAAGAGCGACTGGGGCGTCGGGCGTAGTGTGGTGTACGTAACTGCACCATAACGTCTACATCGTGGCCTAAAATATCAAGTGAATATAGGTCTTCACGTCTAACTTCAACTTCAATTGCATTAGTTTTTGGGAACTGAAACAGACACAGGCAAACAGTTATATTAGTAAAAAGTTTCCGGAAACTGAGACAGACACAAGCAAACAGACATATTTTTAGTCAAAACAAGTTGTTAGAAACTGAAACAGACAGAAGCGAACAATCATGCTACCTACATCGTCAGTCTGGCACTCAAAATAGACATAAATGCCCTTCTACCTTTGTGTGAAGAATGTCCGAACAGGAATCGTCTCCTTCCAGCACTAGTGCGCGTTCCAGCACTAGTGCGGTGTAATTACGTACTCCACACTCCGTTCGTCGCCCCAGTCGCTCCAGTCCTCAGACACTCGCAGCGGTGACGACTGGGGGACGATGACAAATTATGACGTTGCGGGTGACGACTGAGTGTCATTTCAGGGCGGAGCTTCGCAAGCGGCAGGGCAGCGGCTGCATGACGTCACTCAGCCGCTCCTCGCGACACGCACCGCGAGCGAAATTTGTATTGTGGCGCGCTAACCCTTAATGGTCTTCAAATTGTGAGCCGCATTTCATCATCGGCTCATAGTCATCGAATGCAGCAGAGCGAAGCTGTCTGGGCAGGCCAAGGTTTTCTTCCTGCTCTCATTCCGCGCGTCTGTTTCTTACTCTTTGCCTATCTTTTACGTCGCAACCCTCGCGTTTCGTTTTTTTCCACTAACAATACGTTAATTCTAGTCTAGTATAAATCTCTTTCCAGGGACGGGGCAGCTCTGCGGCGTAGTGGCTTTGGCTGTTCCCTGTTTGCAGGTATGTGGTCTCCTTATCATTTTATTAATTAGTACGGAGTAACACAGCAATTTTCGAGTAGTGTTATAGCGGCGCAGAATGGGTTGGGGTGGGGGAGGCACTCTTACAACTGTGCGTTTTGTCCACCATACTGCTTACAAGGCTTTACTAGTCTAGCACAGTCGGCGCAAATAGGATCGGTGGGGGTCACCATATAGTACAGCCCTATTTGCTTTTTTGAAACAGGATTTTTTTTGCAGCAATAGTGTATTCTATTCTACCCCCCAGTGAACTGAGGTAGGCCATTTACGATGTAACTGGACATACAGCTGCCTTCTTACAGGAATTGTCGATAAGCCCGTAGGCGTCTACTGAAGTCAGACTTATATTCATTCTATGCAAATATAGTGGACGCTGGGGCAGGAAAGCTTGTGGTTTCTCCTAACAAGGACTCAGGTGCACACAATTACACATAGATATGCAGATTTATTATTCGAAAAAGGCTTCAAATTTATAAAACAGAAACATAAGTAGCAGACCCATACTCTATGAGGCGGGAGGGACCCATAATAGCAGAGCCGCTCCGAACACAAGTGGTTTCACCAGTTACTTGAAAAAGTAATTATGCTCAGTTACTAATCTCATCAGTTGGAGGGCTAAGCGTCGGTTCGTGTGCGAGTAGTGGTTAACCTGGTTACCTAGATCTTCGAAAGGGTCAGTCACGTTGAATTCTTCTAGTACAACCTTAACAGTCTTGCTGTGACTGTTGTAGAGAAACAACACAACTGAACTAAACAATCTCTCTCCTTCATCGTTGCTTAATACTACCAAATCCTGCCGCGATGACCTGTGGCATCTCCAATATACCTTCGATGAGTAAACTTTTCCTCGCAACACCATTCGTGAACTAAATAGTCAAACATACTTTGTGCAACCGACTTGCAAATTCTAGTAAGAGCTTACAATGGAACGTCTCCTTCTTGCAGTCTGAGAAAGCTTCTGTGCTCATCCATTAACTCATCAATACTGCTGTTCTTGGGGATGTACATATCCTCATTAACGAATATATGGGAAGGAATCCTGAAAAAAGGCTTCATTCATAACATGTAGTCACACTAGCGAAGTTGATGCTGACCTATTTATATGACGATTATCCACCAAATCTAGTAGTGTTCGCAAATTTTCGGCCCCTTGAGTGGAGCGCTTAAACAGAAGTGATCGAATGTTTTTGAGCGACAGATACCTGAAGATGTTTCCGTAGACATGTTCTGCTAAGTAACATTGGGTATGAAATAGACCAACTTCTTAATAACCTCCATACTGCTATTCGTCGTGCTCTGGTTGACTCTAACTTGTAGTCGGTCCGTCGTGATCCCTTCAGAGCACATATGTAGCGCATCCGAAGTAAAAATGCAAGGAGCCATCACTTTCATTGCAGCAGTAACTCCTGGAAGGTACAAGTTATTTATTACTATTACAGGTATAAGCGGTCGCAGTACTTGGAACTCCGTTCGCTCCTGCTTCCCCGTCCTTCAGGTAAGATTCTGGACTTCTTAGCTGAACCTCCGCTTGCTCTTCATCAAACCACACCTGTGCTGCTCCCAGCCTTTTTCCGCGCATGAAGCATTTCGAGCACCCAAACTCTGAATTCCACCGTGGAATTCCGAATAAAGCCTGCTGCGCCTGAATAAGTGAGACTAACTTCTGAAAAACGTGTATCATTTTTTTGGATTTTTGTAATCCACAAATATTCAAAGACCTACGGACATATCCGCAACACCTCTGTAAAGAGCCACAGATATCTGCCAGTCTTACTGCGAAAGCCTTATATCTATCGGCTGCCTTACCAAGCTTTCAAGTTCGGAACTGAGTCTGGAAAACTCCATGTTGATTATGTCTAATGCATCAAATTCCTGCTAGTTGCTCACCTACTAAGGAGATTCTCTATGAGAATATCATTTGGTTTCGTGTGACCATATATTGCCCCCAAAGAATTGAGTTCTCGTATTTGTTAACCTCCTTCCAGCCGAGGTCATCTACCCTCAGGTAGAGTGGCCACATGTCCTTCCTTTACCGAAAAGGTTACATGATTTATAGTGAGGCCAACGTAAGGGATACTTCTGTAGGTACTTTACCGAGTTATTCTTTTCGCTTTGAACACGTCTGTAGAGATGGAAAGCATGAGACGTAGGCGATTGTTTTGGAATTCGCTAACGGACTCAATACTTTCTGCAAATCCTGGGAACAGTCTTACGTCATTCCGACTCGACGTAGTTATAGTATCCTAAATGGAAGGACTTCTTGACTTGTCTACACATTCTAAGAACTTAGAAGGAATATGGCTTACACTGTCATGGTGAATTTGATGATGTACTTCTAAAATCTCCTGGAAGTGGTCAGCAATGACGTCTTCAAGTTGCGGAATCGTGTTCAACACGTGCACCTCTACTCGTTGTGATGCTTTTGCTCGTTTGACATTAACCCTTAAGTGAATTTACAGGCGTTTCTGGTAGATGTTAGCAGTTGGAATTGTAGCATACCCATAGAGCGGACATTCCACCTTTGGACAAACTCCAGTAGATCCGTTCAGCATAGTATTGCAGTTGCTGCAGTAGTAGTATGCAGTATGGTCGTGAAGTCTCAACTTGTCTTGAATGAAGGTTTCGACGTCATGCTCGAACTGAATAATGAATTCGCCATCTTTTTTTCGCATTCCGGGTATTAGCTTTTTTAAAACAGGAGCTCACATGAACGGAGGGTGCTACTCCGTATAACACCTGCATCAAGCTCTCCATGCGAGCAATCTCTTCCTTTGACAAACCAAAATGTAAGACATACATTGCGTAGTAGAGCACTTTGTCGGCATAACCTGAACAAACTTAGGACGTTTTAGAAGTACGTTTCGGTTATCAGTTATCACATCGTTATCATTATCACACAATGTAGTACGTTGCTCACCAAGTCCTGATCCGCAATTTTCGTTTAAAGCTGGGTGTGGGTCATAGTCGTCTAGCATATTCCCTAAATTCAACCCGTTGTGCTTTTGCATGGCAAAACTTCACCGAAACCTACCTGCATCTTGTTCGTTGTCGATTTCTACAATACTACTTTGCTCAGCACTTTCCGAGAATCGGCGAAGTCTTCTCGCTTGCAGAAGTTCACTCTTATTCCTTTCTAGCTCTTCCTCTAGCGATGCTAAAATGCTGGATTTTCAATGAGGTATTTCGATAGATAGGGTGATTATTGATTGCCGGGTGATAGAGTGATAATTGAGAACCGCTGTATCTCACCTCCTTGCTCTCTCACTCTTCTAGGGTTAACCCACTGAGAATATGGAGATTGGAAACGTTTTGCTGTTCGTTGGCTCATTCTGTAATACAACAGTCATGACTACCATGGAAAAGTCATCTTCTCGTATACGCTTATCATAGCCGTTTTTTGCTGTTTGGTCACGTGGAGAAGCCATAAAGATTTGTTTTAAAATAAACATGTGCCCGAAAGCCACAATACTGTGTAGATCTGGGAGTATCTCATCGCGCACTATTCCAGAAATGTACTGCAGAAAGCGCAAACTGGAATTCAATGATAGCAGTTCGTGCACGCGTTACGAAACACCGAAGATAATACGCCGTCCACTCGCACAATTGTAAGAATAATCGTCGTTCACATATGATCAAGCATACACGTTTACAAGATTTGGTCGAAAGCTCGTTTTCAGGAACTCGCCGGCCATCGTCGAAGACGATTTCAATATTGAGAGAGAAGAGGAACATCCAACAGGTACCTGTTTCGATCAATTAAGTAGTTTTATACGTTAAAATATTTCACACTGAATTTCATGTTCCCGTTAATTACACGTTTTATTACGCCACTAGTTTATCTTCGTTCCAGGGAATACTGCGCGTCGTGATTTGACGCTAGAAGAACGCCCATTGCCTCAAACGCCGGCTCGTCCAAGCTGTTTGCGTGACTGCATCAAAAGTGGTGTCATTGACATGATGTTCGCTGGAGAATTCATTCACACCTTGAGGACACAGAGGAAGCTAAGTGAGGGTTCTTATGAAGTAAGTTAGAAGATACATTTGATCAAAACTTCGAGAGCTGCGCCTTCTACAATCAGGAGTTCGTCCGATTCGCTGCATCCGAGGTCAGGAAATTTACCTTCGTAAGATTCAAATATCTGCCCAGTTGCGAGGAGTACAGAGATCTTCATACGGAAGCCACACAGCTGATGGTTAGGTTTCAATAGTTACTGAAATGGGGTACAGCGTCGTATTTAGATTCTTTTTAGGCGGACATCTTGATGGCGAAGTCAACTATTTTTGATAAAAGGCTAACCACTACTGCTCCGGAGCCTAACACGCCAACTGCGTCGACGTCCATATTTTCAGTCGCCAACTGTTCAAAGCAGTGGATCTTGGACGCAGACCTACCGTTCAAAATGTACGTGAGGAATAGATGAGTACATGCTCTTTAATTCTACCAAGCTGGTATGAAATACTGCAGGTGGACCTTATAAATGCTGCGCTTTCCTGGACACCCAGGTCAAGGGAAAGCACGTTCGTGCAGTCTTTGTCACTTTTTCGGTACATTCTTAAACAGGTATGCTAATAAATATATTGCCTAGGCATACCTCATTTTCCTCACATAATTCTTTTTCAGATCACTCATCCATGGCAAAAAATCAAGGAGTACGCCGTGAGACTGAACGGAAAAAATGGAAGGGATGGCACGTTGAAAAATCTGCCGGACGCCGTCGAAGGAACTCTGCTCGGTAAGTGGAATTCGTTCGGTTTCCTTCTCTTCCTGCCACTTTCTGCTGCTAAACTCTTTTGGCTTCTAAGTGGGGTAATTTCTACGTTCTAAAGGCAGGTTACTAGTTCTAATTGCTTTATAGGGTTCGCCGAGGATATGCTCGGATACGGCAGAGATGAGCTCAAATTTGGAGCCACGTTTGACCGCGCCCAGTCGAGGTAATAGTTGGCTATGTTGATGTTTGACCTCGCGATGCTAAATCACTATTATTTAGGTATTATATGAGCCTTGGAAACAATGATGTCGAAAGGGAAAGTGCGCTGGAAGACCTAATCATGGAGCGCTCCGTTTGGCGAAAACAGCTCCTGAAGGCCCTGCAGCGAGCAATGTATTAGTTTGTAAATCACACTTATGTAGTCTCTAGTTTCTCATGTTGTAAAGTGTTATTTCCAGGAATGATATTCGGTGTGGCAAGTGCGATCCTCCTCAGGGACGCTGATCTCATTCGCATTCGGAAAGCGAACCTCGACGATACCTCGCTAAGTAGTACTTACGATTTGTTGTTGTAATGTTTATGTTCATGCTTCGCGTCGCCATATATTTGTCTTGTTAGTTGTAGTTGGAATCCCACCATATTATTTGTTGAACATATACAATATTTTGAATACCATATATTTGTCCAACATACACAATATTTGTTGTTGTTGCATGGCATGGTTTCAGGAGATAAATGATTCTAGAGAAATGCGTAGAACTAGTACAATGAGTAAGCACAGCGTTCTCTAACCACTACAGTGCATACGCCCTGATCAGGACTTAAAGGGGACGACATAGCGAGTCAAATCCAGTGAAACGCACTGGCTATATAGGATGTAAGTAGATAACCACTAAAGGATAGTCCCCGACGCTCGAGATCCCTTGTTTCTCTGTTTTAAACGAAATTCTTGGTCGAAACCAAGGGAAGAAACGCGCGCCTCACATTTCCGCGTCACCAAGGGTGGAGTGTCCGGTAACCATCGGGGGACGGTGCGGTGACGACTGCGACACGGCCGAGTCACCAATGATGTGACCCGAGAGTGACCGCGCCGTCCCGCAGTCGTCACCCCAGCGAGTGTCTGAGTCGCTCCCGGCGCCCGCGCGAAGTATGAACAGACGACAAGAGTGACAAAAACGACAAGAGCGACAAGAGCGACTGGAGCGACGGCGCCGGCGCTCGAGTATGAACACTTTTCGGCGGCGCGCGCTCGGTTTTAATCGATATGCATGTTTTGCACGGGCGACGAGTCGCTCTTGTCGCGAAGTATGAACAGGCCCTACCTCGGTTGATTACGGGGCAGCTCGGCCCCTAGCATGCTGAGTCATGACAGAGGGACAGATTCTAGAGAGGAAAAGGGACGTGGCGGCTCTTACACCGCGTCTCTGCATTCACGTTCACTCCATGCGCTATGCGCCGGTTGGCTCGGAAGGGAAGGTTTCGAGCGAGACAGAAGAGAGAACGAGAACAGGGCATTGCCAGATTTAGTGTTATGACTCTTAAGAAATTACTATCTTACAACGCTAGACCATTTGACTTTCGATTCTTCTCATTGGGCTGGATTGCAAGGTACCTATATTCATCGACCATTTATCCCTCCTGTCGTGACTTTCGTCCCGACTTCTAAAGGACGAAGGGTCTCCGCGCCCACCTGGTCCCGCCGCGCGCGCCTGTCGAATACGCAGCCTCGATTCGCTGCGACGGAGTATGAACGCGCGCGCGGGCTTCATTCTTCGCCTGCCGCAGCCGCCCCGGACGGTCGTGTCCGGCCGTCCTCTCATCGCCATCCCGCTGGACATCGCCGGAGCTGGAGCGTGTCGACATCATCGCAGGACCGAGGAGCGCAGAGTCGAGCCGGAGGAGGAGGATCTACCCTGGCATGGACGCCAGGAGGAGGTAACCGCAGGTGCGAGGCGAGGAGCACCGCCTCGTGGGCACACGCCCCAGGCAGGACCTCGCCGGACCCTCGCGGGCTGCTGTCGGGGATTCCCCTAGTAAGAGTAGGAGGGCAGGTCGCATAACTCGTAGGTGTATATGTGTTTATGAAGTAGCCTTGTATAGTAAATCTGTGTGTATTGATTCTGCGGAAGTTGCGAGGACACGGGTTGAGTCCAACATCCTTTATTGATCGCAACATCAGGGGAGAATGGGAAGGCGCAGAGACGTGCGGGGAAGTCGGCGCAGAGTCGTAGAGCGCTCGGGGAACTAAAGTCCAACGCAGCATCGACCCAGTGGTACGGCAGGGGCAGCAGGGCCACTGTAGTTGGGATCCACTTGGCTGGAAAGGGAAGAGCATTAGCGTGCCGTAAGACCCCGCCGGTCTGCCACACACGTAGCCTCGGGTCTGGACCACCGTTACCGATGCCGGTGGCGGCCAGCCCGGGGCACGACATGGTGCATCGGACTGGGGTTGGGCGTGTGGAAACACACGTCTGGCCTTAGTGATCGGACCTTCAGCACGCTGTCGCAGTACGTTTGGCCTAGGTAAGCAGTGGGTGCGTGTAGTCTTTGGTGTAAGAACGTGCCAGTATTTTCGCAGTGGCTACGAAGGGAAGCACGACTAGGGTATTGCCTTTTCCACCCCCGTGGCCTCCGAATCTAACCCTTGGAGCCTGTAGTGGCAGCAGCTCTCCTTGGGGACAGGCCCCGTTGGGTCTGAGTCGCTGGGTCACGCCCCGGGGAGGGGGAGCGGGAGGAAACCCTTCCGGTAACAGTCATTGTTGCGGATATGAGCCAGTGGTAGGCATACTGGGCGAGGGTAACCCCCAGGCAGTGAGGAATTTTTGCCTGAAGTTCGACGCCAGCATGCATTAGCCGGCAGCAAGCAGTAAGACTGGTCATAAAGACGCGCGCGCGCAAGTAATTGCCACCCAGGACTTGGAGATTTCGCATCGCATACTTCGCATCGCACATTTCGCAGTTCATTGGTTTACGGCATCCTGGGTCTGAGAGTCTATTCCCGCGATGGTAAAGGCGGATGAGTCGACACCACGCGCGTCGGATGGTAAGACGTGTCAACGCTCTCGGATAAATCCCTGGCGACGCGGCTGGGAACCGGCCCAGAGCGTTTTGGAGCCGGATAAGGGGACGGTCCGTCCGCAACTTCGACTCTTAACCGGGCTGGAGCACTCCGGTCCGCAAGCGCTGTTAGGATACTGCGCAACACTTTCGTCATTCTCTACAACCCCATTTGTAAGCCTCCGCAGTCCCGTCGTTCCATTATTAACATCACTGCTTAGTTTCCATACACTCTCCCACTTCTTCGCACGTTCTCTGTTCCTTTGGTTAGCCGTAGTTGGCCGACAACGATCGCTCACCGTCAATCGCTTTCGAGTCGTGGGATGGCCCCTGGCCAGGGTCAGCTCGCGACAAGAACCTTCCCAGACATCATTTCTTACAGATTTGGGTACGACAGTTACTGCCTCCTGTCAATTTGCTCACGATGTCGACAGCATCCTCCAACAACGACATCCTCACCGAAGCCATGCAAGCGCTCGAGAACAACGTCTCCGCTCCGCAGACGCCAGTGAACGAGGACAATGCGGCAAGGGATTCGCAGGTACAAGCGCAAGCCCCACCCCAACCGCTTATGCAGTTGGACAAGCTTCCGCTTGAATCATTTTCTGGAGATATCACGCAGTTCCATAGCTTTTAGAGCGCTTTCGAGTTAGCTATTCACAACAATTCCAGCATTCCACCTGTTTATAAGTTTCTGTATTTGCGAGGTTTGCTTAAAGGAGATGCACGCATAGTCTTGCAGGATTTAGATCCGGACGAGTGTAGTTATTCCGACCTAGTTCAGGCGCTTAAGCGCAGGTACGATCGCCCGCACAGGACACGAGCTAGGCTTCACATGCAGCTGAAGCAGCTGCCCAAGTCAGGACCTGCAGGATCAGAGCTCCGCGAGACGTGGTTCCGCATTACAGGAATTCTCCATGGATTACGCAAATTCGAAGACTTCCGGATGGTTCTCCCAACCCTCGACTTGGTCAAGGGCAAATTCCCTCAAGACATCCGGGATAAACTTCACGATGTGGAGTTCCAGAAGGAAGAAGACTTCGACCTTGACGCAGTCATGCGTCATCTGGACAACATCATCGCGTCCAAGGAGAAGTACGAAGATTCGACCATGCTCAGCGAGGACTCTGCCGTCTATGTCAGTGCGCCGCAGCGGGGAAGGACGAGAACGCCTTCGCCGCGAAGACGAGACTCCAACATTTGCTACTTTTGCGATTCACCGGAGCACGAGACGCCACAGTGCTACGTCAAGATCCCTCTGTTTGTTCGACGACGACGTGTTCGCGCAGCTGCACTCTGCTATAGGTGCTTGCGCCAAGGACACGCCGCAACGACATGCGAACGCAGACCGTGCCAATACTGTGGAACCCAGCACCACGAACTTCTGTGTGAGAATCGAGAACGCAGGAGCGAAAGATCTACTTCGCGTCGTGATTCCAGATCGCGAGAAGGTAGCAACAGTCGTTATTGCCGTTATCGATCGACGTCCAGGGATCGCTATCCCTCAAGAAGTCCATCCAGGAGCAGAAGACGCTCCAGGAGTTCGTCATACGATCGACATCACCGCTCACGCTCGTACGACAGACACGAGTATAGATCGCATAGGCGAGAAAGATCGCACTCGCCAAGGAGACGATATAGATCTCCATCCCCTCACGTCACATTCAAGCCCACCAGGGGAAACGGCTACTATGATCGCCCCAGAAGATCATTTTCGCGTTCGCCATCGCAGTACACTGTATCGGAGACGGATCACGAGTTTGAACAGCTCCAACAGACATATTTGACACGCAGGTCACCAAGCGTACACTTCTCCGGTCAGTGCGCTAGCCTTATGCTAGCCATGGCGAAAGCGTATGCTCGCGACTCCGAGCGCCTTGAAAACGTCGTATTACTTCTAGATTCAGGCGCGCAGAACAGCTTTATCGCAACGCACGCAGTAACGCGTTTAGGCTTGTCCGTGTCGGACCAAAGACATCGCACTTTTGTAGCCTTTGGAGGTCAAAGAGTTTCAGAGATTTCAGGACTAACGCAGGTGAGACTTGTCGACCTATTCGACGAGAAACTCACATTAAGCCTCACTACTAAGGACGTTATTACTCTCTCGCAGCGTCCACCCTATCTGTCGGGCGCAGACATCGAATTCATTCGACGAGAAGGCTACGACATGCCATTGTGCCATTCCTGTGGACCAGTCCTTCCAGACATACTGGTCGGCATAGATGCCTACTGGAACGTAGTAACATCAGATCCTCCAGTAGAGCTGCCGTCAGGTATGTTCTTAACCCATTCCAGGTTTGGTATTGTCGTTTCAGGCATGCAGGATTTTCACGTAGATCGTCGCTACGACGATATCCCCATACGCACTCTATCGCAGATTCGCAGAACCAAGACGAAGCCATTGAACGGTTATGGTCGCTCGACTCCCTTGGCATAGTCGATGAACATCACCCCGACGCAGATACGGAATTGGATCAGCGCATTCTCGATAAGTTTTATAACACCTCTCAGCTTATCGATGGTTATTTGTATGTTCAATTTCCGTGGAAAGAATCCCATCCTAAGCTTCAGGATAATAGGCAGTTAGCGTTTTGTCGTCTTGTAAGCCAGTTTAGGAAGCTTAGCCAGACACCGAAAGCTTGGTCGCAATACGCCAAGACGATCGAGGAACATCTTCGGGCAGGCTTTATCGAAGAAGTTCAGGAACATCGGTTCGACGATCATCGGGTCTACTATATACCCCATCAGGCGGTATACAAGGAGTCATCGTCCACTACGAAGTTACGAGTCGTTTTCGACTCCTCGTCGAAGCAAAAAGGGGCTCCTAGCCTCAACGATTGTCTCCATCAAGGACCGACTCTACTACCGGACCTCGCAGGACTTCTACTTCGGTCAAGGCTTCATCGCTACTTGCTTATCGCAGATGTCGAGAAGGCTTTCCATCAAATACGCCTTCAGAAATCCCAACGTGACGCTACAAGATTCCTGTGGCTGAAGGACACAAGTAGTCCACCGTCGTCAAGTAACTTGCGCATTTTCCGGTTTACAAGGATACCATTCGGGGTTAACGCATCACCGTTCATGTTAGCGGCATCCATTCAACTCTATCTTCGACGCAATTCCACTCAGCTGTCGAAGGAGGTAGAACGCAACACCTATGTAGATAACGTATTACTCGGTTCAGACACTTGCGAGCAGGCCATTAGGAAGTATCGCGCAGCTAAACAACTTTTCAGGCAAATGCACATGAACCTTCGCGAATTTCTGTGCAATTCCGATGTGGTCAATCGCGCATTTTCAGAACAGGATTCAATCTTAAACGCTAGCCACGCCACGTTGTTGGGTATCGGTTGGAATGCACGTAGGGACACGTTAAACATCCCGTTCAAAACCCTACACGTACAGGTGGTATCAAAGCGCACGGCATTACGCGCATTAGCTTCCACGTACGATCCATTGGGCTTACTCACACCTTCCTTTCTCCGTTCAAGGTCTTCATTTAAGACTTGTGGGCTAAACATCAAGGTTGGGATGACCAATTGGACCCTCAGGACAGCCAAAAGTGGTCGCAATTGTGCTCAGCTATCCTGTCACCATTGCCAGCCATTCCTAGGTACATCTTACCCAACTTCTCAGTAACATCAGCTTTCGAGCTATGCGTTTTCGGGGATGCTTCCAAGCGCTTATATGCTTGTTGTGCTTATTTGCTTTGCCGTACGCAGTCTGCAGTAACATCTCATTTGGTCATGGCAAAATCGCATCTCAATGACACCAAGCCAATCACCATTCCGCGTGCAGAACTCATGGCAGCTTCAACTGGCATACGTTTAGCGCAATACCTCGTCAAGCAGCTGGACGTTAAGTTGGCCGCAGTACACCTATTTTCAGACTCACTCATTACTTTGCACTGGATCCACTCCCAGAAGAGCTATAAGACCTTTGTCCGTAACCGTGTGTCAGCTATCCGCAAGGCGATGTCGACGTTCGAAGAGCAAGGCATCCGGACTAAGTGGTACTATGTCGCCTCGCAGGACAATCCTGCTGATTGTGCGACTCGTGGGTTATCCACGAGCGAAGCTTCCGGACATATTTGGTGGACAGGTCCGACATTCTTGTCGGAACCCTGTTCTCGATGGCCTCACATCGACAAGGATTTCGCAGAGACACCGACCGACTCCACGGACGACGAAGAGGACAAGGTGCACGTGAGTCTTAGCCATCACGACGCCTATAAGCCCATCATACCATTCGCAAGTACCAATAGGTACACCAAACTCATTAACATTGTGATTTACATCTTGCGATTCATACGCATCCGGTTATTCAATCACGTTTCGTTAGTTGCAAAAGGGTCGTTAACAGCTCAGTTACCCTTCCTGGCAGCCATATCCTCTTCGGGATTAATAACGGCATCAGAGGTCGCAGCCGCAGAAACGCTACTCGTGCTTGCGCATTATCGCGAGCAAGAACACGTTTTACAGCGGATAAATCTTGAGCGGTTTAACGCACGCAGAGCCGACGACGGACTTATACGTTGTCCGGCGCGTGTAGGACCTCAAGAAACAGCGCCAATATTACTCTTGCCAGGTCATAGGCTCATGTACCTAATCACTATGCATTACCATCATGCACTATATCATTCTGGCGTATACTCCACAATCGCAAGCTTACGCAAAACCTACTTTATTCCATCAATTCGTAGGTCAGTGGCAAAAATACTCCGCACATGCGTTACGTGTAGGAAAGCCAACGCATTTCCGTATAGGTATCCAAACATGCCTAGTCTTCCAACGGAACGGATTACCCGTTCAAGACCATTTCAGGCTGTAGGCATAGACTATCTAGGTCCTATACAATTTCAAAGTGCACATACCACTGTTTGCAAAGCGTGGGTTTGTCTAATCACCTGTATGTCGACAAGAGCAGTTCATTTAGAACTAATTCTCAATAACACCGTTCAGGAGTTCTTGCTATCGTTTCGCAGGTTTTTAGCACGCAGAGGCACGCCAGACATCATCTACAGTGACAACTCAACGACGTTTCATGCCGCAGAGACAGCGATCACGGAAGTCATTTACAATCCCTCCACGTGGAAAACGGTTTCAGACTTCTCTTCCAGTCATAAGATCATTTGGAAGTTCATAACTCCACTGTCACCGTGGAAGGGAGGATTCTACGAGAGAATGGTCGCACTCTTTAAATCGGCATTTCGCAAAACAGTCGGCAAATCGCTACTCTCCTTGGAAGCACTTCAAACGATCATCGTGGAGATCGAAGCAGTCATCAATTCCAGACCGCTGACGCCTTTCAGGGAATCAGACGTGTTTGCGCATATACTCAAGCCGATAGACTTCATCTCCCCGGAAGTAAACATCCAGCTTCCACCTGTTTCGCAGCTTCCAGACCAACACCAAGACGTTTCCCATCGACTCGTCGATTGGTACAAGGACACCACCAAGGTCTTAGATAGCTTCTGGGATATCTGGCATTCTGACTATCTCGCAGCTCTGCGCGAGAGACAGCAAATTCCGCATCGTCGAAAAAGATCCGCGACGAAGACGACAAAAGAAGGAGACATAGTGCTCATGGCAGACGATAAACTGCCTAGAGGGCAGTGGCCGTTAGGAGTCCTCATGAAGATCTGCTACGGACAGGACAATGTCGCAAGATCGGCTACTGTCAGAACGAGCGCAGGACGACAGCTAATAAGATCTTTAGCTCATCTCTACCCGTTAGAAATATCCGCTCCAGACGCTTCGGACTCTCCTGGGTCAGATTCGTCATCAACACTACCACCTAAGCGGGTACAGCCATCACGCGCAGCTAAAACCGCGCATAAGGTCGTCAAGTCAGGGTCTCTCTGACCGTTCTCTTCCAAACATCATTCTTGTTCCAGGTTATGCGGTTCACAGCTACTCGATCGCCTAAAGTTATGCGTGATGCGGGTCCTGAGGCGAATACCCTGAGGTACTTTAGGGTGCTTAGGGGTCGGTTAACGCAGAGGCGCGGTCGTCATCATTACGCCTCCTATCGCCGTCCAGAGCAACATCGCCCGCAGACTCTCCAACGCGCAGATACGTTCTCAACAGCATTCGACACGCTTTCCAGGTATATAGGTTCCATTTTCATGTGCAGTACTTAGGATTTGCGCAGCGTACTCTCTTCTCGTAGTTACGGTACTCGTTTCGCAATACTCGTTGCACTTTTGTGCCGGGTCACGGTTCGCTTGTTACTGTATTCTAGATTGTTCTACTCGCTAGCACATCGTCTACTCTTCCTGTCTCATTTTTACCATCTCGTCTCTCCTTTGTTCTTGTTCTCATCATCTCTAATCTACTAATCCCGCACGCAGCGTCCAAATTTGTGCAGTACACCCTTTGGATTGGCCCTTACTCTTCTTTCTCTCTCTTTCATGTTCGTCACTTCGATTTATTCATCTTCGATTCACTCATCTACGTTCCTCACATCCTTTACGTTTGATACGCAGTTACTTCACTGCGTACCTCATCATCTTCTCGTCACTCGTGTACTCTTCTTCATGTCATTCTCTACTCTCGATTTTATCGCATTATCACTCTTCATACTTGCCTCTCTATTCATCGTCTCTCTCTTTTTCTGTTTCATGTTCTCATTCGCATCGTAGGTAACTCTAATACTGCACACGTAGGTAACGAAAACTGCACATGCGTAGGTCCATTAGCTATTTCCTATCTTGTTCTCATACCATTTTCTCCATCTGCTCAATCTATGTGTCTGAAAAGCGTATCGCACACACGTATCAAACAAAATTCTTTATTCTCTTAGTTAGCGTTAAGTAGTAGTAGTTATCATCTTCTAGTAATAGACATTCTCGTAGTTGCTCCGTGTAGTCACGCCCTAGGTTTCCCTACCTCTCTTAGGTTTTCTAACATTCATTCAATTAATCGATTCCAATATCTTGCCGCAGTCTCGACCGTTCAGCCGGTAGGTAGGTCTCAAGTCTATCTATGCTGTTACAGGTAATCGCGCATAGGCCTAACCAGCCACTCGAAGCTCGAGATGCAGCAGCCGACCATCATCAAGGAGAAGACCCCTCGGGGTCAGCCAGCGGTTCAGCCAGCCACGACTGAGACACCAGCGCAGTTTCGTACTGCACGCCAGGCCGATGACATCACGCCGGCACCCTCGACCTCGCAGCTGCACAGCGACTCCGACGACACTCTCGCATCGCAGTTCGTTCGCATCCTCCAGAGGAATCCCGCAGCGGACATTCCGCTCATCAAACAACTGACGGACGAACTCAGCCAGCTAGCAGCAGTCAAGGAACAACCGGAGGTTGAGGTACCGTTAAGCGCAGTTACGATGCGCAAGCGAGAGCCAACCGTAGCCAAAAGGCTTCTCGCGCTAGTCCGTAGGCGCGATCCTAACCAGTATTTCAGCCGCGCAGATGACCTCGAGCTACAGTTAGCCGCAGTTCCGGTCCAGGACAGACCGTTACTCGCACTACTCCAGAAGCTAACTGTCGCGCTGAATCCTGAGCACATCTTCGATTTGAAGCACCTTGGTGCGCATGATTATGTTCAGGTAGACGCGTACTTGCGCTCAGACCTTCACCGCAGTCTCCGCAGCTACATCACAAAGGAAGTTTACCTTCCGGAGTGGTCAGACGCAGAGAAATCGCGGTATCCGCAATGCGCAGTACTGCTTGTTGTGCAGAATGTGAAGGGCATCAAGGCGCAGTGTCATTCGCTTCAGGAATTTTTAGCGCAGCTCGCAAATACGCCAGTTCTGAATTTTGGTTCTTCGCTTTTTGAGAACATCATGACCATTCAGTCATTGGCTTACAACATCACGGCTAGGCAGGCCGCAATACATAATCAGTTCTGGCCGCAAGCGTTTAGGAAAGACGATCAGCCACGCTTGGCGGATCAGCTCGCGCAATACGGTCTCCATTTTCCAGATATTCACGACGCACTCGCACTGGCAACAGCTACGGTCGCTGAGGCGCAGCAGGTTCTCGCAAACCTCTCGCAGCAGCACCTCGAACGCCTCCTGATCATTCAGGACGACGAGATTTTCGCACCAACAGAGCAGGCCCCACCGCAGACACGAGCTAGCGGTGCGGGGGCCAAACGGCAGTCGCAGTCACCGACCTTCTCGGAGGAGATCGACAAGTTGGCCAAGACAGCCGACCTGAGACCGACACCGCTGCCGCTCGGGGATATCCCTATGGACGAACCCCAGCAGGTAGTGCACGTCGCGCAGGTACCGCAGAGCTCCGCGGCCCAACAACATTTCCCCCACGCAGTTGCAGCTGAGGAAGTGGTCTCAGCCCATGTCGCAGCGCCGGTTGTAGTGCCAGCTCAGGTTGCCGCTCGACCGATAGCTCCGATGCAAGCTGTCGCAGCTCCCTTGGTTGCAGCCCAGCCTGTCAGGATTCCGCTTGAACGCGCAGTGTCGCCAGACATTGAGGACGTTCGCGATCCTAGGATCGTCTACAGGCAGAGGGAATTCACGCCGCCGCGCTACCAGTACGAGCCGCAGTTCCAGGAAGAACAGGAACATGCGGTACCTAGTTGTTTCTTCTGCCACGGTTATCACTACTCCTCAGGCTGCCACGTAGTCGTAAACTTGTCGGCTAGACTCTACATTCACGCGCAGCGAGGTAGATGCTTTAAATGTGGCGAAGAGCACGATGAGCGCAGTTGCAGGTTGAGGCGCAAATGTCGCGCATGCCAGAGCCTAAGGCATCATACTGCCTTCTGTAAGTACAACAATCACGTGCGCGTAGATTTTCCAGAGCACGAATTTTACGATAGGCTCGAGGAAGCGATGGCCCAAGCACGGGAGGTCAGGATGCGACGCAGAGCAGCGCAATTTCAGGACTATTGAAGTTCGTAAGTCGCACATACCTTTCCTTCTTCACTTTCCTATCTTAGTTAGTTCGTTTCTTAGCTTCTTTTAGCTTCTTTTACTTCTCTCCTTAGTTTACACCTACGGTCAGCACTTGCATATTTGTTACTTTTCTTTAGTTACTTTATAGCTACCTCTTTAGTAGTCTTTAGTTTGATCTCTTTTCCCGTATCTCTTCTTGCAGGTATTTCTTTTCGCAGATGCCGGATTTTCTTTTCGCAGTCGCCAGGACTGCTACGCAGTTCGATTCCTCCGCAGTTGCAGTATTTTCGGTTCGCCTTAAGCGGACAACACGACTTTCGTGTTCCTGGGGACGCGGTTGGGAGACCGCACTTACCTTTTGATTGGCCCTTGGGTAACACCTTTTTGGTTCCACGTGCCTTAACCGTCCAAGGGGTTCATTCTCTGTCCTTGCGAGTTCGAAAATCTCCCACTCGCAGTTTCGTGGTCCCATCAGAAGCACAGTAACCGCGCTCGTAGGCAAAACATCAAGTAGGCCTATCTCTCTCGTCGACGACAACATCACGACGCCAGCTGACTTCATCTACATCAACCCAATATTCTACATCGCCACCCCATCTACATCAATTCAATATTCTACACTTCAACTTCAACGCCTTTTACATCTACATCAACTCGATATTCTACGATCAGCCGGTCATGAGATAGAGCCGCAGCTACGCTGCCGACGCCGACGATGTCTCCACGTGTGCATATGATCATTTACTCACGTAGTAGTTTTGTATAACTGTTTACTTGTCTTGATTTGTATTGTAACTCGTAGGTCCCCAAACATTTATCGTCTGCTCATAACCCCCCTCGCGACCGCCCAGGTAACAGCAGTCCTCACACGTAAAGGGGAACGTGTTTGCGCAGTCTCGACATGGTTAACTCGGAGGACTTAGGCCCTCATTAGGACATCTACGATTAACTGTGTCTGTATGTTGCGGGTTAGGTAAGTTCCTCGCAGTAGCACCTCCGTCGAGTCCAATCGCTGTCGTTGTCGGGAGTGTCGTGACTTTCGTCCCGACTTCTAAAGGACGAAGGGTCTCCGCGCCCACCTGGTCCCGCCGCGCGCGCCTGTCGAATACGCAGCCTCGATTCGCTGCGACGGAGTATGAACGCGCGCGCGGGCTTCATTCTTCGCCTGCCGCAGCCGCCCCGGACGGTCGTGTCCGGCCGTCCTCTCATCGCCATCCCGCTGGACATCGCCGGAGCTGGAGCGTGTCGACATCATCGCAGGACCGAGGAGCGCAGAGTCGAGCCGGAGGAGGAGGATCTACCCTGGCATGGACGCCAGGAGGAGGTAACCGCAGGTGCGAGGCGAGGAGCACCGCCTCGTGGGCACACGCCCCAGGCAGGACCTCGCCGGACCCTCGCGGGCTGCTGTCGGGGATTCCCCTAGTAAGAGTAGGAGGGCAGGTCGCATAACTCGTAGGTGTATATGTGTTTATGAAGTAGCCTTGTATAGTAAATCTGTGTGTATTGATTCTGCGGAAGTTGCGAGGACACGGGTTGAGTCCAACATCCTTTATTGATCGCAACATCAGGGGAGAATGGGAAGGCGCAGAGACGTGCGGGGAAGTCGGCGCAGAGTCGTAGAGCGCTCGGGGAACTAAAGTCCAACGCAGCATCGACCCAGTGGTACGGCAGGGGCAGCAGGGCCACTGTAGTTGGGATCCCCGTGGCTGGAAAGGGAAGAGCATTAGCGTGCCGTAAGACCCCGCCGGTCTGCCACACACGTAGCCTCGGGTCTGGACCACCGTTACCGATGCCGGTGGCGGCCAGCCCGGGGCACGACACCTCCTACTGAAGTCTGAAGTAGGGAATCTGTAGTGGATTGCCTAGTCTAAGAGAAATTAATCCATATTTTCCTCAAGGATGATCTCGGTATGTTTTTATGAAAGTGCTTGCAGGGTGCCACACCCTTGGTGGTACCTGGAAGAGCTATAGAAGGGCTTGTTCATACTTTGCGACGGGAGCGATGGCAGAGGTGGGAGCGACAGGGCGAAGGATACTTATCGATCAGTGCCGAGCCATCGCCTGGTAAGAACCGATAATTATGCTTTGCATTAACGTTCCTGTCGCTGCCGGCGCTGTGTATAAACAGACCTTTTATTAGAGGGGGCCCTTGACTAGGCCAACGATGAATGGGATTCAACGAATCGAAGGCGCTTCCCAACAAAGAATGAGCCTCAAATGACACACAAGTTTCTGCAACCACCGATAGGTTACATGAAACTTGGAGGAAGGATTGGGGTAGCTTCGCAAATCGGTAGTTTAATAACTACGGAACTCGAACGATCAGTTTTTTATGGGGGAATTCAGTTCTAACAATATGTTTCATTAAATCTTCGCTCTCACACACCAACATTATGTTATGTTCATTACACAGGTGGTTACCCACCCATGTTAGAATACTGAGCAGTAACAAAAAAAAACTGGAACGGATTAAAACATCCATAGGACAAACGGAGAAAACGTTAGACAGCGAAATAAGAGAGAATGAAAACCAAGTCGAGAAACGTGCGAAGAGCTAGATATTTGATATTGGGGTCCTTGCTTATAAGATTTTTGAACGTACGGTAGCTCAACCCGAAAGACCCTTTTTTAGAAAATCTTTCGAAAGTGGCCGCTGTTCTATTAATAAAATAAAACCTTCTACAATTGAGCCTTGCGGCTTTGACATGAGTTTCATCGAGCCACCCCTAGTGGACGTGGTTTTGGTTGATACCAAGTTCTCAACTTTAGGACCGCAAGCACCATGGATGATTTATGGAGCAAGAGCAAGCCACTGACTTTCCTCCTATGTAACAGTGTCGTTAGGCCTGAATTTGCGTTACGTTCTGTGCTGGATGGAATTGCTTCATACAGAAATCCCATGGTCCTAGTCATCAATTTGCTCGAGAAGCTATTTCGAACTTTTTCCATTTTTCCAATAGTGTTACTTTCATACGGAGTGAAAACAGGGGTGCCATACTCCTGAATAGGCTGAACGTAAGTTTTGTAGGCACGAAGAAGAACTTTTGCGTCCTATGTTGACTGGGCCAACACATTCTGTTCACTACAGCAGTAGCTCTGTGAGAAATAAAATCACGTGTTTATCAAAGCAGAGATATTTAGAAATTATGAAACAAAGGTCCGTATTTTCCTGTACACTGTCAATTTCAACGCCAGCAACGGTATAATTGTGGTTTTGATTATTGGACCCTAGATGAAGAACCTTAGATTTTTCTTTGGACAAAGGTAGGCCCCATTCATTGGCCCATCACCTGTATCACCTGTCACCTGTCGTCCCGTTGATCATCGACTTGCTCGAGCGGGTGCCAGCAGCGTCTCCATTCGTCCCTGTCGCGTGACAGAGTGCTCCAATGGATCCTCCTCGCTCGAGGGACACGAAGAGCGTCATACCGTTCGTTAAGTGCTTTAACGAAGAAGTCCGACCAACGCATTGGTGGGCGTCCTGGTGTTCTTTTGACATCCCGCGGAATCCAGTCGGTGATGGCTCTCGTCCAGCGGCTGTCTGCGAAGCGCATTACGTGGCCGGCCCACCTAATTTTCGACAACTTGGCCCACGCGACAGCGCCTCTGATCTTCGAACGTCGGCGAAGCTCGGAACTCCGGAAGCCTTCTCTCACTTGCGTGAGTCGTGTCACTCCGAGCATCGCCCTCTCGATTCCACGCTGGGAGACGCTGACGGCGTGTTCGTCCTGCTTTCGTATAGCCCAGGTCTCTGAGACGTATGTTAGGGCAGGAAGAACAGTGGAGTCGAATAGGTGGGCACGGAGTCGGACGTTCTTCGTCTTCTTCGCGACTTCTTCGACGCTCTTGAAGGCTCCTCAAGCCGCTCGTTTCCTCCTGCTCAGCTCTGGCGCTAGGCCGTCGGCCATATTGACTTCGTGACCCCGATACACATAGCTGGAGCACTCGGAGATGTTCGTTTCGTTGAGCGAAAATGGGGCATCAGAAACTTGTCCGTTCCTCATGAACATCGTCACCGTAAGAGTCAGCTGCAGTCCAACGTTCCCACATACACGATCGAAGTCGGCTAGCATTCGCTCCGCCTGGCTGATCTCGGTGTTATGAGCACGATGTCGTCAGCGAAGCGAGATGATGTACTTGCCGGCCATCGACCTTCACTCCCATGTCTTCCCATTCTAGTTCGCGCATGACGTTTTCGAGGGTGGCGCTGAAGAGCTTCGGGGATATGGTATCCCCCTGCCGAACCCCTCTCTTTACGTCGGTGAGGTCGTCGTTGTAGAATGGTGAGATCTTGGTCGTGAATCCACTGTACAGCTCTCAGGACTCTGATGTACTGAGTAGGAACACCCTGAGTGAGCAGGGCGATGACCGCTTCAGTTTCGACGGAGTCGAATGCCTTCTTCAGGTCTATGAACGTAAGGCACAGCGGCAGCTTGTACTCTCGCGAGACTTCGATGAGCTTTGTAATGGTGTGTATGTGGTCGATCGTGCTGAATCCTCTCCGAAACCTGCTTGCTCGCATGGCTGTCCTTCGTCCAGCGTTCTGCTGATCCTATTCAGGATCACTCGAGTGAACAGCTTGTAGACTACGGACAGCAGGCAGATCGGGCGATAGTTGCCAATGTCGTGCACGTCTCCCTTCTTGTACAGCAAGACGGTCCTGCTGGTCTTCCACTGAGATGGAACCTTGCACTCCTACAGGTAGCGCGTGAAGAGCCACGCCAGGGTGTTGATGAGCGCTGGCGGGAGGTTCTTCAGGTGTTCGGGTCTGATCCTGTCAGAGCCGGGTGTTGTACGTTTCTTCACCGACGAGATGGCGTGTCGGATCTCGAAAGGGAGAACAGAGGGGACGACGTATCCATCCTGCGGAAGATGGCGTGGGGGCAGGTGGACGTGGCTATCGAAGAGATCGGAGTAGAAGTCGTGGATGACCTTCTCCATGGTCCTTCTGGAAGAGGTGACGGTTCCGCCCGGGCGTCGGAGAGCGGTCATCTTGGTCTTGAAGTTGGCGAAGTTCCGGCGGGCATTGCGGATGCTCAAACCTGCCTCTGCTGCTTCAGCCAACACTTCCGCCCTTCTCTCCTTAAGAACCTCCTTTATCGCCGGTCTGCATAGCTTCGCAAGCTCGGACCTCAGTTGGTAGTTGCCTGACGCTCGTGCTGCTCCACGCTGGCGTATCAGCTGGAGAATTTCCGGAGACAGGCGTCTCTTAGTGGTCTTCAAGCTCTCGGCTCCCTAGCACTATCGCGGAGATGGTGCACGAAGTGGTCGTATTCCTCGTCGATGTTGTCCATAACAGTATCTTCCCAAAGGCCGGCAAGAGATGTGTAAAGGTCCCAGTTGATGGCCGTTCTGGGATTCCTCTTCTTGAACTTCGCGGCCTTCTCTCTTTGACGCAAAAAGCGGAACCTTGCGCGAGGGAGGCGGTGGTCCGATCCCGTGTAGAACTTGGGGACAACGGAAACGTCGGTCAGGCAATACTTGCGGTTGAAGATGATGTGGTCGATCTCGTTGTGGAACTGGCCACCGAGAGATTCCCAGGTCCATTTTAGGGAGGGAGGCTTCTGGAACTGTGATTTTAAAAAGACGGTCTTGGTCGACATGATAAACTCAGACAGCCTTTCACCTTGCTCGTTCCACTCCAAAACCGTGGGTTCCGATGTGAAGTTCTTCCGGCGACCTTCGCGGTCCGATCTTGGCGTTGAAGTCGGCGACGATCACCTTGTAGAAGGTGTGATCTTCCCTATAGAACTTCTCCAGCTCCACGTAGAAGGCTTCGACCTCTTCGTCGTCGTAGTCGGATGTTGGGGCATACGCGACGAATACAGTCAATGCTGGCACGGAGCCACATCGCTTTAGTCGCAGACGTCCGATTCGGGTTGTCAGAGACTCGTACGAATCGATGTTCATGGCCAAGTGCGTGTTGACGAGGACACCAACCCGCCTACTCCCCTGCTGTCGCATGTTCCGAGGAACAGTTCTTCTC
>OX375870.1:53390981-53502511 GCA_947359475.1 Heligmosomoides polygyrus bakeri
TTCTGCTATCAATCGAATAAAAATCGCTCAGCCGAAATAACTTCGAATGGGAGAATCTTACAGCCCGCAGCTAAGAAGCAAACATATAGCGCATTAAAAGATGAGATCGCGCCATGTACTCCAAAAATGCCACCTAATTGATGCACCAAAGTGGGGATATGTGTGTTCCTCATTGTTGTATTTGTTGTTAAACTTACGCTATCAATAACTATCGCAACGTCTGAAGGGGGCCCAAGCGATAAATAGGAATCATGAGTGGGCGGGAGAAACTGTTGCATGCGCTCGACACAACGAACTTCGAATGGGAGAATCTTACTTACAGCCTATGAGCAAGCATATAGCGCAATAAAAGACGAGATCGCACCATGCCCTCGAAAAGTTCACCGCAGCCTTTAATCGACTGATAGTGTAAAAGCCACTTAATCAGAAAGGTGGGATATGTATGTTCCTCACCGTTGTGTTTGTTGTTCAACCTCTGCTATCACTCGAATAAAAATCCAACATCTTGGAAGGGTGTAGAAAGTAGGAAATTTATGTGGGCGGGAGAAACTGATGGGCTCAATCCAACCAACTTAGAATGGGAGAATCTTACTTACATCCTACAGAATCAGGCGCAAAACGGCTCGGGTGGACAGGGCTCATCGTGTTAAGTGGTTGTCAGCCTCTTTAAGAAGCACACGAGTGGATATAAGTGCTACAACTAGCAGTGGGGATCAAATAGGCTGGGGCGGGAGGGCCACGATGTAGGAACGCCCAATCCGTCGTTTCGTGTTGCATGAAATTGAAAATTATCAGCAGCACTGGTGGGTTCTAGCCCTATGGTGAACCAAGTTAGTTCACCTGCTGTGAATGGGCATACATGTGCCTTCCTACCAAGGGGCATGCTCTAACGTGTAGAGCGAGGAGCACTAGAATAGGGCCGTAAATTCTCACCACAACACTGACATCAACCTAAAGGCTCTCGAAGAGAAACAAAGTAAAACAGTGGCAAAGGCAGTAACGAAGAGCGGCAGTATGGATTAACACAGCAGGAGCTGTTCTCAGGAAAGTGAAGGCGGAAGCTCGTACATATCAGAATGTTATGCCCGAACACAGAGAAGGTAGCAAGAACAGGAATGAGCAGTGACCTCGGCCATGCACACAGGCGGCAGAGTTGTACCCTGCGGTAACACAGCTGTAGCAGCACCTAATTGCAAGCACTAATTGACCGGTAGCAAGGACAGGAGCCTTTCTAGCGGGTCAGTTCGAAGCAGTAGCCACCCAACACGTGCGCGGGCAGAGCCGCGGCGCCGGCCTATTTCGCAACGCCTCACGTGTCCTCCTCGGCAGCGGCCATTGCTCACCTTCCTGCGCTTCCCTTCGGAGAGAGAAGTCGAGAACCTGCCTCAAACTTGGGTGATTAAACCATCGAGCCCGCGGAGTTTACGAAGTTTCCCACGGTCACGTTGAGACAAAAAAAAACCCTCCTCTATTATATATGGTGGGATTGCATGCTATATGTATTGACGCGTAGGTATCTCCGGCAACGACGCTGCAGTCTCTTCACAGCCGGTCTGTAGTCCCGTAGTGAAATCTTTTTATATTTCAGGGATTTCCAAGGGAGGGTACCAGGTAATAAAGAATATTTAGAATAAATAATAAAGGTAATAAAGAATAGAGAATATTAGAGAGCGTAATGAATACAATTACACATTTTTCTTTTTCAAAAAAGTTCGTTTCGACACGTATCTTCAGACGAACATTTTCAGTTGTAACACCTCCGTGGTGGCTCCATTAGTGAGGAGGAAGGTGTTATAACATTTTTGGGTGTGTAAAATTATTAACTTACTGCTTCAAATTCTGACAGTTTCAATTTTCATTAAACGCAAAATGCTTTAAGAAACTTTATTTTTATATTTTATATTTAGTTTCAATAGTTTATTTGTAATGATATATAATTTGTTTAATTAAGATTTGAAATTAACCAGGGAAAAGTCTCAAGCGTAGGTCTGAACGGGGGAAATGGATAGTACTGCGAAAATCTTCACCCTTCATATAGTAGAAAAACATGTTTCGTTTTTGCTGAGTCCTCAAATCAAAAGAGCTACGGCCCTCGAAAGGGGGGGGGGGGTACAGTAGCGCACCGTCAGCCCACGTGTATGCGTGCGCTGTTGTATGGGACGCGGCGAAAGGCTCTGCGGCAAGCGAGTCGGTGGCTCAGCAGGGAGCGGGACTACTCGCAGGTGCTACGTCGGGTGTTCGACTCCCGTGCTATGCAGTATTTTTGCATCTTTCATGATTGCCGCCTTTTTTACCAATTTCCTTCCTACACATCTCCTACATATTTATTTCACCCTACTTTGTCAAACAAGGATCAGATTCGTACTCAATGCGAAGTTTGGACAAGAACGGTTACCATAACCTTACCATTAATCACATTTATTTACTGTAATTTAACGTACTCCAGGGTAATACGGAAAACGGATGTCAGATTCGTGATCACCATCCCAAATAACCCCTCTGGGAGAAGTTTGGGCGAAATCGGTGATTATGACTTCGACGGCTCTAGTCACCCGCACCTACCTTAACCTACCGTAATCGGCCGGAAATTGAAAAACGAATGTCAGATTCGTAATCAGCACCCCAAATAATCCCCCTGGGAGAAGTTTGGGCAAAATCGGTGATTATGACCTCAACAGCCCTAGTTACCCGTACCTGCTGTAACCTGTACCTGTTGTAAGGTCATTGTTTAACGTTTGCTGAAAAACACAAAACATTGTATATTTCAGAAACTGATAAAAGTGAGTGAAGCACAGCTCACAGAAACCTTTATTTGACAATTTACAGTGAAATAAATGTGTAGGAAGTAGGCTGATCTAGACTGCCATGTCGTGCCGACTTTCTCGACACTATTTCACGACTCCAGTGGGAGGAGAGGTCGAAAAGTTTTTTTGCCTACACCTCGCCCAGGGGGGGGGGGTTATTTGAGGTGCTGATCACGAATCTGACATCAGTTTTCCAAATTTCGGCCGATTACGGTAGGTTATGGTGGGTACGGGTGACGGTGCAATAGTGTACCCCCAATTTCGAGGGCCCGTAGCTCTTTGGGTTCAAGGACTCAGCAAAAACGAAACATGTTTTTTTACTACATGAAGCTTGGAGACTCTCGCAGTACTATCCATTTCCACCATTCAGACCTACGCCTGAGACCCTTCCCTGGTAAGTTACAATTATGAAGGTTTTTAAACACACGGTAGTCGATCAGCTGACGATCAGCTGACTCTGGTCTTCATTTTGACAAACATAATTCTATTGTAGTACAGTATTCGCTATCAGAACGGATAACTCATGTCATTCCACAGCGTAAGTCATTTTGCTTTGCTAGGAATGATATCACGGTGATACTATTTTCTATCTTACCAGCCGTCCGTGCGTCCTCTCGGCGGCTTCGCTGGCAATAACTTCTCATCATCAATTGTAGCTGACACCTTTGTCATGGTTTCTTCAGGAAGAACATCTTAACTACGTCGATTAGAGCAAGTTAGAAAAAAAAGTGAGAAAATGGACGACATCCACAAAAACGCTTATTTGCCCAATATCGATTGGTGGCGATTGACAGTTCAAAAACGAACTTCAGATTCGTGTTCAGCGACCTCGATTACCACTAGGGGTAAAGTTTCGTGCCGCTTGAACGACATCCACAAAAAATCGATAATATCGATCAATATCGATTGATCGACTCCAGACTCGTGTTCAGCGACCCAGATTACCCCTAGGGTTGAAGTTTCGTGCCGCTCGAACTCCATCCTCAAAAAATCGATAATATCGATCGATATCGATTGCCTCCAAAAACCCCTCCCGTCGATGATCATCTAAATGCCCAGGCACGGTTGCCGACGTGTTCGGCACGTCTACGGCTCGCCATGCAGGGTTGCCGACGCGTCCCAAGCAGGGATGGGCGGAAATTTTAATAATTTTCCCAGAAAACAGAAAACAGAAAATCGCTTTCGTCAGAAAACAGAAATCAGAAAACAGAAAAGCCAAAAACGCCAGAAAACAGAAAAATCAGAAAACAGAAAACAGAAAATTTTCAAATTTTCAGACGATCTAATTATTCTACTCAAAGGTCCATTTTTCCGGTAGCAAATACTTTTGTATGACTAGAAATGTGGTCGAGAACAAGCGTTTTAACTTGTAGACGTTTACAAAAATTTCTACTATACTCAAAATTCAATACAATCAGCAAATTGTAAACCTCGACTCAAAGATCCTAGGATTCTCGACATTTGAAGTATGCTACATTACTCATCAGCTCCATTTCACAGCTAAGGCCCCAACGATTACATCAATAATCGCAATACTAAGAGTGTTTCTGTGAAAAATAAATGCATTGGTTCTTCAAAGGTTGGGGCTTAAAAGGAGGGATAGAAGAAGAGTGGCTTATAAATGAGGCGGTTTAAGGCTCACTGATGCACTCCAAAATGCAGACGTAATCACAAAACAGACCGTTCGCTAGACCAGTGGTCCCAACTTGTATATCAGTGTGACTGCGGGGCTGTCAGGACGACAGTTTTCAAGTGAAAATGTTTTCTTCAATGCGTAGACACTATAGAATGGGAATCAAGCATACTCTCTATCATGTTATTATTATTACTGATCACATACACATCATATTACATCTCAGTGGAAGACTACAGGACCGTCTTGCTGTACAAGAAGGGAGACGTGCACGACATTGGCAACTATCGCCCGATCTGCCTGCTGTCCGTAGTCTACAAGCTGTTCACTCGAGTTATCCTGAATAGGATCAGCAGAACGCTGGACGAAGGACAGTCACGCGAGCAAGCAGGATTTCGGAGAGGATTCAGCACGATCGACCACATACACACCATTACGAAGCTCATCGAAGTGTCGCGAGAGTACAAGCTGCCGCTGTGCCTTACGTTCATGGACCTGAAGAAGGCATTCGACTCCGTCGAGACTGAGGCGGTCCTCGAACCCCTGCTCACTCAGGGCGTTCCTGCTCAGTACACCAGAGTCCTTCGAGAGCTGTACAGTGGATTCACGACCAAGATCTCACCATTCTACAACGACGTCGTCATCGACGTAAAGAGAGGGGTTCGGCAGGGGGATACCACATCCCCAAAGCCCACCATAAGTCCCCAAATCCGGACTTGGACGATGGACCGCAACTGAGTCTTACGAAGACCATGCTCATAAGGAACGGACAAGTTTCTGATGCCCAATTCCGTCTTGACGAAACGAACCCTGAGCGCCCCAGCTAGTGTATCTGGGTCGCGAAGTCAACATGCCAGGGACCTAGTGCCGGACCTGGACAGCAGGAAAGGAGCGGCTTATGGAGCCTTCAAGAGCGTCGAAGAAGTCCGACTTCGTGACCACCTATTCGGCTCCACTGTTCTTCCTGCTCTGACATACGACTTAGAGACCTGGGGCTTTCGTATTGAGCCATACGAAAGCAGGATCAGCGTCACAGAGTGTGGAACCGAGATGACGATGCTCGGAGTGCCACGACTCACGCAAGTGAGAGAAGGCCTCCGGAGTTCTCAGCTTCGTCGACGTTCGAAGACCAGACGCTGTCACATGGGCCAATTCGTTGAAAATTAGGTGGGTCGGCTACATAATGCGCTTCACAAATACCCGTTGGAGGAGAGCCGTCACGGACTGAATTCCGCCGGATGTCAAGAGAACACCAGGACTCCCACCATCGTGTTGGTCGGACGTCTTCGTGAAAGCTCTGAGCGTCCATACGGCGCTCTTCGTGTCCCTCGAGCGAGCAGGATCCATTGGAGCACTCTGGCACGCGCCAGGGACGAATGGAAACGCTTGTGGCGCCCTCTCGAGCAATTCGATGATCTACAGAACGACAAATGATTCAGGTGATACATTAAAATTTTTGTGCATCACTACCGTACATCAACGAAACCAAAACTATCCATAACTTTTCTGTCACTTACTATTTTTTTATAGCCAAGAGCCAAGCAGGGTTGGAAAAGAGAAGGCTCCGTTTTCAAAATTTACACCGAAAGTGGAGAATAACCCTACCCACAGTAGCCATAGGACAAGCGGGTTAGTTAAGAGGTAATTAAACGCCGATCAGAACACTAGTTTTGTAGCTTTAATATAAAGTTGCAAGTAATCGTAGATGGTGCAAGGTACTGTTGAAATTCAAGAGAATACGAAGCCAAATTATGAAAGACCGGAAATGTCCTATGAAGGGATTACATGCCAGCAGCACTTATACAACCAATCAAGCAAGCAAAGCGGCATAGGTCACGAGTGTATGGCGTAATTTCTACAGAGCAAATCTAAAAGCGCCACACGCTTGCAATTTAAAATTTTCTAGAAAAATATTTTGAACTCATAATTCTGCGATACTTTTTGGATACTTTTTGTTGGATGTAATTTTGTTCGCAGCTCTATTTTCTGTTTTCTGACCAATTTTTGGCCATTTTCCCAGAAAACAGAAAACAGAAAAAATTTGCCCAAAATGGCCAGAAAATCAGAAAACAGAAAACAGAAATTCCGCCCATCCCTGTTCGGCAGGTCTACGGCATCGCCAGGCACGGTTGCCGACGTGTTCGGCAGGTCTACGGCATCGCCAGGCACGTCGATGTTCAACAATCGCTTCCAATACGCAGTGCCCCCACTCCAGTTGTGACGGACGGAAACACGCACGCACGCACGCACGCACGCACGCACGCACACACGCACACACACACACACACATACATACACACACACACACCACACACACACACACACACACACACACACACACACACACACACACACACTGCTCCTTTATATGTAGTAGGACAAGGGAGGTCAATGAACGTCCTGTGGCAACTTTCGGGGTCGTCTGAGAAGCATCGTAGTGGTTTTCAAATTTCCTACTTTTCCTGCATCTGGGTAAGTGTCAACAATTGCAGAAAACTGTATCACTTCAATGCGGGCCGAGAAAGCAAAACAGACGTCTGGGACTGCCATCTCGTGGTTAGAATCTAACCTGCGAAAGGTTTGGCGCTGCAACGGTAGCGGGATTACAGCGAACTCACAATTTGCTTGTTAGCGATACAGTAACCAAAGCGGAAATTCTGCATTGCTGGGCCTGCTCACTGCTCCTTTGCTCACTGCTCCGATGTAATGTGTATCTTGAACGCCGTAGTGTGCCATACTGACGTTATAGCCTTTAACCCGTACGGTACGATTTAACAACGATGCCATTTTCCCCCACCACTCTCTGCTATCGAAGGTGTAGAGACTTGTACTCCCACGCACTCCCTAAAGGCGTTTGCCTGATTCGTGAACACCACCCCAATTAACCATCAAGACAAAGTTTGACGGAATTTTGTTCTCTACCTACGAAGTCATGAGGCTTACTACAAGTACCTATATTTGCAGATGGAATGAAGCAACGGATCTCAATCCTGTTCGTAAATGAGGTTGAAATGAGAAACGTTTTCAAAACAAGCAGAAAACATTACAAAAGGATAATAACGTTGTAGCAACTAACAAGAGCTTTCCCAGCGAGACAATCGTAATAACGTTGTAGCAACTGACAAGAGCTTTCCCAGCGAGACAATCATTTTTTTGTTGTTGAGGGATACGAGTAGCTGCTCTATGCAACGAAAGCCTGACCTTTTCATATCCGACAACAGGTCAAAAAAGAGTTAGAAAATGAAAACGGTGCCTGGCCGAGGTCAAAACGCACTCTACATCTACAAAAACGGAAGGCAATCCACAAACCCCTGTCCCGGATTCGAACCCCATATCCTTCTCCTGTAAGTCTGCATCGGTATCCACACGCCCTCCCAGTCGCTGCCCAGACTGTAGTGAATGATTCACTAGAATGTACCATCCAGCCTCCTTGAGGAAACCTAGCAAATTGTCAGATTTCTAACATATAGCTATAACTAAGGCTACATAGCTTTTACAGGTCAATTTCTGAGCATTACAAAGGCATTCAAGATTGTACATACTATCGCGACTCCAAAAGTCGAGGAAAGGTCGAAAAAATTTTCTCCCAAACATCTCCCAGTATTGTTATTTTGGAAGCTGAGCCCGAATACGGTGCCCATTTTTGAAAAATTGGCCGACCACAGTAGGTTACTATGAGTGTCGTGAGTAAGGATGGCGAGGTCATGATACTGATATCGCTCTTTCCTCGCTTACGGAAACTATTTAAGCTGCTGACCACGAGGTTGCCATTCCTTTTTCTAAATTATCTATTTTTTATGCACTACTCTCCGTCTCAAAATAGAAGATTGGAAAGTAAGCCTGATCACATAGCTGAAGGAAGAGGTTCTATGTACTGACATTGATAACCTTGATCACTCGTGAAAATGCAGAATCACGCGGTCACGTGAAAACGTTTATCAGGTTTGTGATCAGCGCCTCAATTAGCCTACAAGACGGAGTATGGGCGAAAATTGCTTTCGATCTCCAGAGTCGTGGAAGTACAAGTCTACACCTTCGATTAGCAGAGAGTGGGGGGGGGGGGGGGAAGATAGGCAGCATCGTTGTATTAAATCGTATCATACGGGTTAAAATAAGGTTTTAACGTCAGTATGTTACACTACGGTGTTCAAGATACACTATACATCGGCAAAAGGGAAGTGAGCAAGCCCAACAATGCAGAACCCCGATTGCCGGATTCGAACCCATGACCCTCTTCCTGCAAGTCCGCCTCCGTACCCATTCAGCCATCCAGCTGCTGCGCATATGTTCGTGAGAGGCGCTCCTCAATGTTCCACTTCGGTTAGTGTATCGCTAATATGCGAGTTGTGAGTTCGCTGTAATTCCGCTATTGTTCCAGCCTCGAACCTTTTGCAGGTTGGATTCTAATCACGATATGGCAGATCCAGACGTCTGTTTTGCTTTATCGGCCCGCACTGAAGTGGTACGGTTTTTTGCAATTTTTGACCTATCCAGATGTCCACAGAAAATTTAAAACCACTGCGGTGCATCTCAAACGATACCCTACCCAGCAAATGGTCACTTTGAGAATTGCCACGGGATGTTCATTGACCTCCCTTGTTAATCTTTCTTTTTTTTTGCGTTAATTTATTATTTTTGAGTCTAAATGATTGATTTAAATTTTATATTAAATTGCAAAAGCACAGTTTCGTGAACATAAACATACATATATGTGATCACTTTAATGATGCAACAGTAAGTTTTAGTAAATCTTCATATTCAGTCAACGTTGTCGACCCGCTGGGATGGCCGGAGAACACGTTCGCTTCGATGAAGGGTTTATTCCGGCCGCTCGGGGCCAAGACAGACGTTGAATGAATGAATCACTACTGGGGACTCGCCTTATATAGGCCTCGGGTTACGGTAGCGCGGGAAACGTTCGCGCGGGGACCTATAGCATACGAATTTCGAAAGTACAAAGGACATCTGGCACCGGCAATCAATACTAGGAACGGAACGTCTCTACTACAACACACAGAACTCGACATGAGATCACTCCTTGACATGCCTCCGGTGGGAGGAGAGTCGTCCCGACGATGTAGCTCTGTCCTCGCGGCTCGATCCACGGTCCTTCCGGTTGCGGTCGTTGTCGGAGTGGTTCCTGGATGGCGCAGATTGACGTCGGTGATCATGTCTCATCTCGTCGTGGTCGTGGTGCGATCGCCTCCGGTCTGCAGCTCTGGCGTCGTTGTATGTTGTTGACTTCCGGCAGCGGTCGTCGTCGGTATGCTTTTTCGATGGCGGTGAAGGATGTCGGTGCATACGTCTCGAATGGTCGCGGTCGTGATGTGGTCCTCTCTTGTCCGCGGCTCTGGCGTCGTCGAACGTTATCGCCTTCTTGTGGCGCTGTCGGTCCGGGTCCTGGATCACGAAGAAGTTCGGCTTCCTCTCGTCGCAACGGCGTTTCGCCTTCAGGATCTTCTCCTGCCGCCGTCTCTCCTTTTCCTCTGACGACGCATAGCGGAACTCCGGCAGCTTGACGATGTCGTTCGCCGTGAGGCGGAGCTTTTCCAGGAAGAGAAGCACCTGCCTGTCGACGAAGGGTGAGCGCTTGAATCGTGGCTCCGTCCCAAGGCACGTTGCCGGGTGCGTATAGGGTGAGGCGTGGAGCACGTCGCTGTAGTGATCCCGAACCACTGCTTCGAACGCACGCTCCGGGCTCGTCAGATACTTGACGAACTCCTGGCAGACCTCTCCCATGCGTCGCCATTCCGCTTCGTTCGTGTCCTCATAGGGACTTGGGAAGAGCAACAGTGTTCCTCCGCATTGGAGATTCCTCTCCAGTCCAATCAGCACCTGGCGCATGGCCTGCTCTCCGGCATGCGATCGGGCCAGACCACAATCATCGTCGTGGTGATTGGGATGGCCAGGAGCTTCGAAGCGAGGGTGGACCAATCCGCGTACACGTATATGGTGACGTGGTCCGGGTATCCGATCTCTGCATTCACTCTGCAGAACGCTTGCGGAAGGGCGATGAACACCTTCTGGTCGTCCGTAGGGTTGAGTCCAGATCGCCCCAGCTGGTCCAGCATTGCGATGGCGGTGGTGAGGTGTGCTCCGGTGTCATAGAGCACTCCTTGCGGGAACGCTGGTGTGTGGTCGAACCGCTTCCCTTTCGCGTTCTGCACGGCCTCCGCGTACTCGTGGCATCTGCGACGATGGGCATTCATGGCCAGGGCGAGTCCGTAGGGGGTGAGGTAGGACGACTGTTTTTTCCGCAGCTCCTCCTCCTTCCTTTCGTCCCCCCAGCACTCCTGTTCCGAGATCGATGCCACGTTCGCGAGCTGGAACATGTCGTGGACTTTCTTTGATCTGGCCATGGGATGCTTCAGCTCCGGGAGCGCTACGTGCGCCATCTGCCCGAAGAGGCCGCAGTTGCAACGGCGACGTAAGTTGAGGACGTCGTCCGCGAGCACCATTGTCCTGAAACAGAAGACCTTTTTAGAAGTTACCCCATCTCCTACATTGGGTACTTTCTTGGGTCTTCCTCTTTTTCTCCTCGTTCTTTTGGTAATGAGGGTTCGTCTGTTACCCCTGGTGGCAACTTTCTTAGCGAGTCGAACGGAACTCTGACGGGGTCGCGGTCGACATTTATCAGAGTGATTAGCGCACTATTTTCGCTAACCTCAATGACCCGGTAGGGGCCCTCCCAAGGATTTGCCAACTTGGGGTTGCTGAACGACTGCTTCTCGGTGGGAATCTTCATGTAGACTCTGTCGCCTACTTTAGGTGGATTCTCACATACTCTATTCTTTTGGTCGTATGCGGCTTTCATTTTTCCTCGCATTTTCTCGTTGACCCCTTTGGCGAAATCATTGGCCGCTTGGGTTGCGATAGCTACTTCCTGGACGTAGCTCTCGATATCGACTGCATATTTGCTAACGTCGTGATCCGGAAGCGTATCCCAGGGCACGTGCGCGTCGAAACCATGGAGAAGGAAGAAAGGAGACTCGCCCGTAGATTCGTGAGGTGATGTGTTGTACGCAAACACACAAAATGGGAGAACTTTGTCCCATTCCGCTGGTACCTTCACTTTCTTCCTTAACATTTGAATCAGAGTCTGATTAAATCTCTCCGTGACTCCATTTTCACGCGGATTGTATCCTTTGGTGAATATGTGGTTGATTCCCATCATACCGCGCAGCTCCTCCATCAACGAGTTCTCAAATTCACCTCCTTGATCTGATAGGATACATTTAGGTTGGCGACAACCTTCTGCGACCCACCGTTCGAAGAACACGCGGGCCACTATGTTCGCATTCTTCGAGGGGATCGCGTAAGCGGCCCCGAACTTGGTGAAGTGGTCCACCACCGAGAGGATGTACCGGTTCCCTTCCGTTGTTGGCCCCATCTCGAGGATGTCGACCCCAACCACCTCATATGGCCGTGTCGTTACGATGGGTTTGAGAGGGGGCACCATGGGATGTTGCTTGTTGTGGCATAGACAAACGCGACATTCCTCTGACCATAGCGCTATATCACGTTTCATGGTCTCCCAAAACATGGTTTTTGACAGCTGTTTCAGGATCTTCTTTGGACCAAAATGTCCTGCCATCGCTCCATGGTGGGCCTCGTGGAATACTGCTTTGCGCTTGGAAGGTGGTACCACCTTCCTGTGAGCGTCGGAGTCTAAGAGAACGAGATATCCTCGTTCTAACATAAAGTCGGCCACCTTGAGCTTCCGACTTCCTTCGAGGGACTCGACCTTGCTGTTCAAGTTCCCTTCCTCAAGGTCCCGAATGACCTTTCCATATGCTGGATGTTGCCTCAATTCGGTGGTCCACTCTGGTTCCGCCACAGACGCCACGATTACCTCATTTGGTATGGGTTCGCCAGGTTCGGCGTCTTTCAGATTAAAAGCTCCTCGGCTGAGCGCATCCGCTACTCGATTAGCCGCGCCTTTCAGGTAGACCATCTTTAAGTTGTATTTCTGCAACTCCAGTGCCCACCTGAGCACTCTTGGTGACACATTTGTCCGCTTAAAAAGTGCTGTCAGGGCTTGATGATCCGTATATACCTCCACTGGTAGGCCATAGACGAACATGTGAAACTTCCGTAGTGCGAATACTACGGCTAATGCCTCCAAGTCCGTCACATGATAGTTCTTTTCCGCATCGGAAAGTCCTTTCGAGGCGAAGAACACTGGATGTAGGAGCCCGTCGTCCCCTTCTTGGCTGAGGACTGCCCCTAATCCTTGGTGACTTGCGTCCGTGTGAATCCTGAAGGGCCTTCTGCCACTTCTGGCTTCCTCGATGTTTGGTTGTGCAAGAACCGGTGCCTTCGTTATAATGGTCTTGAGCTGGCTGAAACATCTTTCCGCCTCAGTATTCCACTCAAATTTCTCTTTTTCCGAAGTCAGCGCATGCAACGGCGCCGCCACCTTCGAAAATCCCAGCACGAATTTTCTGTAGTAGGAGCACATCCCCAAAAACGTCCGAAGGTCGGATCTTGACTGTGGCAGCGGGTAATTCTCTATTGCAGCTACCTTATTCGGATCCATGTGGAGACCTTCGGCGTTGACTATGTGTCCTAGAAAATGCACCTGTTCTTCTGCCAGAACGCATTTCTTCGGGTTCAGCTTCAGCCCCGCTCTCCTCAACACGTTGAACACCTGTTCCATTACGAGTACGTGGCGTTCTAATGTCGTAGTTGCTATCATAATGTCATCCAGATAGCAGAACACTTCGTCACCCAACAGTGTGTCCAGGACTGCGTGGATCAGACGTTGGAAAACGGCCGGCGAGGAGGCTAGCCCGAAGGGTAGTACTCGAAACTGGTATAGCCCCTCTGTTGTTGTAAACGTAGACTTCTCCCTAGCATCTCTCGAAAGGGATATCTGCCAGTATCCTGAGGAGAGATCGAGGGTAGAGAACCATCTCCTTCCTGCGAGGCTCTGCAGTATCGAGTCTATTGTCGGTAGTGGGTAGCTATCCAGTTTTGTGACCTGGTTCAGTTTGCGGTAGTCCACACACAATCTGAGGGATCCATCCTTCTTTTGTACAAGGACTATGGGTGATGCCCAACTCGCCTTGCTCGGTTCGATTATTTGCCTTTGCAATAGATCGTCCAGGATACGGCGCAACTCGACTCTCGTGGAAAGAGGGATTGGACGAGCTTTTTGCCGAATGGGCTTGGCATCCCCTGTTTCTATTGTGTGTTCCACCAGGCTCGTTTGAGTCAATTCTTGATCGGTGACCGCAAAAACGTCGGAGTACTTCTTGACCAAATCCTCTAATGGACTGCTGTCCAATTTGGAGGCCTTGCTGCTGTTCAGCATGCTCAACAGGATATCTAGCCGATTATCCTGTTCGCCCGCTGTTCGTTCCAGCATGTCGCTCTGCCACCGGAGTGGCTCTCGCTCCACTATTTTGGTCTGCTCGCACTGTCCTACCTCTTCTCCTAACTTGAAGAGTTTCGAGCTAGCCAAATTGTTAGTGATAGGTATTTCCATCTGTGGAGAAGTAGCGCTGCAAATAAGGTGCGGCACTAACGTGGACTTGGACCACATTATACCGCTTCCCTCTAGCCCTTTGCAACTTAGCTGTAGCAGTTTCGTTTCTCCGGGTCGAAGGTACATCCGCTTAGCTACCGTGACACCTGTTGGTGTTCGACCTTCTTTTCGGTTTTTCCGCGAAGACTTTCGTTTAGAGGCTTTCCGTGTCTTGTTAACTACTGCTACCTGAGGAGATTCGGTTATTACGGGCAGGTTTACTCCGAGCTTCTGGAGCGCGTTAGTGCCCAGAACTATCATTCCGTCTCCTCCTTTCATGACAAAACATGCAATCCGCTGTTTGATACCATCTTGCAGCTGCATGGTCAGTCTCACGGCCCCCTTAAACGTCATTTGGTTTCCGGACGCATCATACACCGCCGCTTTCTCCGTCAGTGGAATTTCTTCCACATCCGCGTTCAGGTCGAAGCCTGCTTTCCAAGCGGTGTTCAGCGTCTCTAGTGGGATTATGCTGACTTGTGATCCGGAGTCCAGCAGAGCCCGCCTGGAGAGCCCCAATAAGTGGACCTCTGCCATCGTCGGCTTCCCCACCAAGTCATCGTCTGCATTTCCTGCGGTAGTGGACCCACAAATCCACTTTCCCAGGGACGCTGTGAAGTTCTTCAGAGAATCCTCCCCATGCTGTGGGTGTTGTTGGGCTTCCTCAGCCCTCCTTGGCCTCCTTGGTCCTGCGGACGTCGTTTTCCTGCATTCCTGTGCCAGGTGCCCAACGTTTCCGCAGTTGAAGCATTTCGCCTTACTATTCCAATGTTCTTTGGGTTGGCCGTTTTGACACCCTGGAGACGCTTCTACGGGGTTCTGACCACTTTTACGTTGGAACTGTGACGGCTTCGTAGGAAGGCTCCTATTCTCTCTCGCTTGTTGTCGGGTGGCCACTGCTACTTCCCGTACTGTTGACGCCACTTCCTTGCTCCTTTCGCATCGCTGTGCCATGCTTTTCACAAGCTCGTAGGCAAGCTCTTTCGGAGCTGTTTCCATAGCTGTATAAAGCTGAAGGTATTCTGGCCAGTCTGCTAACTGGCTAACCAGTTCCCCAGCTCTTGTTCGTGACAGCTCTGCGTCTGTTAGATCTGGGTAGGCTTGGCGGGTGAGGACTTCGAGTTTCAGGCAGTAGCGTGTCACGTCTCCTTCCTTCCGGAGATGTTTGAGCTCCATGTATGCCTTCATTTGTGTCGCAGAGTCATTGGAAGCGAACTTCGCGCGCATCTGCTCCACAAAGTATTCGAAGTTTCCCTCCTTGACGGTTTTCGGCAGCGCGTCTGCCACCGATTTAGGGTAGCCCTCCAGTTTTGTCATGAATAAGTGGATTAACATGTCGTTCGGCAACCCCAGGTTGCGGTACTTCATGTTAAACCCAATGACAAAATCCTTAAAATTTCTGCCCTGAGGGTCTCTATACTTTCCAACGTCAGGCAATGTCATTGCAGCGAACATTGCCCCCAGATTGGCATTGGAATCGGCTCTGTCGTACCCACCTTTCAATCCGCTCTGGGTCGGAGACGGTGGTTGCCACGCCATTCGCATCGGCCTCGGCGAGCTCGTCCCTCCTGGCTGAAATCGAGCCTTTAGACCCGTATTCGAATCCGTGGACGCTAGGTCATCACGAAGATACTCGCCTTGTGCCGCCGCAATTGGGTCAAACGACGCGTGGTACTCGACGTTGTCGAACTCATGGGCGTTCATCTGTTGAATGTCCACCTGCTTCGTCACCACTGTTGCGGGATCCAGGGATGGCGTGATCTGAACAGATCGTGATTTCAGAATAGCTCTTTCATTTTGTCGAGTGCCACCGAGTAGGAATCTTATTTTGTGCACTACTTCCTCGGCCTCAACATCGAGCAGTTCCTCTAGCTCACGCATGCAAGCTTCATCACGTTCAGTGCCCGTAAGCACTGAGCGGAGTAGTGAAGAAAATTTACCAGACAACAGCTCACTCAGAGCCGTTTGGTCTTTCTCTATTTTCTTCAACTTGTCTAGCTCCACAGACATGGCGCCGCATTCTAGCAGGACCTGCTCCCTTACAGAATGCGCCATTGTGGTCACCATCTTGGTAGCCGCCCGCGTAGACCCTTGGTCTAGGTCCTCAAGGACCGCTGCCGGCATGCTTTCCAAGCTTACCAGGTGGCCACTTAAGGTCTGCACTATTTGCCTCACCTGCGCGACGTTCTGCTGTGCCAGCGTCTTCACAGCATTCGCCATCTCCGTTAGTGTCGCCCTCATCGATGACAGCTGCTCCTCCGCGGTTGGCTCGTCGAGCAGTAGTCTCTCCAACTCGGGCGAGGTAATCTCCATTTGGTCGTTCGCCATTTTCGCACTTCTGCAACTGATGTGTGTGAACTCCTGACCGTTTCGTTCCAGGCACCGTACACTAGCAGCGCACTGGCCCCTCGCACGGAGCTGCCCGTGAGCTCTCTGCCTCGGAAGCAACACAGCGCCCGCAAGTGCACGTGTGCGCCTCCCGCGCTCAAGGCGTCTGTGACTCAGCGATGACTCAGACGCCGAGCAAGCGTAGCGCGACACGTGCTGCACGAAGCTCCGTGGTACTCCGGGCTGGCTCTCCGACGCACTCCCGCGCGACGCTGGCCCTTGCCCAGTAGTGTACGCTGCCTCCGAGGAGACAGGAGTTCTCGCCGTAGCCGTTCTTCACGGCCTAAGGGCGGTATCCGAGTTGCGAAGCGTTCGGCCCCCAAGTCAACGTTGTCGACCCGCTGGGATGGCCGGAGAACACGTTCGCTTCGATGAAGGGTTTATTCCGGCCGCTCGGGGCCAAGACAGACGTTGAATGAATGAATCACTACTGGGGACTCGCCTTATATAGGCCTCGGGTTACGGTAGCGCGGGAAACGTTCGCGCGGGGACCTATAGCATACGAATTTCGAAAGTACAAAGGACATCTGGCACCGGCAATCAATACTAGGAACGGAACGTCTCTACTACAACACACAGAACTCGACATGAGATCACTCCTTGACAATTCAACTTAATGTTTTTACAAAGTTTATAGCTTTTTTGCTTTCGTCTAACAAGTTGTATTTATGCAATATTTGTATATTTTTAAAAATGCACCTACCAATGTTATTGATGATAAAATCTCTATTATATCCGACAAGTGCTCCGACACGCCTAACGGCGTGTCTCGCACTTGCGCGCTTTGTAGCATCACTGACCTATGGAAAGTTGTTATTGTAAAACATAAAATTCGCTAGCATCTAGGACTTGGTGCGTACTTTATCGGCATCAAGCCCTTCACTACTTCGGTACCTTCATCATAGACGTTCTTTCCTGACCGGCCAGTAATGTCATTGGTTTGTGCTGCGCAGTACTTCTGTCACTCAGGTTGTTCCTCCGCAATCGTTCTCATGCTCAACAGCTAGCGTTTCATGTTGTCGTTGACATGTCTTCCGAAGCCAGGTTTCCCCACACTCGTTTCTTCTTACTGGATCTAAATGCTGGTCCGCCTTTACTAGTCTTCTCTCCCCGTCTTTAGTTCCCCACCTTCCTTGTCCCAACTACTGGCCCAGTTCTTTGTTTCCACTATTGACACCAACTGGTCTCTTCTTTCTGGTTTCCCCGTCCTGGCCTCTCCTCCAGGTTCCTCCTTTCCTTCCTGGTCGCTCTCCTGGTCCACCATAGAGGACCCCTTACCGCCCTTCTTCACGACCTCCTTAGTGGTCCTTCCATGCTCACGGCACGGTCGGTGACACGTATTCAGAATCAGGATGCTTGCTGCGGGACGTAGGGAGCCCGTTTTCTGGATCAAGAAGCTCAGAAGCGTGCGCAGTCGCCGCTGTGTCGAGCATGAAGCGGCTATGCATACGGCAGATTCCTTGTTCTCCGTATGAATCTCCTTACGGCTCCCTTCTTGTTGGTTCCCCGCCCTGGTTCTGCCTCCAGGTCCCTTCTTCCAGGTAAATTCCTCCCCCGCCCCCCCCCCCCCCCTGTAAGTAGCCCTCCCACGCTCGTGATACGACGATGGCGAGCAAACGCCCATTGTGTGACATCGGTGTCACATCCTCCAAATCCGGTCTTTCTCAATGGTAATGGATCCCCTTGCTGATCCTCCTTACTGTTCCCCCTCCCCTGATTGGTAACTCCCTAGTGGTCCATACATATTGCCTAAACTCTTCTTGGTGCCACCTCCTGGCCTGCTTCCTTGTTCCCCCATCGACCATCCCGATGATCCTCCTGGTCGCTGCCTCCTGATCGCTGTCGGTTCTCCACACTCAAAGTCCCCCTTCTACCCTTACCACTTTATAGTCATCTCATGCAAATGGCACGAAATCGGCTTCTGAATGCGGCGTACCTCACTTAGGTTAGATCACTCGACCGCTCTCGCTGAGGATAACGCGGCGTACCTCACTTAGATTAGATCACTTGACGGACAAACTCTTTTATATATAGGTGGTGATATTTACAAGAACTTTATAAAAATCTTCTAATTTATTACAAAAATGTTCAAATTTTGAGGAAGCATTTGTTATTCTAAGTTATGTTATTACGAAAGCAAAATCTCAGTAAATAGTAGAGATTGCAGCGAAGACATTTCCTAACTTTAAAAATACTCACAATTTCTGAGACATGATCGACAACATCAGTCACCTACCTACCTATGGCGCTAGTTTCCTATTCAAGTTAGTCTGTAGTTGTCCGATTTCGAAAATTTCAAAATATTCCACTGCTGTTTAATAATTAGCAGCATCGCTCGGGCTACCCCTCGCTAGTCCCGTGACCAACTACTACTTTCCGAGACTCTACAGCATTCAAAACGGATTAGATAGGGTCAGTGCGATACTCTCAATCACACCATTGAAAATGGACATCAAAACTTCCAAAACCACTTCGAGTTTTTCTTTGAATAAGTTACCAGTTTGTTTTTACTGTACTTTGAACATTCATTTGCTTGCAACCGTATTGGACGGAGAGGGAAGAACCCAGTCTCCTAATCAGGGGCTTATATTTAAAGTTGTATTGTTCTTTCTTCTTTAGAACAGGTCTGATACCAAACAGCTTTATAGTGGTGGAAAGCTGAAGAAAGTTAGTTAAGTCAAGCTATAAGTCGAACTCGAAAAGCCTCTATTTACACGTGGCGGTGTTTTCTGGCATGGTTTTCCACATCAGAACATCGAAAAACAACGCAGGAAGGAAGTGGGCATGAGGCTATAAAGGCCGCCACAGACTTCTGCGGCGCCGCTCAGCGGCTTGACTCATCATCAGTGGGAGCGGTGACGGCGAGGTACTGTACTGTTTCTAGTGGGGACCGACTGGTGCTTAACAATAACGCGCCCCGATGACGATCGCGCGCCCGCATCGACCGTCTCCGCTCTGGATCCCGCCGCGAAAGGGCAGAGCGCAGAGCGCAGACAGACAGACGCTGGAGCGGCGCCGCCGGGTGGAATGATTCAAGTCATTTCCGCCAGCGACGCCGCCGGTGCCGCCGGTGCCGCCGGCCGGCCAGCGGCGCCGCTGGAGGCGAGCTCTACGTCTCTGCCCTATGGTTAAGCATAGGGCAGCGGCGCCGCCGAGCGGCGCCGCAGAAGTCTGTGGCGGCCTTAAGAGCACTCTTAATCTGGCATATCCTTATGACAGGGGAGGAGCTTATAAGATGAGACTCATAATCTGGGTTCATCTTTATAACCCGGGTTGCATCACACCATTAGAAGCCAGATTTATAGATCAAAGATCGTATTTGCGAAAGTTTACGGTTTACGACCCAAAATGTGGTAAATCGTGAGATCGTAATTACGCACACCCCTGGTAGCAAAACTATTTAAACCCTCCTCCCTCGGTTTCTCTCCCACCCGCACTCCAAACGATGACTTCATATCAACGTTTTGAATAACACATCAAAAGCCGATCTAAAAGTGCAGTTGCGCAATATTCACTCCCTCTTTTTCCCCACCTCAGCTGGATTAGCCCTAAAGCAGAGCATTAGTAAGGACGTCGAGTGAGGCAAAATCAACGCAAAATATCTTCGTACAAAACCATTTTGAACAAAACATCAAGTAGTGACGTAGTGACACTACAGCGCCTAAATTCGCTCCCTCCTAGATTCGACATCCCCCCATATTCACATTCAAAACATAGAATAATTTGGTATTAGGGAGGGTGACGGTGTAATGTTCAACATCCGACAGCAATCGTACTCGACTGACCCCTGTGGAAGTATTTCTACCAAACAGTGTTTCCCGCTTATTAGACAGGATTTTCATGTTCAAGTTCATGTCGTGAGAACGACAAATTGTGTCTGAAGATTGCTAAATGCCTTTAGGAATTGTGGAACAACACTGCCCTGTCTAGTGAGCGGGCAACGGTTCTTCTTTTTGAGAGAATTGCTTCTACATGAGTCTGTTGAATGTGATTTTCTTCAGATGTTAAACGCTACAGACCGCCTCTTAACAATGTCAGCGTCTCTCCTTTCCACCCTCCGCACTGCTAAATGGTGACGATTGCAGCAGAGATTTAAAAGGAGGCGAAAGACGGCAAAATCAACGCAAAATGTCGACGCACAAAACCTTTTTCAATAAAACATAAAAAGACGATTGAAGCCGTAGTGACGCTATCGCGCCTATATTCGCTCCAACCTTTACTCAAACCTCATGCTTATATCAAAATTCAGTAGTACTGCTCGAATTCGAATACATTCGAAAATCGCGTTTTTTCGAGCATTCCAATTCGAGTATTCGAATTCGAATGTTCGAATATTCATTCGGGCACTTTTGGGTGGGAAGATCATTTCATCAAAGCAAATACAGGATGTCTCAAGAAATGTACACACTGTTTGAAAGTGATAACGTTGCTCACGGTAAGGGTAGTGAAAAAGTTAAGGGCTCATATGAAAGTTTAGGAAAATAAGATTGAAAAAAAAGAAAGTAAGAAAATAAGATCGCCATGCCCCTGTCTGAAACTTTGCATTTCAGACACGAATGATTGTGCATGGGTGACGCGAGTGGATGATGTTTTGGAAAAGTAGTCGCTGAATCGCCTCTAAATCGAAGGGCTACTGGAAAATCGATGTTTTCGATTTTCCAGTAGCCCTTCAGGATAAACTTCTTCTCATCGAAGGAAAGCCAAGAGCCGGGCGTAACTCGTTTTATGGGGTTAGTTATGTAGAAAGCGTTATTAAAGCGATAACGAGAACACCAAATTGTGCAATCAATAAACTCGCATGTTACGTGTCTCTCACGTGATTGTCAGGTTCTAAATGTTTGAAGAAGCACAGCACAGGTTAATGAGCTAAGTAGTAATAAGATTGCAACAAGCATTCAGCCCACGCACTTTCAATTGAGTTTGAAATGCAAGGTTTCAGACTAGTGAGTCGCGCGATCTTGGCCATTTGCATGTCACAGAATTTCTGCTATCTTGTGCTTCCATGTGAGTCTTCACTAGAAGCAATGTTAGAGCACTTAAAATATTTAGTACCTACATTTTTTAGGATATCTTCCATTTCGCAAGCCGTACTGTACTTTTAAATGTTATACTTTAAAAAACACAAATTAATCAACACGGCTCCTTTAAGGAAAAATTACAACAAGTGGTTAAGGAAAACTCAATCAATCGAGTGTAAAATGGAAGAATTCAGACGAGTGCATGGCGTAATCCACACCGTTCATATTTCAGAAAATTTCTACTTTTTAAGCTTTTATATTTTCCCTCAACCTCCAGTACCTTCACTGTGTCCGAAGTTATCACCTTTCAGACAGTGTATTCATTTTTTTGAGACGCCCTGTACATATATTGATGACAAGTGTCCTGACTCACCTGTACGTGGACTTCGCCCTTGCCCGCCTCGCTTGTTGTCCGACTTTCGTTTCGCTAAAACAGGCTGTTCCAAAGTAACGTGATGAAGGTTTTTAAATTATAACTACAAAACAATTGAGAATCTTACAAAACAACACATAAATAACAACAACAGGCAATAGGCAACACTATACTCAACCGGATTCGAATTGACCCCCATTGGCACGAATACAGAAGTCGAAACCCTTGGAGAATTTTTTGGCGATGGGACGCAGGTCATCTGGAGACAGCCGTTTCCACTCCCTACGCAGAAATTCCTACCGGGCCTCTAGGCTGTGGTGGCGCTTGGCAGGAACCCTGGCCTTCAAAATGGACAACGCGCTGTAGTCGTTGGATTCAGATCCGAGGAGTGCTGTGGCGATTCCGCAGACATGGCGAAGTCCAGAAAATTGGCCTTGTACCATGCTTGCTTGCCCTGTGTGTAGGGCGAAAAGCACGCAACTCCACGATGAACAGCTTCTCGTACATGAAAAGTGCTCGTTCCCACCCGCTACCTGCGACCTGAGCTGTCAGCATCAATAGAGCTGTTCGCGCTTAGGCTTATACTTCGGCGACGCGTCGCCGACGCTGCGACCCGTCACCGACGGCCCGTCACCGACGTCGCCGACGCTGACGTCACCACCGACGTCGCCGACGTCGCCACAGACGCGTGGTCGACGTCGGCGGCGTCGTCAACAGATTCTGTGGCGGTGTCGGGGACGTCGTTGACAGGAAAGCATCGGAGCGCATTTTTAGCATCGGAGCGCGTTTTCAATGTCATCATTTGGTAACCAGTCTGTCCATAGAAAGGATTAGCTGATCACATCTGCCTCGAATTTGTATTATTAGGATACCCTGTATTTTTCGAAAGGCATGTGCGTTTTTAGGTTTTAAACTTTAAAAGAAGCACAAATCGATCGACACGGTCACTTTGTGAAGAGATTATAACAAACTACGGATTGATATAACAAACTACTAATTATAACTATAATTGATTATGGACAAATTATATATTATAGACATAATAATAGAAGCACGGGATAGTGTTGGGCATTTAACGACTATTGATTTACCAATTTAACGATTTTACCAGCATTTTCGGTTTAGCAAAGACCTTTTCCGTTAAATCGTATTTAAATTAAATTTACGCGGAATTCTCGAAGTTCAAAGGAAAATTTAACTCTTAATTAGTAAGAATTCTATCTCGAAAAAGCTCTTCGCAGAGGTTTGCATTACCATTTCAGAAAGCGAGGAAACACTACTTATTTTCTACACAGTTCTATTTAGTATTACTTGCTCTACAAGGAAGCAAATAGGCCTAGAAAATGCGAACAGAACGGCTCAGAAGGACACAAAAAGGAAGAAAAGTGATAAAGTGAAGGGGAGCTAACTAGTAAGGCTTAGGGTCCCACTCCCTCCCAAACACTCAGTGTTCTAATGAATTGCACTTTTTTGTTCGCAAGACGGCGTCTTTTGCACTTCTCGATTTCGTAATTCGAAGTACGGTGGTGATGATGGCAGTTCCGGGAACGAAGAACCAACCCACAATCATAACACCCCATCGGGGCGCATTTTCTGCCACCCTTGGATGACGTCGGCGACGCTGACGTCATCGGCCCGTCTGTGGCGACGTCGGCGACTCCGGCGTCGCCGACGTCGGCGGCGGAAGTATAACACCCCCTGCGGAGCTCTCGGCGACGTCGCCGGCGACGCTGTGATGTGCGGGCTGCTACGCAGTGCGTAGCAGCCCCTACAGCACAGCGTCGCCGACGTCGGCGACGCGTCGCCGAAGTATAACATAGGCCTTATTCTTATCCATCAAGAGCTCTACTTTTGGGCTTTATGCGTTTCTTTCTGGCTATTCGATGCACTGATGTGAGAATGACACCACCGACATTACGGGCGATTTTCTCAGGAGACTCTTGCATTTGGATTTTTCGCTTTTCGATGACTTTCCGGGTCTGCGGTGTATTGACAGTGCGGTTTCTTCCTTGTCATGGACGATTACCTTCATGGCCAAGCTCCTTGCATTGACGAGTTTCTGAGGAGGTAGTTGACAGAGCAGGTTAACGATGTCGCATTGGTGCTTTCTTAACGATGAAGCTCCAAAATCGCAGTGCTATACTTTGACATCTTGAGAAAAACCGCAAGTGGGACAAAGTATAACTTAAAAATTAAAACGTGGATAGAAGGATATGCACAAAAATGGCGTTATTGCCGCTGATCAATATATCGTTTGGGAGAACGTCAAACATCGCGTTATTTTGGAACACCGTGAATATGGACAAGATCAACCACACTGGGATAAATTGTATCGTCCAACCCATGAAGTTGTTTTTTGATTTGGCTAACGTTGTGACATTGCAGCAAGCTGTTCGTTCGAACCCGTTGTAGACGTTATAAAAGTCAAATTTTGGGCAAGTAGACTACCCAATGCGATTGTAACTGATATCGCGCCCGTATCCAAACTCTCCACCTCTCAAATGACAGTCCCGAAGCTTGGGGCCCTGCTTTCAGCGTAGAGAATGAAAGAATTCTGCATTTCTGAGGACAGACAGTAAAACGTGATGCTTCAACTGGACCACATCATCAGATCTTTCCCATAAATGGCAGCTTCCTCATTTCCCCTTCTTTTGCTTTTGTTTTGCTTTATACTGTATATATGTATATTCACGCAACGGTGAGCAATCTTGTACGAAACATTGCAGGGATAACACATCTCGCCTTTCACCACCCTTTTAACGCTCATTTAAAATTAACGGCCGTTAAGGCCTGCCACTAATGCACTACCCTTACCGCTTATAATTCCAGATGTGTTATCAGGTTGGTTTCCACATACCGAGTGATGAAAGAAAACCACCCGCAGCGATAAAAGAAAACCACCCCTGGTTACTTGCCGCCGATGTTGATAGAGTATCTAGGGATTCAGGTGACGTCTCACAGAATGAGTTCAGGAGATCCCTTCCACCCTTTCCCTTCATTTTCTTGAGAGCCCAGCGGCGGTTTCATAATGTGACGCATGTCTAATGTTTCGATAAACTTCAACGGTAAGAGGGAAGGGGAAGGTAAGCATAATGGAGAGTAGCAATATAGTAGGTTTCCTCCAACTAGGATTGTACCGCAAACTTTATTACAAGAAGTATGACTAGGAACAATTATGAAAAGAGAATAGGCAAGGGTGCCTAGAGTTCACTCTGTTACTAGCACAATCCTAACGAACACACCCTGAATGATTACTGTATCCTTTGTGCTTCAGAAAATCGCGTTGGTGCAATTACACACACATTCGCCACCAGTGCTTTCGTGCCGAACACGTCGGCCAACGTGCCTAGGAGTTCAGTAGCCTTGCCGATCAGGTCGGCCAACGTGCCTAGGAGTTCAGTAGCCGTGCTCGTGCGGAAACTGCTTTCGTAGCCCAGGGGGAGTCCGCGGCTGGGTTCTGTGCACTTCGAGCGCAGAGCCAGGCTAGGGAAGGGACCCCAGGTTGTGTGCCATACAGCCTGTTCGTATGGAGACTAGTTCGTCGCTCAGGGGAGTCCGCGGTTGGGTTCTGCGCTCTTGGAGTGGCGAAGCGCATACGGCTGAAACAATGCGCAAAAAAAGCGCAACATTCTGTACCGTCGAAACCTCTCAGATCTCAGATAGTAAGCTGAAATGCAAGAACGCCACAACGCATGGGCACCGAGCCCCCGACATCCCTCCCATGAAGTAAGCCCGCTACCCACTGCACCACGACCCACTTGCCAGCAGGGCAACCGCGGGCGCACAAGGCATCGATCGAACGGGGCAACGTGGACGGCGACGCGCGATCTCTAAGCAGGAGGGCGCAGACAAACGGTATACGGTAACCATTCGGGGGTGCATTCGTCGGAATCGTTTCTTACACTCTGTTAGGAATGCAGCACTGTGTGTGTATTGCGCAAGCGCGCTCCACCGCGCACACCTGACCGAATTCATCGCACGGGGGAGGGTGTTTTTAAAAGCGATCTCTATGTGGGCATTCGATCAATGCCTTGTACTCCCTTGATGGCACTGCTGTCAAGCGGATTGAGCGGCAGTGGATTTCGAGCATTCGAATTCGAATACATTCGAAAATCGCGATTTTTCGAGCATTCGAATTCGAGTACATTCGAAAATCGCATTTATTCGAGCATTCGAATTCAAGAACATTCGAAAATCGCGTTTTTTCGAGCATTCGAATTCGAATACTTTCGAAAATCGCAATTTTTCGAGCATTCCAATTCGAATACATTCGAAAATCGCGTTTTTTCGAACGTTCGAATACGAATATTCGAATTCGAATAGAATTATTCGAATTCGAATGCTCGAATATTCATTCGGGCTCGACTATAGTACATAACAACACGGCTAAGGTGTGAACTACCCACATGACCAGTGTTATATGTCCCCATCACAACTCATAAATTGCCTCCGGAAGGTGCTACTATAGAAGATCCTTCCGCTTTTAGAGTTAGGCCACTTACAAGCGGAGTCGGTGGCCCTACTGACCGCATTTCTCGGCTGCTAAACTTGGTTTTAGTTCAACTGCTCAAATTTGTGCCCTCACACCTGCCAAACACCGGTGCTTTTCTGCAGAAACGGCGGGCGGAGGAAGGATGTGTCATGGAATCATTCGATATTACATTTCGCATTTCGAGCATTCGAACGTATACCGTATACCAATGTCTCTAGAGAAAGCGCGCTGCAGGCTGTTTCTGAAATGTTCACAGAACCCCAAGCAAGTGTGAATCTCTGTGGCTTGATACCCTTTTGCGTGCCTTTCATCTCAGGCAAGTTAAGTGCAGAGATGACAGATGTTTTCGTAACGCTGATCTCCACGATGTGGTGAGTATTGCTGACATCCCTCCTAACACCTTAGAAAGGCAACTGGTTTCGAAATTGAACCTACGATAGGATATGTCTCACACCATCCTGCGCTGTCTGCCCTAATGCGAAAGAAGGTGACAGTACGACATCGGGTGTAGTCTATCAGATGTTGTGCAATGAATGTGGCGAGAACTACATAGGGGAGACAGGAAGACCCCTCTGTGTCGGAATAAAAGAGCATTTGGATGGCCTTAGAAAAGCTAAGGTCCAGACTCCTTGGGGGAACACAGGGTTCGATGCCGTACTGGCGCGTTGATAAGGGTCTCAGCGTTGATCTTAGCGCGAGAAAACGACATATCGACGCGCAAGACATTACAAGCACTTTGCATCGCAGCTGCGAGTCCTCGGGTCAACCGGAAGGAGGAATGCCTGGCGGTAACACAAGAGTTGACACCCTTCGCACAGCTCTGTGAGTTTCGATCTTCGTGATCCTATCCACAGGCTGATTAAGTCGGTTTGTCTCGGACCGAAGCTCATTCACCCACGTCTACGTCCATCTGCGGGTGTTGGTGGCCCGCTTCTGCATCCACCTCTGAGGTTAGTCGTTGAAAAACTGTGGTACGTCCGTTTTCGTTAAGACTAGTACCCTGTAGTGTGAAATGATGTTTGGGCTGCTAGTCGTGTAGATGTTATCGGCTATTCCAGGCTCTGAAGAAGGTGAAGCTCGCCGAAACGTAAGCCGGATAAAGAAGAGCAAAACAATCTTGATTAACGGCTACAACAAGAATAATACACTAACAGTTTAACAACGCCATGCCAAGATCTATCGAAAGTCGAACTTGGGCGGTTTATCCGAATTCAGTTGGTCGTGGAATGATAAGAATTGCTTACACAGAGGCTTTTTTACGCCGGACGAGTTGTTCCACCTGTATGACCGATTAGGTGCATGAGGTAAAGAAAGAACCAATGACTTATTGCTTACTGTAAACCGCGTTTGCTGATTGGTTACAGTCCGGTTTTTCAGATAAGCGAAGTGAACTGCTGGCAGACCTTCCATAAGTACAACACAGCTTTGATGGCCTATCAGGATCGAATTCGACTCATGGAATCGTTCCCGATGACTAGAGGGGTTGGCCAGGTTCGAAGCGTTAATCAGTAATCTCAAGTTTTATTTAAACACTTGTTTTTTAGTATATTGCAAGGGCTGCAGATAAGATGTTGATTCTGAGATTTATTAATATTGAGCACTTCTAATGTAGGAAATTTCTGTACCCTTATTTTGGGTTGAAATGTATTCTGAGAGGGAGGTTCAGTTTCTTAAAGTGTAGGAAGCCTAGTTTGCTATAGCGGTGATGGTTCGTTATGGATTTTTGTCCCAATGCACTGCAGTTTGTATCTTTTTGGGTGGCGTGTTTCTAGAACAAGACTAGACCACTTTAGCTATGGACTCGTCACAGGTTTTGTGTCTAAATTTCCATCTTTCCAGTGCTTTTTTGAAGACGTTGAAGGACAACATTACCTTTCCAGGTTGTGTATTCCTCTTAACTTCCTCCGGTCATGGTTTCATTGAAGTTTCCTTACAAACAAGATCGTATCAAATATTTTTTTCGAATATGTTTGCTGAAATACTCTTTGAAATGCTCTCTTCGGTGTTGCATCGAGATCATTTGTGTAGCAAAAGATTGCTTTGAACGGATATCTAGACACCGATACAATCTTGGTCGTCTTGTAACTGTAAAGTAGAATGCTTAAGTCTTTGCACGTGATGTAGAGTGAAGTGCGAAGTTTGTCGTGCAGTTGATTGCCATTCGTGTGAAGGGGGTAACCGGTTCCAGGCTAGAATAGAAGAAAGGAGGAAGAGTGTGGGAAGAAGAACGAGAAACGACAAGATAAGAATCCAGAATAAGTGCCCTATATAAACCCATCGTATTTATAATAAGCCCGTCTCTTTCGTGTTTTCGTGTACGCACAGGTAATTACTTGCCATCAGAAAACTCGCTAAAGATGAGCCGAAGCTACAAAGGATTGAGAGTCAATAACTCCAAAGTGTTAAGCCGAGAAAGGTATCGAAGTACCCCATCCCAACATCAGGCACTGTAGAGTACATTACCCAAGAGTACAGTAAGGGTTCCCTGGCCAGTATATTTTTAGCGGACGTGGTGGAGGTTGTTCGTCGAATTCCTGGATTTTTGAATAGTAGACGAGTGCGAGAAGCTTCTCGTGTTTCTCTAGAAAGTCGTCAGTTCGAACTACGAGTTGCTAGGGTCCCTGTGAGGACTCGTGCATACTTTCCGTCGCCGCGACGTAATCGCGGCGATGAGTTTTGTAGAGCGACGCAAAAGGATGTCGAGTTCTCAGTGGTCGTTGCATCGCTCATCGCTCTGCAAATTAGCGCGACGGCGAGGGGAGCGGATCGAACTTACGAACGGTCATCGCGACTGCGGCAGCCACCACCGCGCCGTAATCAGCCTCTGCTACGGCGCCAATGACCACTGTCGCATGTGCGGAAGCCGCTGCCGCGAACGCGTCGACTACTTCGTGGGACTTTGCTTGAATCTCACAGTGATTCTTGCCCAACTGTTTAGCCAACTGAGGTTGTTTTTCGTGAAAAAGGCCACTGGCTACCTTCTCATCATTTTCAGTAGCGTTTGTCCCGCTTGGTGGCGGGGTCCGCTCTTCTGGCGTGGTGACGCCATTTCTCCCTATCAAATGCTTGATCGGGATGCACACCAGCTATCTTTAAGTCCAAGTGCAACGTGTCTAGCCAACGTTGCTTCGGGCGTCCTCTGGGCCGTTTTCCAGGGACTTCAAGATTCAGGCCAATCTTACAGACAGTGTCGTCGTTAGCGCGAAGGACGTGGCCATACCATCGTAGACGAGCTTCGCGCAACTTGTCGGCTATCGAGACGACACCGAACCTCTGTCGTATGGTGTCATTGCGAACGCGGTCCAATCGCGTTACTCCGGCACCTTAACATCTTCGTCTCCATTACACTGAGGCGGCTTTCAATTTCCTTCGTCACGGGCCAGCACTCAGCACCGTACGTCGCTACTGGGCGGACGACTGTTCTATAAACCTTCGACTTGAGGTACTCGGGTATTGTCTTATCGCAGAGAACCCCAGTCAACGACCGCCATTTGGACCAGGCTGCACTTACGCGCGCATTCACCTCCAACTTTAGGCTGCCATCGGGCGTAACTGTTGATCCGAGATACTTGAAAGATGTGACTCGTGAGAGCTCAGTACCATTGATCTCGATAGATCCGAGCTCATTCACATCCGTCGTCAGGTACTCCGTCTTTTTGACGTTTAGCTTGAGTCCGAACAATGCCAAGCGATCGCACCATTCCTGTGCCTGTCGCTCGAGTTCGGCTTTGTCTTCACATGCAAGCATGACGTCATCGGCATACAGCAACGTCCAAGGAGCTGCCTTTTGGAGATCTCGTGTAATTGCATCCATGACGACCACGAAGAGCAGTGGGGATAGCGCAGACTCCTGGTGCACTCCGACAGAGATCGGGAACTCCATCGAGGTACCCGCTGGTGCTCGTACTCGGCTTATTGGGCACGAGTAGGGGATGCGCACCCACTCAATAAGCTCTTCAGGGACGCCGTGTCGTCGCAAAGCGTACCATATAACTTCTCGCGGGACGCGGTCGAAGGCCTTCTCCAAGTCCAGGAAGGCGAAATGCACCGGTTTCTGTTTCTCGCGGTGCTTCTCTAGCAGAAGACGAACGGCGTGTATGGCATCAACCGTCCCACAGCCGGCAACGAAACCACACTGATTATTGGAAAGCTGAACGACATTCCGAATACGTCTATCGACAATGCCCTCAAAGAATTTCATGGTGTGCGAAAGTAGGCGAATCGGACGGTAGCTAGCGCAGTCCGCAGGGCTGCCTTTCTTCTTCCAAATCGGGATAGTCGTGCTTTGCTGCCAACTCTCAGGCACTTTCTTCTCAGCAACAACCTGATTGAAAAACTCAGTCAGCCAGTCAGCAGGGCACCAGCCCTTCGACTTCCACAGGTCGGCTGGCAGGTCATCGGGACCAGTGGCTTTGCCTGACTTCATCTTCCTCAGGGCTGCTTCAGTTTCGCTCACTGTGATCTTCTGAACGGGACCGTATACAGGTGAAGCAAAAGGAACGGCAGGATGTTCAAATTCTACATTCGAGATTTCCTCGAAGTAGTCGCGCCATCGCTTTACAGCCCTTTTACGATCCATCAGAAGATGGCCGTTCTCATCGTTAATACCAAAGAACTTTTCGATGTCTTCTGCTCGGCGACAGCGAGCCTTGGCTAGTCGGTAAAGATAGCGCTCACCATCGCGCGTTTCCAGTTTTTCGCTGACTTCAGCGTAGTGTGCGGCTTTAGCAGCAGCCACTGCCTTCTTTGCCGCTTTCCTCGCTCGCCAATTACAGACTGTTTTGTCACCGATAAATAGGTGATACAGCCGTTTCTTTTCCCTGACCTTCTCTCTGACATCGTCAGTCCACAGCCAAGCCTGCTTGTCGACCCAACGCCGTCCAGGCTTCGTTGTGCCGAGTTCGAGGCGTGCAGCCCGGGTTATCGCATCGGTAGCCTCTTTCCAGGTTTCGTCGACAGTTGTTACCGTCGGCAACCGAATGCGAGAGATAACAGCTGCTTCATTCTCCTGCAATCCCACCATTTAATTCTAGCCGTCCCACACCGCTCGACACGTTTACACCTCGGAGGTGTGATCTTCAGCGAGCAGATCAGTGGACGGTGTTGCGTGGCAACCGTCTCATACAGCACGGTCTTCGCGTCTGTGACAAGGCCATGGTCGCGACGCCTAACAAGGACATAGTCAATCTGCGTTTTGGCGTTCCCGCTATAAAACGAGATGAGGTGGGTGTCACGCTTTTGAAATTTGGTATTCACGATGGTGAGGTCATGTGCGTCTGCATACTCAAGTATACGCTCACCATCGGCGTTGCGTGACCCATAGCCAAAACCACCATGACAGCTGTAACCGTCTTCCGCTGCTCTGACGTGACCATTAAGGTCACCTGCCACAACAACCATATCTTCTGACGGCACTTCCGCTGTCTTCTCATCAAGCAGGGACCAGAACTCGTCCTTGTTTTGCTCGGAGCAACCTGTCTGCGGAGCATACGCGGAAAAGAAATGACACCGTCGCTCTTCTACGGCTACAACAATCTTCATCAAGCGGTCATCGAAACGTTCTACGCTTGCAGTCGCGTCACGGAAACACTCGGAGACGATCATACCGACACCACTGGTGGTCCAGGGACTGCCGCACAGAACGGCCTTGAAGCCGCGGCCAATGTCCCTCGACTTGCAGCAGGACCACCTCGTCTCCTGCACCGCACAGAAATCTATCTTTCTTCGCTCCAGTGCTTCTACCAACTCGCACGAGCGGCCCGTTAACGTACCCACATTCAACGTTGCTACGCGGGTCTTGCCTACGTTGCGGGACTTTCGGACTAGCTCAGTTGCCCCCCGATGCCGTCCTCGCATCAGGGACCCTCGCATACTTTCCACACTCGCCGGGCTTTGCGAGTGCGCGTCGGCTCCCGCGGACGCCGTAGCATTATCTCGAGAACTCTGTAACGTCATCAACCATATGGTGTGACACAGAATGTTCGTAGGCCGGCCTGTCACTAGGGCTTGTCGCCTGCATTCGATTGTCCGTGATTGGCTCGGCATGCAAAAGCAAGCAGTTTCCAGTGGCACCACGTGGAGGAACGGACATCGCCACCCCACTGGCTACCTTCTGAGTCGTAAAAAGAACGGGTAGGCTAACTGATCATAGCTGGCAAAGAAATAGGAGAGGACGCTAAAGACGGTTTCGAACGAATACCATGCACCAATGTGTCGGACTTGAAATTATTTTTGGAAAATAAATGCAAACTAATGAGGGAAACCTAACGAGAAAAATTGAGGTGTTGCCAAACTGTTGTAAGCAAGCCTAAGGACGGCTGAAAATAACCCTGATGGAGGTAAAAAAGGGAGTAGAACGGGTAGAAGTAAATCAGAAGGGCTACAAGGAGACCCAATGAGAGTACTTTTAGATCTTAAAGATTCGCAGGCCCTTAAAAAGAAATGTCGACATCTATCCTGGTTCTTCTTCACCTCTCGTCTGCCCCATAGGCCTGGATGTCGTCGCGGCTGCGATGGAGGATGCCGCGCTGGCGGCGGGTCAAGGCGGCGAGTCGGCAGACGTAGCCGCGGAGTTGCCGCGTTGCGTCATGGATCGCCGCAATTAGCGATGATATTCGTCAGGCGCCTTTTATACTCCCGCCGCGGCGCGGCGCGTCAGTTTGGGGAGCGGCGCGGCCAGTGCCCGCGCCCCGAATTTGACGCGCCGCTGCGCGATTGCAATTAGAAAGGGGAGCGTCAGCGACGCGCGGCCACGAGCTTCTACGCACTACTACGGCCCGTGCTCCGGAAACGGTCCATGAGTCATTGAGGGACCAAAACAGAAAGGATTCTTCTGGTTGATCAGCGCAATGCATCCTGTCAATGTTTGTCGTGGGGAGCGACGAATCCTTTCTTAAGCCTGGAGTCGATGTCGTCCGCTCAACCTACGGTTGAAACTGGTAAGTGTGGTATTGAGTCGAATCCCCTGCAATGCAAACGGCACTAAACGACTCCTTATTTTGGGACATTTGCGGGTCTAAAAGTAAAATTGCTGGAAGGTACTCATCGTCGAGAATCACTCAAAATTCCTTCTCATATGGCCATTTTGGGGTCACTGTGCACTAAGCACATATTTAGTGTGTTTTTCACTAAGCATATATCTAGCGTTTAGCGTGGTATATGGAGCTTCGTGAATGTCTACAGATCTCCACTCTCTTCCTAGGTTACAGAAGGTACGGGATAAGGTCATAAGGTCATGGTCACCGATTTCGGCCAAACTCCCTAATCATCCAAACCTAGTAATCGCCTGTAACTTCAAAAAACGATGTCAGATTCGTGATCAGCACCCTAAATACCCCCTCCTCCTTCCCAATGGGAGAAGTTAGGTCGAAAAGGTGAACCCTCCCACTCTACACCGAGTCTGCCGCTGCTGATCGCGCCGCGCCGCGCCCCTCCCCTCAGCGGGCGATTCGCCGAATAGCGTAACCCAAAATTCCGTCAAGTGTGGTGTTTTGCGGCGGTGGAGTATAAAAGCTATGCGGCGCCGCCTCGCGGCGCGAAAAATCGATAGCCATGCCGACCATCACGCCGCGCCGCGCGGCGGCGCAAGTATAAAAGGCGCCTAAGGCGTATGTTATACTTCGGCGACGCGTCGCCGACGCTGCGACCCGTCACCGACGTCGCCGACGCTGACGTCACCACCCACGTCGCCGACGTCGCCACAGACGTATGGTCGACGTCGGCGACGTCGTCAACAGATTCTGTGGCGGCGTCGGGGACGTCGTTGACAGGAGAGCATCGGAGCGCATTTTTAGCATCGGAGCGCGTTTTCAATGTCATCACTCGCATGCCACGTGTCTTTCACGTCACCGTCAAGTTCTAAACATCAAAAAAGCACATCATAGATTAATGTGGCCAAGTAGTAACAAGATTGTGAGCATTCAGACCATGCACAATCAAACAAGTCTGAAATGCAAGGTTTCAGACGGGGCTATCTACACGTTACATAGATCTCGTTACTTGTGCTTTCATATGAGTCTCAAACGTCTTCAAAGGTTTCACTAGCAGCGATGTTAGAACCATTCAAACAGTACCTGTATTTTCTAGGATGCCCTGTATTTTTCGCAAGACAGTGTGTTTTTAGGTTTTAAACTTTAAGAGAATCACAAATCAATCGATACGGTTACTTTGTAAAGAGATTATAACAAGTATTCAAGCAAAACACTATCAATAGATTGTAAAATGCAAAATAACAGACGAGTGCATGGCGCAGTCTATCCCGATAATGATAGAAGTACGGGATAGTTTTGGGCATTTAACGACTATTGATTTACCAATTTAACGACTTTACCAGCATTTTCGGTTTAGCAAAGACCTTTTTCGTTAAATCGTTTTTAAATTAAATTTACGCGGAATTCTCGAAGTTCAAAGGAAAATTTAACTCTTAATTAGTAAGAATTCTATCTCAAAAAACCTCTTCGCAGAGGTTTGCATTACCATTTGAGAAAGCGAGGAAACACTACTTATTTTCTACACAGTTCTATTTTGTATTACGTGATCTACAAGGAAGCAAATAGGCCTAGAAAATGCGAACAGAACGGCTGAGAAGGACACAAAAAGGAAGAAAAGTGACAAAGTGAAGGGAGCTAAGGTTTAGAGTCCCACTCCCTCCCAAACACTCAGTGTTCTAGTGAATTGCACTTTTTGTGTTCGCAAGACGGCGTCTTTTGCACTTCTCGATTTCGTAATTCGAAGTACGGTGGTGATGATGGCAGTTCCGGGAGCGAAGAACTAACCCACAATCATAACATCCATCGGAGCGCATTTTTTGCCACCCTTGGATGACGTCGGCGACGCTGACGTCGTCGGCCCGTCTGTGGCGACGTCGACGACGTCGGTGACGCGTCTGTGGCGACGTCGGCGGCGGAAGTATAACACCCCCTGCGGAGCTCTCGGCGACGTCGCCGGCGACGCTGTGATGTGCGGGTTGCTACGCAGTGCATAGCAGCCCCTACAGCACAGCGTCGCCGAAGTATAACATAGGCCTAAGTTCAGTCCCTCATCCCGACGGCGAACCGCCCGGTGCCAACGCTAAACACCGCGTGGGGCGCGAGGTAGCGGGCTACTCGCTCCCGCGACCGCGGTAGCAAGCGCGGCAGGGCAGACTCCAGACGGAAGGGTGTACACGGACGCGAATGTCTCCATACTTGTTCCACTTGTGAATCATGAGCTCACGGCCGCGGCGAAGGAGTCTCCAAGCACGATGACGGCTTACGAAATCTGCAGGGACTGAGACCGATCACATCACGGAAAGGCCAGTTGCATTGACATGTTTAGGAGGTTACATTTTCGAGCAATTATAGGAGGGAAAGATTTTTTAAGGAGTAGTGAAGGAGCTAATCACGGCTCATATGCTCCAAGCAGATAACATTACTTCTCGAACCACACTCCAGAGCTGTCTAAGGATCAACGAAAGCTCTTTCTCCCCTCTCTGAGAGGTCGAACTAGACGCCTAAATGTCCTCATAATATTTATAGTAGAGGTCTACCAACGCTCCTAAGGTTTTCCCTTCCGTCTTTACGAAAATGGAGTGGCATGAGTCAGCATATACACAGTCAGTGTAGATAATCTAAGGCAGCTGGTCGAAAAGCTAAAGAGCTTAAATGAAATGAAGAATGTTGGCCATACAGGGTGTCTCAAAAGGAAATGTATACACTGTTTGAAAGGTTATAAATTTGCTTACAGTGAAGATACTGAAGGAATCGGGCTCATATGAAAGCCTGAGAAAATAGAAAATTTTCTGACATATGAGCGGCATGGAATGCGCCATACACTCGTTTAAAATTCTTCATTTTACACAGGTTGATTGTATTTCGCTTGAATACATGTTAAAATTTCTTCACAAAGTAGCCGTTTCGATTGATTTGCGTTTCTTTTAGGGTTTAAAACTTAAAAACACAGTATGGTTAGCGAAAAATGCAGGATATCCAAAAAAGTGTAGCTACTGTTTGAAACCCCCTAACATTGCTGATAGTGAAGCATTTGAAGACGTTTGAAGCTCATATTAAAGCACAGAGTAAGGAGATTTCTGAGACACGCAAGTAGGCAAGATTGTGCCGTGCGCTCGCCTGAAACCTTGCATTTCAGATTCGATTGATTGGGCTGAATGCCTGTTATGATCTTGTTGCGATTTGGCCACTTAACCTGTGCTTTGTTTCTTTTAACGTTATACGTCGTCCGGTAGCTACCATTATGACGATTAACCTCTCCATTCAACTTGAATGTTTCTTCACCAGTCCACAGAGTGCGTCAAGTTCTAAACGTTAAAAGAAGCACAGCCCAGATTAATCTGGCCGAGCAGAAACAAGATTGTAACAGGCATTCAGCCCATCCACAATCAATCGAGTCTGAAGTGCAAGGTTTTGGGCGGGAGCATGGCGCAATCTTGACTAGTTCCACACCACAGTAATCTCGTTACGCTGCGTCTTCATGTGAGTCTCAAACATCTTCAAATGCTTCACTAGCAGCAATGTTAGAACGTTTCAAGTATGTGGAATATACCGGGACCGGTGTATTCTGCAAGTGTTCGTTAAGAGCATGGGGTGGCGGAATGTATCCAGGGGAGGTTTACGACCTACTCCTGCGGATATGCCAGCAACGGCCCCAGAGCCATAAACCGTACCGGACGGAGAGTCCGCGGAGCACACGGTAGACACGCCTCCAAGAGAGTCCATAAAGGCTCTCAGATCTAAGCAACTAGGTTCAGTCTTGGCTTAGCTCTCACCTAGTCTCCTCTTTGCTCCTTGTTCTAGATTTATTTGTGTCTTTCCGATTTTGCCTTAATAAATTATAGCTCCTTGCTCGTTTCGTTCGCGCATCAGTGTAATAGTAGCGCTGGATATCGGACCCGATTCCACCTACAGTAATCGGAAGGATTACCTCGAAGACAGTTAGACACTAGACCTGTCCGACTTGGGGGCCACGCCGGTAACTTGGATCCAAGTTTCGGTTTCAAGGTCTGTTGAAAATGTCCAGCTATAGTTCCGCCGGATCCACAGACGTCGTCATGGATTTTGTAGGCAAGAATGCTCCACAACCGCCGGAGGACTGGTACCAGCTTGGAGTGAGCTGTCAGTCAGAGGATTTGAATGTTTCATTCGGGAATATCCTAAAACGGTTGGGTAATGCGCTAGATGGCCAAATCAGAAATTTGGCTCGCTCAAAGCGAGCAAAGATTTTGGAAGCCGTTAGAGGTACTGTAATAAACACAGTAGGAAAAGTGGCTAAGCGCTTAGGAGTAAAGGCACATGCTTTGGAGATCTCATTTTTCAATGAAGTTGGGATGACTCCCGATGATCTGCGCGACTTCTTGCCGATGGTAAGTGCGCATAGCCAAGCATTGTGCGAGCTGGCATTGATTTTGGGATGCGAAATAAACCAAGTTAAAGAAGCAGTAATTGCTAGGTGTGATGAAGTTCTGGAATTGCAGAATCACATAGTAAATGTGGAGTCACATCTTGAGCATGAGTTGTCGGAAAAGGATAAAATGGCGGAGCGCCATAGCAATCAGTTGAGACTGTTACAGGAAAAGGTTAAGAGCGTGCCAGCTGAAACACTGCACTCAAAGACTGGAGGCAGCCGGGTACAAGTTGATGCAGTTGAGGCGGGGTGCAGAACAAAAGAATGGCGTCCGCAGCCAATATACTTCGCTGGTAAGCTGTCGAGTAAGAGGTTCTGTTAAGGGACGGATCACGTCCCAACCCATGAAGGCTGGGGCAAGTTGGGAGCTTATGGAGAAGTCTCGCGCTTCTTCGCGTTTGTCCTCGCTGGTTTCCTTTCAAGGACCAGTGACTAGTGAGTCAGTGACCTGCTCGGAAAAGAGCAGAGAGCATATTGCTACGGATCAAGTAGGCGATATGTTAACCATATTTCGGGAGGTTTTTAAGGCTCAGAGTATAACCAGTGTCCCAAAATATGATGGCAAAAATTCGCTAAGCGACTTTTTGAGAGGGCTAGAAGTGAAGTTTTCTACCACGGTGTGGTCGGACCCAGATAGGCGCGATATATTGGTGAACCACCTTGCAGGAACTGCGCTTTCAATTTTCAAGGGTTTGCCGCAAAATATTCGCGAAGGAACATATTTTGATGTAGTAGGAGCGCTAAAAATGGCTCGCCAAAACCCGTGTGAGCGCTTAAGCAATATTAAGGCTTGGGACAACCTATGCAAGGAAGAAGATGAGTCCCTGATAGATTTTTGCTGCCGCATGGAAGACCTTTCTAAAAGGATCCACCCCAGTATGGAGTGGGATTTCATTAGAGGTTCCAAGTTGTACTCTTGCCTTCAGCACTGGCAGAGTTCCTATTACATGAGGGCCGCGCTGGATGCGGAAGAGGGCCAAGTGTATGCAGTGGTTAAGCGAGTAGCCGTGCAACTGTAAAAGGTACAGGTAGGCTTTGAAAAAGTGACTGATGGTCACAATTCTTCAGAAAAAGGTATCGATCGGAGCGCGATCGATACAGGAGAATCCCATCTCGAGAGGGCAACCGAAACTCCGCACCAGTTGGGTGGTCAGTATTCGGCTAAAACCTCACCTAAATGCTACGGCTGTGGACATTTTGGGCACATAGCGTCAAAATGTCCAAATAAGGTTCGAGATGTGGAGAAAAGTCATAATACCCGGGATGGGGTGAATGTTGCAGGCGACACATCGAGCGCTGCAGACGGAATTTCTGCTATCGCTCAACTTGAAGGTAGGTGCAAGAGTGTTCGAGGTAAGGAACGCTTTCGACAGAAGCAGCGATGTGCTGCAGGCAAGCCGTGCGGCGGAAGCGAGTATCACCAAGATCGGAAGAGATTTGGCTATGCGAAAGAACGGAAGGCTAGCTTCTTACCAGCTTGGAATGGTAGTGGTAAGGCGCCAGAAATGGAAAAAAATTAGGCGCCGAAAGTGCCGGAGGAAGAACAGAATGGGTTCTTCTACAACGAAAAATGTCAGTGTAATTTGTTTTTATAATTCTAGTCTTACACTGCCAACAAACGAAGATGCTGATTACGCCTACTGGGGACATGCCAGTACGATGAAATGGATGCGACGACGCAAAAAACGCGTAAGCGACGAAACAATGAGGAGTCTTCTAAAGCTGCCCAGTTTCATCCCGTCCTTCTAATAGTTGTCCTTATTTCGCTGTTATGGCTAAAACGCGAGTGCATGATAGACACACGGACGTTACATTGTAATGTTGTCATTTTTCATATCTATGAGTTTCCTTTTTTTGCTGGCTTTATAAGCATCATTACCCTATACGATCACTGTGGAAGGAGAAGTGAAGTGTCGTCGGAAAGATGACTTCGACCTGGTATGGACCCATACCAGCTACGACCAGTGAAAGTTTGATCTACAGTAAGTATATCAACACTGGTGCTTCAGAGATCACTGAGTTGCACTTTATTTTGGAAAGAGTGAGCGGAGCCGCTCCTCTAAAAGCGACGGAGGTCGTCGCTGCAACCATTCGGAAAGCAATGGTTCGGGCTGTGGTTAGCAGACTAATTACAGTAGACTCGTGCACTACAGAGGCCAGTCTTTTAAACTTTCCTTTGGAAAGTGCGAGCGGACCCGCTCCTTTAAAAGCGACGGAGGTCGTCGCTGAAACTGTGTAGAGGGTTCAGCCTGCGGTGGGCAGACGAACTGCAGTGCTCTTGTGCTTTCCCACCAAAGAGTGAGCGGAACCGCTCATTGAGACGCGAGTGACGGAGGTCGTTGCTCAAGATGATTTTTTTTAGCGCAGTAGAAGCGCTTGTTTGGTGGCGATGTCCGTTCCTCCTCCACGTGGTGCTACTGGAAACTGCTCGCTCTGCGAGCTAAGCTAATCACGGACATTCGAATGCAGGCGACAGGCCCTTGTGACAGGCCGGCCTACGAAGACCCACGTCACATCACATGGTGTATGATAAGTCAAGTTTCTCGAGATAGTGCTACGGCGTCCGCGGGAGCCGACGCGCACTCGCAGAGCCCGGCGAGTGTGAGAAGTATGCGAGGGTCCCTGATGCGAGGACGGCATCGGGGGCAACTGAGCTAGTCCGAAAGTCCCGTAACGTAAGCAGGACCCGCGTGGCTACGCTGAATATGGGTATGTTGACGGGCCGCTCGTGCGAGTTGGTTGAAGCACTGGAGCGAAGAAGAGTTGATTTCTGTGCGGTGCAGGAGACGAGGTGGTCCTGCCGCAAGTCAAGGGACATAGGACGTGGTTTCAAGGCCGTTCTATGTGGAAGTCCCAGGACCACCAGCGGTGTCGGAATAATCGTCTCCGAACGATTTCGTGACTCGATTGTAAGCGTCGAACGCTTTGGCGATCGATTGATGAAGATCGTTGACGCCGCTAAGGAGCGACTCTATCACTTCTTCTCTGCGTATGCTCCGCACACCGGCTGCTCCGATCAAGCCAAGGATGAGTTTTGGAACCTGCTTGATGAGAAGACAGCAGAGGTACCGTCGAAAGATGTCATCATAGTCCCTGGTGACCTTAATGGGCACGTAGGTGCTGCGAAGGACGGGTACAGCTGTCATGGTGGTTTCGGATACGGGTCTCGTAACCCCGATGGTGAGCGTATTCTTGAGTATGCGGAATCGCATAGCCTCACCATTGTGAACACCGTTTTCCGAAAACGCGACTCCCACCTCATCTCATATTATAGTGGGAGCTCCAAGTCTCAGATAGACTTCGTGCTTGTGAAGGATCGTGACCGAAATCTCGTCACAGACGCGAAGATCGTGCCGTATGAAACGGTCGCCCCACAGCATCGTCCGCTGATCTGTACTTTGAAGATCGCCTCTCCGAGGCTGAAGCAGGTCGAGCGATGCGGTGCTGCAAGAATCAAGTGGTGGCGAATGAAAGAGAAGGAAGCAGCTGTGATTTCTCGCGTGCGGTTACCGACAGTTACGACTGTCGATGAAACTTGGAAGAAAGCAACCGACGCGATACGCCAAGCTGCAAGGTTGGAACTCGTCACTACGAAGCCTGGACGACGCAAAGTCGACAAGCAGGCATGGCTGTGGACGATGTGAAAGCGAAGGTTCGAGAGAAGAAGTCGCTGTATCATGTGTTTCTCGGCGACAGAACAGCCGACAACTGGCAGGAGTATCAGAAGGCGAAGAAGGCTGCAAAGAAAGCCGTGGCTGTTGCGAAAGCCACTCATTATGGTGATGTCTACCGAAAGCTCGAATCGCGCGAGTTTGAGCGGTATTTGTACCGACTTGCTAAGACCCGCCATCGCCAAACCGAGGACATTGAAAAGTTTGTTGGCATCAATGATGAGAGCGGCCATCTTCTGACAGACCGCAAAAAGGCGCTGAAGCGGTGGCGTGATTACTTTGAGGAAACTTCCACTATGGAATTTCCTCATCCGGCCATCCCTTCTGTGGCTTCTGTTCACGGTCCCGTTCGCAAGATCACCGTGGAGGAAGCAGAAGCGGCTCTAAAGAAGATGAAGCCCGGTAAGGCGACAGGGCCGGATGATCTGGTAGCCGATGTTTGGAAGTCGAAGCTCTGGTATCCTGCTGAGTGGTTGGCTGAGTTCTTCAACCAGGTAGTAAAGGAGAAGAAAGTACCGGAGTGTTGGCACAACAGTACGACAATTCCGATTTGGAAGAAGAGGGGCAGTCCTGCGGACTGCTTCAATTACCGTCCGATTCGCTTGCTTTCGCACAGCATGAAGATCTTCGAGCGAATCTTCGATAGACGAATCCGTGAAATCGTCAAGCTCTCCGACAACCAGTGCGGCTTTGTGTCTGGTTGTGGGACCATTGATGGCCGCCCGCCTCCTGGTGGAGAAGCATCGCGAGAGACAGAAGCCGGTGCATATAGCCTTTCTCGACTTGGAGAAGGCCTTCGACCGCGTACCGCGTGAGCTTATATGGTAGGCCTTGCGACGACACAACGTACCTGAGGAACTTATAGAGTGGGTGCGGATGCTCTACTCTAGCCCAAAGAGTAGAGTGCAAGCTGCAGCTGGAACCTCAATGGAGTTTCCCATCTCTGTTGGGGTGCACCAGGGTTCTGCGCTTTCTCCACTCCTCTTTGTTGTCGTCATGGATACCATTACGCGAGATCTTCAGCAGTCTGTTCCATGGACGCTGCTTTATGCTGAAGTCGTGATGCTCGCTTGCGAAGAGAAAGACGATCTCGAGCGGCAGGTGCAAGCTTGGTGCGACCGTCTGGCGAGGTTCGGACTCAAATTGAACGTCAAGAAGACCGAGTACCTAACGACTGACGTGAACGAGTCCGGCTCCATTAAGATTAACGGTACTGAACTTGCACGCACTTCGGATTTTAAATACCTGGGATCAGCAATAGCGTCTGACGGCGGTCTGATGGTTGAAGTGAACTCACGCGTGAGTGCAGCTTGGTCCAAGTGGCGTTCGCTGACTGGCGTGCTCTGCGATAGGAGGATACCAGAGCACCTGAAGTCGAAGATTTACAGAGCCGTCGTGAGCCCGGTAGCGATGTACGGCGCTGAGTGTTGGCCTGCGACTAAGGAAGTTGAAACACGCCTCAGCGTCATGGAGACGAAGATGCTGCGCTGGACGGCTGGAGTCACGCGCATGGACCGCATCAGAAATGATGAATGGCTATTCGGCAGAAGTTCGGTGTCGCGCCGATAGCGGACAAGATGCGCGAAGCTTGCTTGCGATGGTACGGCCACGTTCTGCGTGGGAAAGGAGACAGCGTCCGCAAGATTGGCCTTGAGTTTGAAGTATCTGAAAAGCGGCCTAGAGGACGCCCGAAGGAGCGTTGGTCCGATACGTTACACACGGACATGAAAGTAGTTGGTGTCCACCCTGATCAAGCGCAGGATCGGGAAAGGTGGCGTCGTAACACCAGAAGGGCGGACCCCGCGGCGATGCGGGACAAACGCTGAAGAATAAGAAGAAGAAGTGGAAGCGCTTGTTTCTCTGAGGGCTCCCATGTGGAATATACCGAGACCGGTGTATTCTGCAAGTGTTCGTTAAGAGCATGGGGGTGGCGGAATGAGTTCATAAAGGCTCTCAGATCTAAGCAACTAGGTTCAGTTTTGGCTTAGCTCTCTACTAGTCTCCTCTTTGCTCCTTGTTCTAGATTTATTTGTAACCTTCCGATTTTGCCTTAATAAATTATAGCTCCTTGCTCGTTTCGTTCGCGCATCAGTGTAATAGTAGCGCTGGATATTGGACCCGATTCCACCTACAGGAAGGATTACCACTACGACGACAGTGAGTCACTAGACCTGTCCGACTAGTACTACCCGCATTTTTTAGGAATCCTGCACTTTCCGCAAGCCGTAGTGTGTTTTTAAGTTTTAAACCCTAAAGGAAACGCAAATCAATTGAAACGGCCACTTTCTCAAAAAAATATTACATGTGTTCAAGCGAAGCACAATCAATCGTGTGTAAAACGCAAACTTTCAAACGGGTGCATGGCGCATTCCATGCTCATATGTCAGAAAATTTCTATTTCTTTCATATGAGCACTTGATTTCTTCAGTACCTTTACTGAGAACAAAGTTATCACCTTTCAAACATTGTATACATTTTTTGAGACACCCTGCATGTGCCTGTTTCCTCTCAATGAGCTTCTGATCACCTCATCTCCAACAGTCAGATCTTCCGTATAATGAATAGGTGAAACTGATCCTGTAGGGCAGCACTATGCAGCGTCTTGTGAAGTACGATTGAGCTAGGCCATTTCTGATGTAATTCGACATACATAGCCTTCTTATCAATGCAGATAGCCACTGATTACATGTTCCCTCCCCCCACCCCCCCCCCCCCCCCCGAGCCAATTTGTGCCTACAGCAATGTGCCATATGTTGCTTATGATAGGGGCAGATCCAAAAACGCCTCGAAAGAACCCCACTGATTACTTGAAAATGCTTAGCACTCAATTTCTGGTGCTTAGCACAGAAAATAAGGGCTTGATGTTTGATGCAAAAGCTAAATACCATTACGCATTGATCTCGATCTCCTCGATTAAAGGTAAATGTGATAGACCTACTCTTATCCCTGGTTAACATGCTCGAAGCATTCCGTCAGTTAATACGGAAGACCGCGGGAGTTGAGTGTCAGGCGCATCCTCGGGATCATCATCGTAGTTCAAGGTCGTACTTTGCATATCCAATGTCTTTCGGGCATCCACTAGTGTTTCGCCATTCCTGGGCACGTCTGGCGCCAATTATCTCACTCCACTGATGGTTTACTACCACTAAGTGAAACGGATTCCCATAAACCCAGGAGCACTCCGCTCTGCGGTGTAGAAATTGCGCTCCACTGAAGACCGGTGAGCGAACATGAGATATGGCCGCGTAGAAACAGACTATACTTACGCTCTCCCAAAAATTTCGAATATTCGAATGGTTTCGAATACCGAAAATTTTCGAGCATTCGAAATCGAATATATTCGAAAAACGCGATTTTTCTGAACATTCGAATTCGAATACATTCGAAAAACGCGATTTTTTGAATATTCGAATTCGAATACATTCGAAAAACGCGATTTTTTGAACATTCGAATTCGAATACATTCGAAAAACGCGATTTTTCGAATATTCGAATTCGAATATTCGATTCGAATACTCGAATTCGAATGAAAAATCAGGCTGTATTATAGACATGATAGAAGGCAACACAGAAGAGAAAAGGGAAGCAATACATAACGGATCCCTTCCTAGTTAAGCACGAGGTTTTTATCGACAGGCATCTCATAAACCCCCATGTGAGTCGTAAAAATGAGATAGAGAACTTACACGTAGAACGATCAAAAGGCTTATGGAAGCGTCTAATTTCCTTGCTTACTGGAATACGAATTTTTCTCAAAGGAATACTAGTGTTTTGTTAATTGCTGCTTATGAGGAACAAACGAAAGGTTTACAACACATTTGAAGGGAACATTATCTGGTTGAGCCGCTGTAAGCTTCTAGGTCACTTTAAAACAATCCTTTTTGAAATTGGTGGCAGACTGACTGTTAAAAAACTTTCATGAAACAATGCTTTTGCCTAGCGGCAGCTAATGAAGGACTGACGACAAAGTACTACATGTAAATCTGTAGCAAGTCTGTCCTACTCATCTACAAACGTAAAATATCACACTGTCGATTCTGCGGCCACAAAATGTATTACAAGTAGCTAGGAGTAGGCTACCCATGAGGGCCAGTCTCATTTCGTTCTGGTGATTCACCCAAGTAAGTGGTATGAATAAATATTTCTTATTTGCGATGAACTTGTGAATGTAATTATTCTCCAGCCAACATATTGATAAACTACGGTAAACTTCAGAAAAATAGATCGATCGATAACATCCGGCCGACATACACTGCCTCCCCTTTGTGAAGTCCAGCATACGGCCGACGTATCCATGCGAATCCCACTTCAAATGGCGAATTCAGAACAAAAATCGATAAAATCGATCGATAACATCCGGCCGACCTACGCCGTCTCCCCTTTGTGAAGTCCTGCCTTATAATATAGTTTTTGCGGAACTGTAGTCGTTGCAGAAACGAAATCCAGAAGCAGAGCATCCAGACCACAGAGGAGCAGAAGAGCATAGCGTGACGAAAATTACAAAGCCGACTTCATGAGGTACTCTTCTGCACCAGGAGACACCCGACGTGGTAGAAGACAGAAACGCACCCTGTTGACCCTCACGCCCATCCTGCAGACATTTGCTAGCTTGTGGTCTCAGACTCTTAACTGCAGGTGAAGGACAAATAACGTCCGTTTGAAACGCCGCTTGAACCATCATTTTCAATTTTTTTGTTAACAATTCATACTCTTCCTCGGCCGCTTTGCACAGGCGCAGTAATAAATGTGGAATGCTTGGTACCTCCCAAACAAGAATTTACCTTTATCCTTCCTTCTGCTGTCCTTCATCCTTTACGTTATTACGTTTACGGCGAAAATAGCTTCCAGAACTGCTTGAGTGGAATGCAAAACTGGTCCAGATCAAACTAACCCTTATGTCCATACTCTAAGAGCTAAAGAACGTCTGATACTATATAGGAGCGCGCTAACAGCTGTCGATCGTCGATGCGTCAGAAATTACTGACAGGAACAGGTGCATAAAATTAGCGTAGAACAGGTACACAAAATACTGGAAAATATCCAGACGTCTCCAGCGAGCGCCTTAATTCAGAAGACCATGTCACAGATTGATCAGGCAATCAATATCGGTTGATACTATCCATACTTTTATCGGTGAAAGTGGTTTTCTCTCAGAGTTCACCAATCGAGGTGGCGACGATTACTGGTCCCCGATCGGTCATTCACCACTGCAGCGATTCTCCGTGGAAAATTTTTTGCAATTCAACATTGTAAGACGTTGTGGAAGTTCTCCCTCTTAACAGGAAGGCTTTTCGGGAAGTGACTAGTATCGATGAGGCGCTCAGTATCCGGGCACCGAGCCACCATCGTACCACAGCTTTGATTCACAGATAGAACCGTTTTGGCGACCCAAATTACCCGAGAAACCCACCAAGCCTTTTCAAAATACGCCGATACACAAATTCTTGTTGGGCATTCGAATGACACTTTTCGAATACTTGAATAATTTTTGCTTTCTGGGAAATTGCGAATATTCGAATGGTTTCGAATACCGAAAATTTTCGAGCATTCGAAATCGAATATATTCGAAAAACGCGATTTTTCTGAATATTCGAATTCGAATATTCAAATTCGAATGAAAATCATTCGAATACCTATTCGAATGGGTCATTCGAGCATAAGTATAAAACAGACGTATAGGCGATAGGCGATGTCAGAGGTTGAGGGTGCGGCCGCTCACCACGCACGACTGAGTGGAAATGTCAAGTGATGCCGGTGGGCGAGTTTGCCCGAGACAATGTAGGAACCGTGACCGTGAATAAGCGCCGAAGAAACCCACCGGCTCCAGACTACAGAATTTATCGGCCCGCACTGAAGTGATACGGTTTCTTTTGCAATTTTTGACCTACGCAGATGTCTGTAGGAAATTTGAAAACCACCACGGTGCTTCTCATACAGTCCCCTACAACCCACAATAGGTCACTTTCAAAATCGCCACGGGACGCTCATTGACCTCCCTTGCAAGTTCTAGATTTATGCGCAAGCTGAAGAACTGCTAAGAATTTGTAATCTAACGGTCATTCAAACGACGTAAGCTTTTTGTTGGAAGGCCATGCATTGGTTTAAAAAGAATATTTGAATCAACAATTTATCTACCTTCTTAAAAGGTGTAATAATTGATGTGTTCAACTAAAAAGAAAAACAAAAGTTTAAAAAAAGTTTGAGATGAAAACTGTGCGGTCTGATTTGCAAATAATACAATAAATATTCAAATATTGGATCACTTTGGTTTGACGTTAGCAAGTAAACTTCTTAAACGAATTGAAAAATTATTTGCACTACTTGGACAATTTAGTTGTACTGCTTTACGCCTCAGTTCAGCACGATCACCTTGTAGAAGGTACGATTTTCCCTATACATAGAACCTCTTCTACCCACGTAAAAGGCCTCAACCTCTTCGTCGTTGCTGTCGGATTTTGGGGAATACGCGACGAACAGAGTCAAAGCTGGCACGGAGCCACATCGCTTCAGTGGGAGGCATCAGGGGTGGGCGGAGTTTTTGTTTTCTGATTTTCTGGCCGTTTTAGGCAAATTTTGTGGTTTCTGGGAAAATGGCCAAAAAATTGGTCAGAGAATAAAAAATAAAGCTGCGTATAAAATTTTGTCATAGCAATCCAATAACAGGTATTCAAAAAAAAAACATCGCAAAGTCATTATTTCTATGACAAAAGAATGTCTATAAAGTATTCAGATTTACAAGGAATATGGCGTTATGGGTGTGCAAAAGTAATGATTTCGCCATGCACTCATCGAGTATGCTGCTTCGTTTGATTGATTGTGTAAGTACTATTGACACAGAGTTCCTTCAACATATTTCACGATATTAATAATTTTGCCTCGTCGTCTTTCCAATTTCATCAATAGTGGAGGCTATCTAAGGCTTCTTTCAAAATTGTGTGTCAAGTCTACAAAGCTAGTGTTTAAGTTACGTTTAATTAATGAGTACTCGGAAGATTTCCCCACACAGAAGGGTGTTTATAAAATGGAACTGTTTCAAAAGCTTTGCAATATTAGTAGGCGCATCACATGTCAACCCAAGGCCCATCGTAAACCCCAGACTTATGCTACCTTGATATTATATTCATTTTTTCGAACCAGAATGAAATCAGGCACCATGTGCCCTATAGCTAAGATCATATCTAGGTTGTCAGAAGAGAACAGAGGGAGGAATGGGGGATTGTTATGTGATTTTCAAGCGCAGCTGTGCAGAATGTTCTGCACGAAGCTATCATCATCCCCCCATATTCAACATAAATTGTATGCAGCTTTCAGTTTTCAAACCTGGAGGGAGTGAGTTTTCCTACCCACAGCCATTCTTTCTAGTCATTTAAAATGAGGCAACCACTTGTGACTGTCAGTTAAAATTAAATTGCTTAATGAAAAAGACTTATTCTGCTTATTAATGTGTACTGCATGTTCGCCAAGTCATCCCCGTGATTACTGAATGGATTCTCAGCGGGCGCCAACAACTTCTCTATTCGTCCCCGCCCCTTGTCAGAGTAGCTCATCTGGTCGTTCGAGGGACATGAAGAGCGACATACCTCTCTTTCGACTTAGCCTTGCGGTGGTGTATTTTCAAACCTCAGTGGAGCTCCAACCTTTGGTGCTCTCTCATGCGCGTGAGTCCGTTATTCCAAACATCGTGCTCTCGATTGCTCGAGGTGCACTGTTGATCTAAACTTAGTCCTGCTTTCGTAGTGTCCAGGTTTCTTAGCCATACATTATTGCAGCAATGGAGGTGGAGTGGAAGATGGGCACAGGGCCTTACGTTATTAATCATCACTACTTTTTCAGCGCCCCCGATTGCTCCCAAAAACCGCTCGCTTCTTCCTATTCATTTCTACAACTACGCTGTTCTCGAACATAAGTTGATTTCTGCGCACGAACAAAGCTGTGTTATAAACAAACATTTTTTCACAAGATCAGAGGTTTGCAAAAGGAGCTGTTAATGTATGAATGGCAGACGTTGACGAGGATCACGATCTGGGGAGAGAGGAGGAATGGGAAGAAACATCCGGAAAACCACTGAAAGCGCGTCATCCTAGACGATAGAGAAAGTTTTCTCCATTCCTTGTTGTCCAAACGGACGCATTCAAGAAAGCACCTCACCAAAAGTTTGTTTTTACAGTTCCACGGGGTTTATTAGCCAAAATCTCGTGTTGCCCTATGAAAAATAACGGTGAGTATGTAACATTCTTGGTCTGTTATGGATCTTGTTGCACCTATGTTTTATTAAAGAACATTGGATTATTGCTCTAGAGATTTTTAGCTAGGCGAGGCCATTTGTTTGGAAAATTTCGAAGTGAGAAATATTAATAGAAGCTCTGGTGCAACCAGTAATACTCTACATACAACCCCCTGCACACCTTTAGAGCGTTTCGCGAGTCTCTCTACCCAAATGGGCGAAGTGAATTGAAACATGCGGTCAGGGCGAACGAAGCTCCTCGCAGCTCTAGAATGTCAGTTTCTCGTTTGTGAGACAATTAATCTAGTGGGGAATCGTCTTATCTCTAATTATACCTAAATTGTGCTTCTATACATTCATCCTTGAACCACCTATTTCAATCTGAATGTGATAGATAGGATCCTCCGCAGTATTGCGGTCATTGATGTAACAGCTAGGGCAATAGCTGTAATAAGATGTTGGTAAGTAATGTTTCATACTTCAAATAAGATCGCCTAGAATCCCTACTATTATATTAATTCTAGCAAAATTGGAAGTAATAGGAATTTATACTATATAAACATTAAAAGCCAAGTAAATAAGGTTGTCTGCGGCAACATTTCTTGTGGTGCGAAAGCATTTGTCATTGGAAAATACATCTTTGGATAGGATAGATAGCTAGGATGATACAGGGTGAACCAAAATAACGTGGACAAGATTTTTTCGTCATAATTATAAAACAAGCAACAATGCGAGAAAACGTCAGCTAAATTACAACAATACAAACATTAGGTTCGTAGTGACCTCCCTTGGAGTGGATGCAGAGGGCCAAACGTTTCGCGAGGTTTTCGGCGATGGGCCGCAGATCAACAGGAGACAGTCGCTTCCACTCTTGGCGCAAGGATTCCTTCAGATACTCGAGACTGCGGTGGCGTTTGACGCCGACTCTAGCCTCTAAAATGCCCCGCACACTGTAGTCCATCGGATTCAAATCCGGAGAAGACGGCGGCCATTCCGAAGGCGTGATGGAATTGGGGAAATTGGCCTTGCATCGCCGAAAACTTCGCGAAACGTTTGGCCCTCTGCATCCGCTCAAAGGGGGGCCACTTCGAAACTACTTCAAGATGGTGTACCTTAATGTTTGTGTTGCTGTAATTTACTCGTCGTTTTTTTCGAATTGTTGGTTGTTTTATAATTATGATAAAAAATCTTGTCCACGTTATTTTGGTTCACCCTGTAATTTCGAAATTTTCTGTCTTCTGTTTTCTGGTTTTCTGTGTTTTAGCCTTTTTGCCTTTTCTGTTTTCCAATTTCCGCTTTCTGCGAAAATTTTAAAAATTTCCGCCCATCCCTGGGGGGCATCCGGTTCGGCATATCAGAGTCTCCTACGAATCGAAGTCCATGGCCATGTGTGTGTTGACGAGGACACCAACGCCGCCTACACTCATATCATATGTTAGAGAAGCAGTTCTCCGGAGTCGTACGCGGCGTGTAGGGGGGTGATGTTTCCTCGTATCGGTCCTTCCGAAGCCGTCGTATTTGATCTGCCTAGCTTGCATCATCAGGTCCTCGACGTATGCTTCCGATGTGAGCATACGGGCGCTATAAGTACAAATCGTCATGACGGTGGATGGAGAATAAGTCCTCTAAATACCGCCTTCCATCCCTCCTCCATTCTTTTAGATATATCTTTTGATTCTTTCATCATTTGATTACAACTTATATTTTGCCCTAGAAAACCATTTTTTATACCTGGGTAGGACTGGGCACTTGAAAACGTTACTGACTTCGAATTTAGCGTGATCGAAAAATACTTATAACTCATTTCAGCTAGATAGGACAGTTTGCTATAAGCCATTGCACTAGTTATTTCAAAGCAGCAGTTCTCGGTTTCAGTATCGCTGTTTTCCTGCTGATCTGCAACATACAGTTCAGAACGCCTGCTGTCAGATTGTCAAAGGTAACCTGAATTACCATTCACCATTTAGCGCCTTGCTAATACTGACACAACTGACGTGAATGGGGAGGAGAGAAGAGCAAGGGACCTGCAATTCCCGATCCCGGCAAGTGCTCGTGATGTTGCCGTTGTTCGTAGCCCCAATGATTCAGCTCTTCTCGCTGCGCAGTTTGTGTGAGTTGCTGATTTTATGTCAGTTATTATATCGTGGCAGAGCATTACCTCGTTTTTCAGCTTTTTAGGTGAGTTTGCATCCCTTAATAATATATTCTTCTCAGTTTGCGCAGCCTGGTTAGGCCCTGAGATTTTAGCAGCCTCTCCGTACTCGTCCTTCCCATCGCTGCAGAAATGGGGGCTCTTTCGGGGTCAGGGGAATGAGGCCCTTTAGTGCTGCTGTGTTTGACTGGAATACAACACGGGTAGCTAGTCAGGCTCTGTCGTGCGGGCGGGGTACTCCGGGCAGCCAGCCAGACTGCCCGAAGGGACGGGGCGAGACTTAAGGCGGCCTCGAATCGCCTTACATGTACTCCCAGTCTACCGAGTGCAAGCTTTTGGCCGAGCCGACACAGTTACAATCCGCACAGTCACGGACACATCCACGCACACTGTGCACGAACATGCCGCTCCCACGCACAAGGAACGCATCGACCCGACACAGCAGGAGCAAGGAGTCCATCCCCTGCATCCCACCTGCGTCTCTGGGCAGTACACGGTCGCATTTGGTTCGCGTTTAATTCCCCTATCCACCACCCGGGGACGCGCCACGTGGCCCTGCGACAAGCGGCCCGAGATCCCTCTTAACAAGAGAGCCCGAAGGCTCTCTATCGAGGGAGATCCGTGGATCGAGACCACATACACACCATTACGAAGCTCATCGAAGTGTCGCGAGAGTACAAGCTGCCGCTGTGCCTTACGTTCATTGACCTAAAGAAGGCATTCGACTCCGTCGAGACTGAAGCGGTCATGGAAGCCCTGCTCACCCAGGGCGTTCCTACTCAGTACATCAGAGTCCTTCGAGAGCTGTACAGTGGATTCACGACCAAGATCTCACCATTCTACAACGACGTCGTCATTGACGTGAAGAGAGGGGTTCGACAAGGGGATACCATATCCCCGAAGCTCTTCAGCGCCACCCTCGAAAACGTCATGCGCGAACTAGAATGGGATGACATGGGAGTGAAGGTCGACGGCCGGCAACTGCACCATCTTCGCTTCGCTGACGACATCGTGCTCATAACACCGAGCATCAGTCAGGCGGAACGAATGCTGGCCGACTTCGATCGTGTATGTGGAAGCATTGGACTGCAGCTGAATCTTACAAAGACGATGTTCATGAAGAACGGATGGGTTTCTGATGCCCCATTCTCGCTCAACGGAACGAGCATCTCCGAATGCTCCAGCTATGTGTATCTGGGTCGCGAAGTCAACATGGCCAACGACCTAGCACCAGAGCTGAGCAGGAGGAAACGAGCGGCTTGGGGAGCTTTCAAGAGCGTCGAAGAAGTCGTGAAGAAAACGAAGAACGTCCGACTCCGTGCCCACCTATTCGACTCCACTGTTCTTCCTGCCCTAACATACGCTTCAGAGACCTGGGCTATACGCAAGCAGGATGAACACGCGATCAGCGTCGCGCAGCGTGGAATCGAGAGGACGATGCTCGGAGTGACACGACTCACGCAAGTGAGAGAAGGCCTCCGGAGTTCCGAGCTTCGCCGACGTTCGAAGATCAGAGACGCTGTCGCATGGGCCAAGTCGTCGAAAATTAGGTGGGCCGGCCACGTAATGCGATTCGCAGACACCCGCTGGACGAGAGCCGTCACAGACTGGATTCCGCGGGATGTCAAAAGAACACCAGGACGCCCACCAACGCGTTGGTCGGACTTCTTCGTGAAAGCCCTGAACGACCGATATGACGCTCTTCGTGTCCCTCGAGCGAGGAGGATCCATTGGACCACTCTGGCACGCGACAGGGACGAATGGAGACGCTGCTGGCGCCCGCTCGAGCAAGTCGATGATCAACGGGACGACAGGTGATACAGGTGATACAGGTGAATAATATATTCGTTCGAGATATGGCTTCGACATTGTAGACATTTGCGCGTAGCTTGGCTCACCGAAGGAGACATTTTATGAGCATAGAATTGTCATTCAATGTTTTGAATGCTGCTTGTTCTGCAGTTCAAATAAAATATTTTTGCGGGCAGTTTTCGAACTAGTAATGACGAGTTCAACTTTTCGCAAAATTTTCAAGGATGTCATGAACACGACAAATTTTTCTACCTGGAAAAGTGAAATCTTGATCTGAAACTGTACTCTATAAAATGTGGAGTGTTAATTGCTAGTGGTGACTTAAGCACTTTCCCTCTTATGATTTCTTGAAGCGCTATTCGAATCGATCACGAAGTTGCAACCGAAAGATTGACAAGTAGCGGAATTTTTTCCGTCAGAATGAGACAACGTCAGAAAATGAAATTGTACTCCATAAAACTTCGAGCCTCGATTATTATAGAGTAAGTCTTAGTATAATAAAACTAGTATAATGGTACGATAGTAAATTTGTGGAACTAAAACGAGTTCGCATCTGGTGCAGACGACTTAAATAAGCGAAATTTTGTCCATGCAATTTTTAAATTTTGCTTGATACACAGTGAGAAAATTATGTTTTGTTCTGAAACGGTCTTATAAATGTATGATTATTGTTCTCGATTTTGCATGACTTGCCCAGAAAAAAGTCGCAAAAACCGAACACCCTAATCACATTGAAAATGCATTTTTACGGGCTGTCTCCTATGGAATAGAATGCTGCTGCTTGCTTGCTGCTCTGATTTCGTCAGTTGTATGCGAAGGATTGACCTGTCACGGAAATAAGTAGTTTTCTCCCGTCTGATTGAAACAACATCATAGAACGAAATTATTCCTATACAATTTCAAGGCCAGGGTATTATACCGTTAATAAACAAGCTTCTCCTTAGCGATCTTTGATATGGTCAGAGGGCTCGATTTTTGGACATTTTTAGTAAAAACGTCCAAAAATCGATCCAGCATGCTCATAGAAGATGCTACTTTTAGAAGCCGCTTTTCAGAGTTTTTTTTTCTTCAGAAAAAATGCTACTTGTTCTGTTTTCTTTTTTTCTGACTTTGGCGGTCGTATGCATAGGCTTGACTATTAAGGGAAATATTTTTTCCCATCTGATAGAGACGTCGTCAGAAGATGAAAATGCATAATTTAAAATTCCAAGTCATGGTTATTATACGGTAAAAATTAAGTTTTTTTGCAACGATCTTCGATATGATTAGGATGGACGTTCAGTTTTTGCGCTGGTTTTTTTTGGCAAATCATGGAATACCCTTGCTCGTATAAAAGATCGTTTCAGAGGAACATTGCGTGTCAAGCAAAGTTTGAAGTGTTATTGGAAAATCTCGCCTATATAGGTTGTCTGCTTCTGGTGGAAACTAAATTTCTTTTCATAAAGCTACACTGGTCACGCAAGGATGCATCCAACGTTTCACCAGCGCACGCGACATGCTGTGGACAACAGAATGTTCAGCAGTCGCTTAGGTGATCCAATTAGCAAATTTGGTCGGCATATTTGTAATCGTCGTTTCCAGCTCTTTCACATGACGTGCATATATACCTGTCCGAAGTTCCATGGAAACCTGAAGGCATTCCCTTGTGGAAGACCTGGACCATACGAAAGCAGGGTTAACATGCAATCAGCTTCGCTTAGAGGGGCATCGAGAAGGCGATGACAATTTTAAATACAACCCTTCTATTCACACGTTGATAACAATGTCGTTCAACGGTGCGCGATAGCCAGTCTGTCTTGTGGGACGATGTCGCTCAGTTGTGCCCATCGGTGTATTATTTTAACAGGAATGATATCCGGTCCATCCAAAGTTCGTTCAGGGAGGTTACATAGGATGCTGAACACGATGCCGATGTCCTTTTGGACGGTTACGGTCGGTTTCCTTCTTAATCGATAGTTGTGTCAGGACCACTGATTTTCTAATTCAGCTACCCAGTAGGTGAACGCGCTGTTCGAAATTTTTTGAAAATTTTATTTTTTGAGGAAAAATAATGGATTAAAACATCGTGTTAAAGAGCAGGAATGCGGTTATTTTCAGCGTCAAAAAGACGAGTTTGCGCCATGCCCTTTTCCAAGAGCTCGCGATTTTGATTCCATTGATAGTAGAATTTCTATTCGCATGGAGTTTGACACCTGTTAACGATACAACAAGAAGCACTGTAAAGAAAAGAACACAATATACTGACTTTGATGGTTAATGTAAGTGGCTTTTACATTATCATTCGAATAAAAGTTGCTGCGAAATTTTTGATTACATAGCGCGACCTGATCTTTCCATGTGCTACATGCTTGCTTGTTCGCTGTGCTTTAAAGCAAATTTTAATTTACTATTTTTCTCTCAAAAAATTAAATAGTAAAAAGACAAAAAAAATAGAAAATGCAGAATTATGGGGGGGGGGGTAACCGACCGTAACTTCTGAGAGGAACATTAGCGTCATATTTGGCATCCCGAATTTGTCCTTAGACGAAGTTTGGGTCAGGGTCAGGGGTGTGCGTAATTGCGATTTACGATTTACGATTTACGATTTACGGTGATTTTTGACAAATTTTTTTACGATTTACGATTCACGACATTTTGGTCGTAAATCGTAAATATTCGTAAATCTGATCTTCGGTGCAGAGATGGCAGGCGTCCACATACCGTGATGCAATTTGGGTTATAACGATGTACCCGCTTTTAAAGTCTTCTCCCATAGCTCATTGCTATTTCCTATCTACTCTTCTACGTTCTGCTGTGGCACTGTGACAGAAAAACGCAGCTTTGTGGATAGGCCGCTCGAGTTCGACTCATCTGCTTACTCCTCTCTTCACCTCTTCAAGGGTTGTCGACTTAGAGTCAGAGCTATATTAGAGAAGAAGCAAGGACAGTAAATGGTTAGAAATATAAAATCCTGTCGATGAAACTGGGTTAGCCCTCTTTCTGGTTGCACTCTAGCACAACGTCTCACATTGCAACTGCCCGAGAACATTACATTCCAGTCCACAGAAAAATATGCAAATTCGTCATGTGCCGGAAGGATTATGATCGCTTTCTGAACCATATTTCTATGCTGGAACCACAGCCTATTCAACTTATGACTTTTTCAGCACTTTTTTAAACGACTTTTTCCAATGCATACGAGTGGAATTGATACAAAGCCATCAAGGAATATTGGGCTAGATTGCAGGCGGGTTGTGGAGTAACAGCTAACTGCTGGAAAAATAAAACACCCATGTTTCGATCTGATTATCACAGCACGTCATGGTGCGGAATGTATTTGGATACAAGGTGCAACCTAAACAAAACTTTTGATTTTTTTAAAGAAAAGAGTGATGTGGTTTTAACACTTTTGGTCTCCTTTTTCAACGGTTTGATTTCACAAGGCTAGTGGAGAGCAGGGCTGGCGAATGCAAGCAGTCATTGGTTAGGGGTGTAGTATTTTGGACTTTGCGAAATCTAACAAGTACAGGCAAACATGCGGGCGAAGTAAATCCCGAAAGTAATTGCCTGGTATCGTCAAACGACGTTCTTCCATTCCAGAAGTTGTGGATGCCTTCAAAAAATGACGAAGGGTAAAGCACGGCGTTAGTCAGTTTCTGTTTGAGGCGCGCCACTTATTCTACGTCTATGGGATGTCGTAGAGGTGATTTGAGTGTGGGTTTGACCTATAGAATGACTTGCGTTGGCCAGTCGATGTAAAGGTCAGAGTTTTATCCTTCCCAAACAAGCCGGTACCTAGTCACCGACCGAGGAAATATGAAAAGTTGGTTGGCCGTGTTAGGATCCGAGTCAAGAGCTTCTATTCTGAATCGCACGACTGTCGTTTCTCCGACCTCTCTACCATGAGTCTTTCCCATATGTTTTAAATGCACCCAGCATCGAATCAGTTGAACTGTTGAATTCAAACAGCACTCTTTTTCTCTACTCTACTTCTAAAAAATGTCTCATAAAATATTTACCTTTTTTGTAATCTTAGGCTTAAAAATCCGACTATAATGAGTGTCCGAAAAGTGATGATACTGTTTTAATTGCGACACAATTTCTTACCGTCTGCTACAAAAATGCCCTTTGGTGCACTTCAGAATGTGGAAATGCTTAGAACTTCAGGTGTGCCATACGAAAGGAGTGTGCCATGTGCTCATTAGTAGGCGATGCTTGCTGGATTTTTTGTGCAAATGCTGTTTTCGTCGAGTTGGTCAGCAATGAAACTTTTTTTTTGGTTTTGGATGGAGTGTTTTTTATTGGTTTTGACTCCGACTTGTCGATGTTGTTTCTTCGAAGCCATAGTTTCATACCAATTTAAGTGTCGAACTAGACACTTTTCAAACCAATTTGAACACTTTTCAAATCAAATTGGACACTTTTCACATAAAATTTGACACGCTTCCAAGCTAGACTGAGACCTTTGAAATCAAAGTAAACTCTTCCAAATCGAAATGACCTTTAGGCAGGTTAAACTTCAGGCTCACTAAAATGGTTTAATTTAAGAAAAATTTGGTATAACTTTCTTTGAAATTTTTAGTTCGCCTGCCGAAGATGGGTAGTAATTTTATAAAAGTAATAATAAATTAAATTTCGTCTTAAAGCGCAGCAAGGCAGCAATCATATAACGTGTTAAAAGGCTGGATTGCGCCATACGCTCGAAAAGCAACTCGCAATGTTTATCTGATTGATAGTGTAAATACTGCTTACATGAAACAAGAAAGTTAGGATATGTGTGTTTTTTACAATTGCTTATGTTGCACCTTTTGCAGGCGGGAAACTGCATGCAAACACAAATTTTGCATCAATCTAATAAAAATCTCGACGTTTTACACCATGGCGCAATCTCTGTTTTGGAACAGAAAATAGCTGCCCTCCTGCTCTTCAAAACAAGCATTAGTTCATTGTTTTTCTCAAAAAATAAAATTTTAATAAAACTTCCAACAATGGGTTCACTTAATGGGTAGATGAATTGAAATTTCAAAAAAAAAGATATACTAATATTTTCCTTGAAGAAAATATTATTCTAACATTTTTGGAGAGTCTCTAGTTTACTAATGTAGAAGAGGCTCGTTTCAATTCGGAAGAGTTAGGTTTTATTCCAAAGTTTAGGCAAGGTCAGAAGAGTGTCCAATTTGATTTGAAAAGTGTCCAATTTGGTTGAAAAGTAGTTTATTTTGATTGTCCTGAAACTTACCCAGCTCGATTTGAAAGATGCTAATTGACTTTAGTTGCTTCCAGCTTATTTAGAAATATGTCCAGCTCGAACAGAAAACGGCTCAGTAAAACATTCCACTCCCTTCGATTAGGCTTAATATAATAGAAGATCATATAGGTATTCAGATGCATTATAAGTCAGGCACCTCTTACGATTTACGGTTTACGGTTTCCGATTTACGACGATTTTTTTGTAATTATGATTTACGATTTGCGAAAATTCGGGTTTCATTTGCGCACACCTCTGGTCAGGGTATGTCGTGTCACATTTATTTGTGCGACGAGCTTGGTCCCACGTTCCAGACACGCGAAATTCGCTCTCATGTTAATATCGAAGATCGCAGCGGAGAAGCTTGGTGCTGTATAATAACTAGTGCTCTGAGTTTCATGGGATAGAAATTCATTTTCTGTCGTCCTTTCTGATGGGAGAAAATTATTTCCGTGACAAGTCATTCCTTCGGCGGCGATTCCGTTACCAATTTGAAGTGCACTTCATAAAATCTTCGTAGGTAAGGGATTAAAGTCACCAATGAACACTCGAAATTTAATAGGGAACAATTTCAGATTAAGTCGTCGCTCCTTCAGGTAGAAGATGTGTCCTGTCCGTGACATCTTCGAAGAATCGGCAACACTTGAATTCGCCGTCATTGATTCGAAATCTGCCCGCAGAAAATCTTAATTTTTGGTTTTTACAATAGATATTCAAATCATTAAAGGAGTCAGTTATGTGCTCATAACACACAATTCTGTGCTCTCCTTCCGTGAACGAGGCCATGCTGGAATCTCTATAATGTCGAAGCCACACTGGAAAGCACAACCTATTAGAGGGTACGAAATTCACTAAACTTTGAAAAATCGAGACAATCCTCTGCCAAGACCAAGCGAGCGTGCGTTCTTCAAAAACGATTCTCCAACCTCGGACTTGATCCCGGCGCCGTTGGTGTAGTCTCGTAAGGCATCCTGCCCTATGAGCAGGGGGTACGGTTGGAGTTCCACTTGGCTCTAGAGTTTTGATGGCAAACACAGCGTTGTAACTGAACATTAGTTCAAGACAGAATGATTAAGTGCTACATGCGTACCAAATTTAAAAGGTACCATTTTCACGTCAAATTGGGCACTTTTCTGAAGTAACTTGATGTTTCTAATGTTGAAGTGAACCCAACTTGATGCTTCTAATGTTGAAGTGAACGTCTTTCAAATCAAAACAAGTTCCTTACACATTAAGCTAGAGACTAGACGACTTCAAGGTGATTAAAATGATTTTTGTTCAAGCAAAATTTAGTATAATTCTCACTGAAATGTTTAAGCTCACCAGTAAGAATGTCCAATTTGACGTGAAAATTGTATAAATAGTTGCATATTAAAATGATTCTCCTGAAAATTACGAATGCTTAGATGTTGAATGCACAAGACATAACAGCGGTATAGAAAGTGTTTGCTACAATGTTTATGTTTCGTTCCAAGCAGTTCTGTTGGAGATACTACATACTCCGATCTTCGGTTGAAAGCTGCCGTTGTCGTTGCAAGTGCTTTGGTAATATGAAGGTTAATAGATTCAACCCCTTCTCTGGAGAATTTCTTGAATGCGCAAGTAATTTTGAGGCACTTTATGGTAAGCAAGGGATCACAGGATTAGGATGAGGGAAAGATGAATATGGGTGTTGTATTTCCCTCACTGTTTACCTTATTTGTGCATAAAGCTTGACGTAATACCCAAGTGTGGGAAAGAGCCAAAAGGATTGTGCCTATGTGTTCATATTTTCTCCTACAAACGATTCTTGCTATAAGATGGTGACTCTGAAGTGAACCGTTATCATAGGTTTTCCGAAAAGCATTGTTGAATTTTTGTTATCAGGATAAAGGTTAAAGGGCGGCGTTACTGAATCCTTTTTGGGATGCGCCACGCATTCTACTTCTACAGGATGTCGTGGAGGCGATTTGAATGCGTATTTGGTCACACAATGACTTGTGGTCGCCAGCCGATGATCCATTCAGCGCTTTACCCTTACCAGACAAGTTTGTTACCAGTTCACCGATCCCGGAGGGATGGAAGGCTTGGTTGGCCTGGGCAGGAAATCCGAACCAGGCACCTGGTATATGGTGCACACGATAGCCGGCACCTCCTCCGACTGCGCTACACGCGCCCATGTTTCATTATTAAATTTGTTCAAATGTGAACACTGTTAAAATTTTTATGTAATATTTTTAGAGTAGCGTCCTATCTCCGCCGGTTCATGGCGGAGCTTATCGATTTCTTCTTTGCGTTCTTCATCAAACTCAGCATTGTGTACTACCTTGTAGAAATGGAATTTCTGTAAGTTGTGTGCTAGATGCCTTATGTTCATTGTTACAGAACGTATTGCTTTTAGGGATCTCAGCCGTTTTGATAAACTGCTCGGCAAAGATGCCGACCTCCAGACGCTCGTTGACGTCACCCAAGAATTGTTCCCACTGGAGCTCCTAGGAAAGCTCGCTTGCAGTCTCCTTGAGGTAGAGTTTATCCGAAGTTCGAAGTTTTATCCGAAGTTTCTCCTATACCCATGTTGTGTTTCTTAAATGGTAGCGATTACAGTGAGCGATATAAGATTGTATGAGACGTTTGATTCAGTGCTCCTAAAATGCTTTTTATGCTAATTTAGGGTAAAGTAATATTTTATGTTATAGCAGGTTCGTGATTTTTATCAACTCTGCTCTCTGGCATTTAGTCCACAATGTATGCAAACTTACAAGTTTATATTGTGTCGTATTTTCATAAATGCGGTGATTAAATCTGTTCGTCCAAAGGGTGCCACTGAAAACTGCTTCCTTCGCGGTTTGGGCGGAACAAAAAACCAACCCTAGCGCAGGTCAAAGATAATATGGACCAGATCATCTTAAGACGATTCCGTGTCATACCGTGTGCCATATACAGCTTGTTTTTTGGGATAGTGTTACGGCCTCCGCGAGTCAACATGGGCTCGTTGAGCCCAGCGAGTGTGGGAAATATTAGCTTGGTGCACAATTTTTGTCCATAAAAGAGATGATCTTGAAGTTTTTTAAACAAAACAAATAATTCATCAACAGTGTAATCACCGTTAGTGCCCACAATAGTACGCCAAGAACGAGGCGAGAGTCAAAAAAGGGGAATTTCACTATTTAGGCGGTCGTAATTATCGAATTTTTTCTCGCGTCTGTGTCTTGAGGGCTCAAAAGGGGAGGTAGCAGTGTGACGTTGCCATGTAGGGCCGTATGGTGTATGAGGCACTGTCGTCAAGCCGATCTTCTCTAGGACACCGCGAGTTAACTTCGACGTGTGCGGTCTCACGTTGTCCCGGAGGAGGGCGACTTCGAGACGTTTCGGTCGGTTTTTCTTCAAAGCGTCAGCCAGTTTCTGGAGCTGTTATGTGTAGAGTTAGACACTGATGGTGCGGCTGTAGTTCAACAGATCCCAGTAGATCATGCCTTGTGAATACTAAAAAACGGAGGCGGAATCTTCGATGCCTTTTTTTCTTCCGATTCATTGGTCCTGCCGGGCGCAAATGCAGCGTTGATTTGATCGGCCGGGTCCTTCGAACTGATGCCGAGTTTTTGCGGGAGGAAGTAAATGGAGGCATGGAGGTAACGCTGATCAGGTTTATTCAAAAATTGCTCACGGGTTCGCTCACGAGTGCTTATGTACCCGTCTCTTAGAAGCGTCTAGAATCTTCTACGCGATTTTGCAGACATCCCAAGAATTCCCAAAGCGTAATCAAGAAATCCCGAACAACTCTAATGTGGACAAAAATTATGCACCCACCTAACACATACGTGATCGTCCATGATACAAGAACGGCGTCTGTCCGAAACAGGGTGTGCATTTGACGATTAGCGACTTACGGATTTATCGGCTTTACTGGCTTTTTTCGTTGAATTTTAAACGAAATTTATCCACAGTGTTTGATATTCGTCGGAAATTTTAATTTCTTTTTCATATAATTTGAATCTCGGACTAGTTTTTCGAACGAGGTTTCGTTGAGGCTTGCAGTATTGTTGCCGGACGGCGAGAACCCTTCAATTTATTTTAATCAGTAGAAGAGACAGTCGAGTTAGCCTCATCCTTCTTCGCTTCCACCAATTGTTCGCATGTTTCCTGGCTGTCGACTACTTTGTTTCTTTTACATGCCAAAGTGGACGCTTTTCAAAGCAGGCACGTTTAAATTTTCCATCTTCCAGGAATTACATTAACCTTCTTAGAAAGTGCCTGGCTTTATATGGAGGACGCTGATTTGGGTTTGGAAGATGTTCAGCTTGATTTCAAAAGGCGTCAAATTTACTTTGAAAAGTTTCCAAACTGACTTAAAAAAGGTGTATTTGTGAATGTCCTCACGTTTCTCCACTGCACCGTATTTCTTTGGTGTTTCTAGGACGCTCGTCGTATACCTCTCGACGTTTTCTTCCCATTTGCAGTTTCATTCGCGGTGTTCCAAATTATAAGTCTTGCAGTGTAAGAAATGAGTAGGTGCAGGAAATGTAAAGAAGACTTCCGGGAAATGAAAAAAGAACACGAACAAGGCCCATACACGAAGGAAACGTAGGAAAAGGCTTCTTTTCCCACCTTTTCCCCCTCATCGTTAATGTTCCCGGTAGGTTATGTAGGCTTTTCGTACAGCCATTTTGACTTTCAAGAGGCACTAACATCGACAATTTTTCCAACGCTCTAGTTTTGGAAAATGTATATTTCAGTACGCATGACACATTCCGTTAATGGGATTTCACCTATGAATAGGACACGTGTTTGATGCTGTTTCATTGTAGTGGAAACATTTCTCAATCTGAACTCTAAACTGATCACTACTCTTGTCAGGAAACTAGTTGTTATAGAGGCCTTGTTGTTTACGTTTGGTTTAGCAGTTTTCATGATCTTGCTTGTGTTAGGAGTCTGCGGAGTAATGCCATTTGCTGTAAAGATAAAAATACACCCCGGTGCTAGATTATAGGTTCACCCCTCGATTTGTCCATTAGTATCCAAAGAATCTGCTGCCGAGGCTCAATGATGTCACCTCTCTATCGAAAACCTTTGTATAAAAATTCCAAGCAGGCTATCTTACCAGTGCAGAAGACCAGAACTTTTATTGAAAATTTATCGAATGGAGACCGGTGCAAAGTATAGGTTCAATCCATAAAAAACCTGATTAATCACAAAGGTACCTACAGACAAAGTAGGATTAGCACCTCGTCACGTCACCTTTGTTGTAAACAAAATCGAAAATTCTATTTGGCATACTACTGACAAGGTTATCAATAACAGTTTGCTCTACATTAGTCCATGCATCAAGTATGGCATTCTTCAGATCAGAAACCGAAGTGTAATTGGTTCCATTTTTGTACACCTTGTGTACAAGAATGCCCCACAAGCTCTCTATCGGGTTGACATCTGGAGAACAACTGGGCCACTCCAAAAGTTGAATTCTGTTAGAGTTAAGCCAATCTGTGGTTGACAGTGATACGTGTATGATACATTGCCTTGCTGAAAAATAAGGTTGTGCCTACGAAATCTTCTGAAATATTGCAGAAGGTAACTCGGAGCAATTTCTGGTAGTCTTCACTGCTCATTCTACACAAGACGAACTCCAAACAAGAAGTCCGTATCCAGAAAACGCAGCCCAAACCATGACTTCCACCGCCGAAGTAGCGTCTGGAGAATACTCGCTCCTCTTTCCTCAGATCTCTCCAGTAGTGTTTGTATCTATCTGGTCCATCAAGATTTCACTTCTTTTCATCGGATAATACCACCTAGAAATTGAAAACGCACTTCTGCTTGCGTGTCAAACTAGATGCAGTCTCATCCCACCTTTTTCCGATTCGTGCTCATGTGTACACGGTCGAAATTGAGCCTGGCGGCCTTGTGGCAGTCCGTCAAACGAGGGGCACGCTTCATAACTTGATGAACAATGTGTGTACTGCGATTCAAGCTTCGTAGTACTGTCCATTTCGATATGGGAAGTCCAGATGACGTCGGAGGTCCTCCGCGGACCGGGTGCTGTTGGAAGCCGTCCGGAGCAGACGGCTCTCATCTCTTACAGACTTCCTTGGACTGCCAGCTTTCGGTTTTTGCTTGCAGGCTTCCGTGTTCTTCAGACAGCGATTAATGCAGTTCAACGACCTCCCTAGTTGAGCTGCGATCTTCCTGTTTGAAAGGCCGGCCGCATGAAGAGCATCGACTTGAGCTTGCTCACATGTAGAAAGCTTGGGGCTCTTTGCCATTCGATTGATAACAGTGATGCTTTTCGTTACATTATTGACCTATTTAACCGAGTTTTGCGCGGGAAAATGGTGAGCGTGGGAAATTCCTTCAAGTGAACCTATATTTTGCACCGGCCTCTGCACCGGCCTCTATTTAACCGAGTTTTGCGCGGGAAAATGGTGAGCGTGGGAAATTCCTTCAAGTGAACCTATATTTTGCACCGGCCTCTATTCGGTACTTCTCCAATAAAAGTTCGTTGCATCTAGCACTGATAAGATAACCTGCTTAGGATTTTTCTATAAAGGTTTTCTATAGTGAGAAAAACGACGCTAACATCACTGAGCCTCGTCAGCGGGTTCTTCGGGTACTAATGGACAAATGGGGGGGGGGGTGAACCTATGATTTTGCACCAGGGTGTATGTATAGTCGTGTAAGTCCCTTGAGGATGGAAATGTGTTAATATGTACCGCCTTCACATCAGATTGAACACTCTTCCAAACAAGCCTAACGCTCTTGACAGAGGATCTTCCAAATCAATCAACGAGCCCCTTCCACGTTAAACTAGACTTTATAAAAAAGATAGTAAAACTTTTTGTTCATAGAAATTTGGTACGTGTCGCTTACACGCATAGCGGGGTGTGGAAATGTACAACAGGGGTGCTGGAATGCGCCAAGGCTGCTAGTGTAATAGCGGCAGCCAACCGTGGTACCGATATCGCGGTGCGATTCCCGCGGTGCGCGATTACGGTCGGTGGCCGCTCCTGTAAATTATGTTCCACCAACGGTTATCCTCGTGTGCCGTTTAGAGGAGCTTGATAATTGCGATATCTCTCGTGCTCCTACGGCAGTTTTGTTCTGCATGGAAATTCCTTTAAATTTTTCAATCTAGTCTAGGTGAAGCGCTTCTACTGGGAGTCACCCACTCTGGAGCATGATGAAGACTAGATTTCGATTCATTTTGGCTTCAGAGTTTTTCGTCTAAGTGGTTCTTTAAGGCAGTGACCGCGTATTTAAGTATGTGTGGCAGGGATAAGCGGAAATTTTGCAAATTTCCCGAGACACAGAAAAGCTAAAGACACCGGAAAACGGAAAATTTCAAATTGATACTAGATAATAATCCGCTAGGAGCTATCAATCTGCGCCGTCGCGTGAGTGAGTCAAATGAGTCATAAATTAGTCATAAAATAGAGTAGGGGCAATAGGGGAAAATTATTCATGAAATACCGTAGAGTGCCCAGACGTCTTCGATGTGTCTGAGGATTCAGAAGACATGCCGAAAACGTCGCCCACCGTGCGTAGGGATTCAGATTATTGTCAATGGAAGGCCTTCATAGCAGGGTGGGAAGGCGATCAATATCAATTGATACGTCCAGGTACGTTGGACGACGTGTTCGGCACGTCTTCTGACAAGGAAAGGTTCCCAACTCAAGGTGAGCTCTTGCGATGCTATTGTGATAGGATGTAGAGCCGTGTGAGTGGAGTCCAGAATTAGAGTCAATTGTTGCTGAACGTCTTTTTAAAGACCTGAAAAGGAGGTCTGGAAGCGTATGCGCAACACTCATCAACCTCTACGACACCCCACGAGATGTGCCTCGGTGGCACAGTCGGTTGGAGTGCCGCCTCGTAAGAGCACACCGGCACCAACTTTTCAGTTCGAGTCCGAGTGCTGCCAGTATCTTTGCACGTTTTAGTTTGTTGTTATTACGCTTTTTCATGGTCACAAGAGGCAATTTTAGACCATGAATGCTTACAGCAAACCAATGCTGTCTATTTGTGCCTTCATATGTGCTAATTTTTCAACTATTCATATCTGGACCATATCATTTCTCTGGGAATAAAAAGTCTTATATATTATCAGATTGAAAGTGTTGCATTTAATATTTCCCTTTTGGTCAACAGCTATGGTACAAAACTGTGAAACAAGTAAAACACAAGTGCTTGTCACGCCAGCAACATCTTTCAAAAACCAGTGAGGAACAGTCTTTTTCTTGGCAAGGAATGACCATTTCTCCTTCGCTGAACGCGTAATCTGTGGGTGTAGGGAAGGGTTCTGGGTGAACGTCGACGTATCCAGCTGCCACACACGCTATGACAGACACGGCCGACGCACCGGAGCGCATAACTATCGGTAGATCTGGCTTATAATCTGCAATAAAAGAAATTCACGGGTGGTATCATTTTTGTATGTTTTATACCAATTACCTACTTTCAATAAACCATCTCGGCTTCATGTAACATATTCCGGATGGAAAGTAGTCGGCCGACAAAACATTGAGGTGAGAAGGACATTTTTGGTGCCCTTATGTACCGATATGGCCCGATAAGCGTATTTGTATGCAATTGTGTATCATTGGTGATACGGTGTGATATGATGGTGGTACAGATATGATTAGTTGAAAAACTAGCACATATGAAGACGCAAATAGATAGCCTTGATTAGTTGTAAGCATTCATGGTCTAAAATTGCCTCCTGTGATCATGAGAAAGCGTAATAACAACAAATTAAAACATGCAGAAATATTGGCAGCACTCGGACTCGAACTGAAAAGCCTGCCGGTATGCTCTTACGAGGCGGCACTCCAACCGACTGTGCCACCGAGGCACATCTCGTGGGGTGTCGTAGAGGTTGATGAGTGTTGCGCATACGCTTCCAGACCTCTTTTTCAGGACTTTAAAAAAGCGCTCAGCAAAAACTAACGGTGGTCTGGACTCCGCTCACAGGGCTCTACATCCTATCAAAATAGCATCGCCAAAGCTCACCTTGAGTTGGGAACCTTCCCTTGTGAGTCCCCAGACACCTTTGACGACGTCAGCGGCATGTCTTCTGAATTCCCAGACACGTAGAAGACGTCTGGGCATTCTCCGCTATTTTATGACTAATTTATGACTCACTTCTGCGACCGGCGCAGATCGATAGCTCCTAGTGAATTATTATCTAGTATCAATTTGAGATTTTCTGTTTTCTGGCGTCTTTAGTTCTTCTGTGTCTCGGTGCATAAGCGGTCACTGCTGCCATAAACCCCTTAGGGGAAACATTCTGAGGTCGGAATGAATCGAAATCTAGTCTTTACACTTTAGAGTGGGTGACTTCCAGTAGAGCGGTAGTGCAGAATTGCTTCACCTAGACTAGATTGAAAAGTTTGAACGAATTTCCATGCGGGGCGAAATTGTAAAATTACCTTCTACTTCGATATCTCTACTTCATTGAAGCGGAAAGACCTACGCTACTGACTTGTGCTTTCCTCATCACCTTCCTCCACTGACTATGTAGGATCCTCCTCTTCCGATAGTGACACTACTCACGGAAGTGAGAGAAGGCCTCCGGAGTTCCGAGCTTCGTCGACGTTGGAGTCCGACGAGGATCAGAGACGCTGTCGCATGAGCCAACTCGTCAAAAATTAGGTGGGTCTGCCTCGTAATTCGCTTCGGAGACATCCGCTGAACGAGAGCCGTCACCGACACGATTCCGCGGGTTGTCAAGAAAACGCCAGGACGCCCGACAACACGTTGGTAGGACTTCTTCGTGAAGGCCTGAGCGACTCTTTGTATCCCTCGAGCGGCGAGGAGGAGACATAGGAGCACTCTGACACGCGACTGGGACTAATGGAGACGTTGCTGATGCCTGTTCGAACAACAAAGGTGATCAACGGGACGAAGATGATACATGTGATACATTAAAATTTTTATGTATCAATCCGGCCAACAATTTTTAATTTTCAAATGGAGGTGGAAAATAATCGTACCCATAGTTACTCTATGATGAGCGGACGAGCAGCTAGTTAATAGATAATTAAATGCCCCTCAGAACACTATTTTCTAGCCTTAATATAAAGTTGTGAGTAATCGTAGATGGTCCAAACTGGTGTTGAAATTGGAAAGAATGCAAAGCCAAATTACGAAAGTTGAGAAATGTCCTATGAAGGGTCCCTATGTTAGCAACACTTACACAGCCATTCAATCAAAAAAGCGGCATGGTTCGTGAGTGTATGGCGCAATTTTTGCACGACTACATCCAAAAACGTCATGCTTGCAATTTAAAACACTATTTTGGGATGAAACTCATGATTCTATGATACTTTTTGGATTTTTTATTGGATTTCTACTGTATAATTTTGCTCGCAGCTCTATTATCTGTTTTCTGGTCAACTTGTGGTCATTTTCCCAGAAAACAATAAAAATTTGCCCAAAAGTGCTAGAAAATTGGAAACAGAAATTCCGCCCATCCGTGTTCTGTAGCACGTCAAAGGAATGCAGATGCTCACTGCACAATATGTATGTGCTTGAACACGTCTTCTTGACGTGTCATAGGAACATATGAATGGACAGGACACACGTTAGACGACTTCTATCACTCGTTTTCTGAATCTTCTCGCCACACGTTGCACGACTTCTGCGATGGCAGGTCTTCTGAATCGGGACAATCGGCGCATAATCCTCATCCGTAAACTCGACCCGTTGCCCGCTTATTTATCCCTAACTTGATGGTTAAACCTAAAGAAACAGCCGGCTGGTGTATGTCAGTGAATAAAACATCCTCTAACTTTGGTCCCCTCGCTGTGGCAGAGTGACATGGATTAACTGAACTATAGCAGGGTAAATCAGGATTCAGGATCAGGACTATGACAGAATATGACAGGATAATCCGAAAATGCATGATTCGTTTCCCATGTCTACTATATAGAACCATTGGACTTGGTCAACAATCGTTTATACTAGCTTGAGCATGTGCGACTCATAGCAGGTGACGACAATTAGGCACGATTGCTCATAATCGCTGCTGCTTTATTCAAGTAAATAGTTGGGAAGCTTCATACCCCACCTAGTCAAGGACCCCAACAAAAGCCTGCAGCAAAATACGAAGTGTTGTATATAGGGAGGACATGAAAAACTGCTACTGAGCACTCGTTTGGGGGCCTGGAGTGAAATATATACCGACGAAGGTGATAAATATCAAACAAGGAATGAGCGTTAAAAAAGCAACAAAAATTTGGCAAAGCTGGGGGATCGAACACCTTTCCTATCTATGAAGCAGCGTCTCATCTCTGAGCCACCAATCCGCTCGCAGCAGAGCTTTCTGCTGTCTCCCTTAAATCAAGACACGTGGCACATAGCAGGTGAAAACGCAATGACTGCGCGTCTCCATATTAGTCTTTGAGCGCCCTTAGCTCCTTTGATTCTAGGTCTCAGCGAAAGGAAGCAAACTTTTCCACTATTTTGAGGATGGTGATTATCGCAGTGATATCCGCTTTCGCAGTTCATACGCCCGAAGTCATCTCCTGGTCAACGACGTAGGAGAACCAATTATGCGAACAAGAAAGTGAACGATAGAGTTCAATGTGGATGAAATTGGCGCAGAATCGAGGAAGTTGTACGAATGCGGTTACGCATGAAAAAACAGAAAAAATGCCCGAAATCGCCAGCAAATCAGAAAACCGAAGAAATATATTAATATGAATAGAAAATATTATAAAATATATTAATAGACCATAGAAGGCATGCCTGTTATCTTGAACAAACCACGAGAATGTGGACCACTTGAATGACATTCTGTGTTGCAGTAATAGAGGAAATTCGAGTTCCAGCTGCAGTAAGGATTTTGAATCAATTGTCATTCACTTGATTTCAGGCCTTGTGTTTGTCACAGACGTTGTTTCCTCAGTTTTCTGGACGAACACCTGGGAAGTATATTATGCGTGTTCGAGTGATTGACTGCGCAAGTCTTACATATGTCGCAGGAGCGCCGCCGGGTGTTGTTCGAGTCACCGGAGGTGTGTCGGTTCCATTCAAAGCGTAGGTTTTTATGGAATATTTCTTTGTCTTTTCTGTGTTGGCTTCTTTGTATTAGTGCATGTCACCATTTCTGTTCCGTGTCCACGCCCTACATGCTGTCACGAACATGCCACAAGAATACGGAAATTTAGAAACAAATATCAGATTCGTGATCAGCACCCCAAATAAAACCATTAGCCGAAGTGTGGCCGAAATATTTTCTCGACTTCGGTGGTCGTACAACACATATGCCCTTTGATTTTCGAACAGCAGGGCTTTTTCAAGATGAAAAAGCCTTTATAGGTACCTAATTTTACTCTTTACATGAACGGAGTCGGCATCCAACTTGTTAGAGTAGCTACTGATGTACCACTTTCTTCACTAATGGTAGAAGTTTGCAAAAAGTGTGTTAGCAAAATATAGTGTTCACGAACTGGATACCTATGCTTTTCTCTACTGTAAAAAAACTGAATGTTGCAGCATCGATATTTTGATTTGCTGTGCAACCTATCCACTGCGTAACATACTGAATTGCTTTCCACCTTGAATAGTTTCGCACCACGTCCACCACCCTTGATCGACAGTTATGACCAAGGTGCGAACCTCGATCTAGGCTCAACGCTTGAAGCGAGGGTGAGTATGATGAGGTCATAAGCAGCAGTTTCTCCCAAACTTTGTGCACGGATGTTATTTGGGCGCTGATCACGAATCTGGCATCCGATTTTGGCTTCCTTTACATAAAACTCAAAATTTGTTATTATTCCACCTTCAAAAGGCTCGAAAAAGGTATATGATAGTTGTTACCAGGCGTTCGTTCGAAATATGTTGGAAATAAAGATAAAGGGTATTAAAGGATAAGGATAAAGGACGGCGTTACTCAATCCCTTCTGGGATGCGCCAGCGCATTCTACTTCTACGGGATGTCGTGGAGGCGACATGAATGCGTATTTGGCCATACAATGACTTGCGGTGGCCAGCCGATGAACAAGTCAGCGCTTTATCCTTCCCAGAGAAGTCTGGTACCAATTCACCGACCCCGGAGGGATGGAAGGCTTGGTTGGCCTGGGCGGGAAATCCGAACCAGGAACCTGGTATCGGGTGCACGCGACAGTCGCGCCTCCTCCGACTGCGCTACACGCGCCCTAAAGGGTATTACTAACGATAAATCACATCGGCATCGATGGGGACCAAACCAGTGATAACCTTCCTGCAAAGCGAGAACACTACTACTGTGCTGCCGTCGCAACTGGCAGCCCTGCTAATGGCTGCGCTGATTACGCAACGCTGCGCCCAACGCTTGTTCAGCGCACGCGAAGTACGGTATACCTTCGTCCTTGGGAAAATTCGTCCAATATCGAATGATTGAGTGCATTATTCATATTAATATATTATTCGATTTTCAAAAGTTCGAATTTCGAATAGTCGAATATTCGAATAACCGAACGTTTAAGATTACTCTTGTTTGCTGTGATCACCCAAGGATTAACATTTCGCCTGTCACCTGTGTCACATGTCGTCCCGCTGACCATCGACTTGCTCGAGCGGGCGCCAGCAGCGTCTCCATTCGTCCCAGAGTGCTCCAATGGGTCCTCCTCGCTCGAGGGACACGAAGAGCGTCACATCGTTCGTTCAGGGCTTTCACGAAGAAGTCCCACCAACGCGTTGGTGGGGGCGTCTGGTGTTCTCTTGACATCCCGCGGAATCCAATCGGTGACGGCTCTCCTCCAGCGGGTGTCTGCGAAGCGCATTACGTGGCCGGCCCACCTAATTTTCGACGGCTTAGCCCATGCGACAGCGTCTCTGAACTCCGTCTTTGAACGTCTGCGAAGCTCGGAACTCCAGTGGCCTTCCCCATTTGCGTGAATTGTATCACTCCGAGCATCCTCGTCTCGATTCCCCGCTGCGCGACGCTGACCGCGTGTTCATCCTGCTTTCGTGTAGCACATGTCTCTGAGGCGTATGTTAGTGCAAAGAGAACAGTGGAGTCGAATAGGTGGGCACGGAGCCGGACGTTCTTCCTCGTATTCACGATTTCTTCAACGCTCTTGAAAGCTCACCAAGCCGCTCGTTTCCTCCTGCCCAGCACTGGCGCTATGTCGTTGGCCATGTTGACTTCGCGACCTAGATACACGTATCTGGAGCATTCCGAGATATTCGTTCCATTGAGCGAGAATGGCGCACCAGAAACTCTTCTGTTCCTCATGAACATCGTCTTCGTAAGATTCAGCTGCAGTCTAGCGTTCCCACATATACGATCAAAGATGGTCACCATTCCTTCCGTCTGGCTAATGCACGATGTTATGAGTCGATATCGTCAGCGAAGCGAAGATGGTGCAGCTGCCGGCCGTCGACCTTCACTCCCATGTCTTCCCATTCTAGTTCGCGCTTGAAGTTCTCGAGGGTGGCGCTGAAGAGCTTTGGGGATATGGTATCCCCTTGCCGAGCCCCTCTCTTCACGTTGGTGACGATGTCGTTGTAGAATGTTGAAATCTCGGTAGTGAATCCACTATACAGCTATCGATGTACTCTAATGTGTTGACAAGAGAAGGATACTAAGTGACCATGGGACCTTGAAAAGAGACGTACATCACTGAATGCGGCTTCGAACGCTGATTCCATGTTCCGTTTCTGCTGTGCGCATCTGTGAACGGAGTTATGGTCATTTTCGGGGAGGGGGGCGTTCGTATCGGCTGGTTGTAGGCGCCGCCGCGCGCGCGACGGGTGCCACAGCGTATGGCCACCTGGGCGTGCGGCCGCGGCGCCCACGACCAGCCGATACGAACGCTACGCACCCTCATTTTCGTAGCGGGCTCCTTTGCCCTCTAGGTCCACGCAGAGCGGGTCAGTCACAAGAGAGCGAGCTCAAGTAGGGTTGGAACTGCGCTGTCGGCCGAGCAGTGGTGGCGCAGGGGTAAAGGGGCGGCGCGGTGAGACGGGATAGTTTATGGTTCGAGTCCCCTGTGGTGTAGGACTATTGCACTTCCTAAAAAAGATCTGCCACGATCAACCAAAGCTCTATATGTCAATTGCGACGTTTGGGCGAAATCGATTACCACCAACCATACTTACAAGTGGGTGATCAGTGCCCTAAATAACCCCATTGGGCGAATTTTTTTCGACACACGAGGCCGGTTAGGACAATACTGCCGACTTATCTTCCAAACTATGTTCTCACCAGCTGTTGTGATGGTGTGCCTTTTGGAGAAGTTCGGTCCTTCCGATAGCTCACGCGTTCCTACAAGGCAAGGGAAGAAAATGGTTAGCAGTTTCGCATCCATCTTGCGAGATGCGCAATGCTGGAGCATCGAGGTAGAGGATGAAGAAGGTATCAGTGCGGATCAGAAGAGAAGAAGGTACCAGCGTCACCCAAACGTTGCTCTTGGTCGACAGCTGGAATTCATTCAAGGATCACGAAACAATTTCATCAGTTTTTGGAAATCCTACTAGAGTGAAAGTGATGAACATTCCGGTAGGAACAACATCACAACTACAACCATTAGACGTACATTTTTTCTTGCCATTCAAAAGCATGTACAAACGTTTCACCTCTCATGTATTGACACACGGTAAAAAGCTCCCACTTCACTCCCGCGACTCAATTCTTCGAATTGTTCGCTGTTTTATACTCAATTTTCTGCCCCAAGATTCAGAACTTTTCTCACGTATTCATGCTATTTTCTGCCCCAAGATTCAGAACTTTTCTCACGTATCCCACCATATATAATAGAGGAGGGTTTTTTTGTCTCAACGTGACCGTGGGCAACTTCGTAAACTCCGCGGGCTCGATGGTTTAATCACCCAAGTTTGAGGCAGGTTCTCGACTTCTCTCTCCGAAGGGAAGCGCAGGGAGGTGAGCAATCGCCGCTGCCGAGGAGGACACGTGAGGCGTTACGAAATAGGCCGGCGCCGCGGCTCTGCCCGCGCACGTGTTGGGTGGCTACTGCTTCGAACTGACCCCCTTGAAGGCTCCTGTCCTTGCTACCGGTCAATTAGTGCTTGCAATTAGGTGCTGCTACAGTTGTGTTACCGCAGGGTACAACTCTGCCGCCTGTGTGCATGGCCGAGGTCACTGCTCATTCCTGTTCTTGCTACCTTCTCTGTGTTCGGGCATAACCTTCTGATGTGTGCGAGCTTCCGCCTTCACTTTTCTGAGAACAGCTCCTGCTGTGTTAATCCATACTGCCGCTCTTCGTTACTGCCTTTGCCACCGTTTCACTTTGTTTCTCTTCGAGAGCCTTTTAAGTTGACGTCAGTGTTGTGGTGAGAATCTGCGGCCCTATTCTAGTGCTCCTCGCTCTACACGTTAGAGTATGCCCCTTGGTAGGAAGGCACGTGTATTTCCATTCACAGGAGAAGTGAACTAACTTGGTCCACCATAGGGTTAGAACCCACCAATGCTGCTGATAATTTTGAATTTCATACAACACAAAACGACGGATTGGGCGTTCCTACATCGTGGGCCTCCCGCCCCAGCCTATTTGATCCCCACTGCTAGTTGTAGCACTTATATCCACTCGTGTGTTTCTTAAAGAGGCTGACAACCACTTAACACGATGAGCCCTGTCCACCTGAGCCGTTTTGCGCCTGATTCTGTAGGCTGTAAGTATGATTCTCCCATTCTAAGTTGGTTGGATTGAGCCCATCAGTTTCTCCCTCCCACATAAACGTCCTACTTTCTACACCCTTCCAAGCTGTTGGATTTTTATTCGAGTGATAGCAGAGGTTGAAGAACAAACACAACGGTGAGGAACATACATATCCCACCTTTGTGATTAAGTGGCTTTTACACTATCAGTCGATTAAAGGCTGCGGTGAACTTTTCGAGGGCATGGTGCGATCTCGTCTTTTATTGCGCTATATGCTTGCTCATAGGCTGTAAGTAAGATTCTCCCATTCGAAGTTCGTTGTGTCGAGCGCATGCAACAGTTTCTCCCGCCCACTCATGATTCCTATTTATCACTTGGGCCCCGTTCAGACGTTGCGATATTTATTGATAGCGTAAGTTTAACAACAAATACAACAGTGAGGAACACACATATCCCCACTTTAGTGGATCAATTAGGTGGCATTTTTGGAGTGCATGGCGCGATCCCAGCTTTTAATACGCTATATGTTTGCTGCTTAGCTGCGGGCTGTAAGATTCTCCCATTCGAAGTTATTTCGGCTGAGCGATTTTTATTCGATTGATATCAGAAGTTGGACAACAAATACAACAGTGAGGAGCACACACATCCCCACTTTGGTGGTTCAATTAAGAGGCATTTACGCTATCAATCAAATAACCAGTGGTGCTATCGGTTTTCTCTCAGACCTAACCGATCGGGATTGGAGTTGCCTGATTATGTTGGCCGACGGGAGCGTTCCACAGTAGATTGGGCGTTTTGATCAGGCAGTCGATATAGATCGATATTATCGATCATTTGAGTGGTGCTATCGGTTTTCTCTCAAACCGAACCGACCACGATTTCTATCTTACACATTGGAGGTAGAGAAATCAGAGACAGAAAATGCACCATATATAAAGGAGGAAGGCATAAGTCAGTCTATAGTGGTTCGTCAACAGCGGAAACCAAGTTCCCATCCCACCCCCAGTTTTCGACTCCACTAGACTCTCGAAATAATTCTTCCCGTACGTTCCTTCAAAATTAGTGGCTAATGAAGTCACCTCCGGAATTCGCCACACCTAGCGGCTCGAAGCACGACGACTGGACAGAAGTGTCAGACATTTCTTTAGGCATGACAAGCTGCAATAGGCTGTGAATTCAACGCTAGGTGAAGGAGTGCTGAGAACATTCTTCTGCGTGCTATGCTGAGTGAGTGGTACCAAGCTAGAAATCAGTCTGGAGTAGGCGCAACTTTCAACGTGCTCGACGCTACGGATGCTTCCTTACCCAGCGTTGGTTGCCGGCGAAGCCGGCTAGCCTGGCGTGGCCCGCACACTCCAGCGTCGGCGCCGGCGGAGCCGGCGACCGACGCTGGGTGAGGAAGCATCCGTAGCTAGGTTTGGGCTACGTCCCTAACGTGGCCCGCCATACCCGACGCCGGCGGAGCCGGCTAGCCTGGCGTGGCCCGCACACTCCAGCGTCGGCGCCGGCGGAGCCGGCGACCGACGCTGGTTCATGCTATGCTGCAGGATACCTGCACAGTCATCCTGGGACGTTTGATACACCAATTCAATATTCAAATCAGTTTCTTTAAGCCTCAATTGGCTGGTATCGAGGTTGTATGCTGTCACAACGATGTCTTGTTGCGATCAAAACTTCTAGCGCCAGGCGGGACTCGAACCCGCACCTCCCTCTGACCGGGCGGGAATGCTCTACGCCATTACACCACCGGCGCCGTTTGATCGAACGCAACAGCCACACCTCGTGGGACCGATCAGCACCCACCCGTATCCGGGATGAGCTGGCCGCTGATATCAGCATGGGGCCAGTTAAGCTGACGGTCTTGATAGAAACAATTCAAATCAGTTTCTTTAAGCCTCAATTGGTTTTGATCATCCCGGATACGGGTGGGTGCTGATCGGTCCCACGAGGTGTGGCTGTTGCGTTCGATCAAACGGCGCCGGTGGTGTAATGGCGTAGAGCATTCCCGCCCGGTCAGAGGGAGGTGCGGGTTGGAGTCCCGCCTGGCGCTAGAAGTTTTGATCGCAACAAGACATCGTTGTGACAGCTTACAACCTCGATACCAGCCAATTGAGGCTTAAAGAAACTGATTTGAATTGTTTCTATCAAGACCGTCAGCTTAACTGACCCCATGCTGATATCAGCGGCCAGCTCATCCCGGATACGGGTGGGTGCTGATCGGTCCCACGAGGTGTGGCTGTTGCGTTCGATCAAACGGCGCCGGTGGTGTAATGGCGTAGAGCATTCCCGCCCGGTCAGAGGGAGGTGCGGGTTCGAGTCCCGCCTGGCGCTAGAAATTCAATATTGTTTTCCTGCTGACATCGTAGTGCACTGCACTTACAGCGGCTGCACTGATGTATTTTTTATCCGCTGCGGTCATTGCCAACAGCTGTTATGTTTTGAACATTTCGCAGTGTTATTTCACACTTGCTAGTGTAACGCATTGTTTGTCTTCTCGCCATGTTTTTAGCAACTATTCATGATAATTTGTATCCTCGTGCCAGTATGAAGTTCTCTGTATGGAGTTGGCACTATGAAGACGAGTCCTTTCTGGTGACCTTTTCCGTTGCGATTTGACATAGAGAGCTTTTCTTGATCGTGGGAGATCTTTCTTAGAAAGTGCAAAAATCCTGCACCACGGGGGACTCGGACCATAAACCACCCCGTCTCATCACGCCGCACCTCTACCCCCTGCGCCACCACTGCTCGACCGGCAGCGTAGTTTCAACCCTACTTGAGCTCGCTCTCCTGTGACTGGCCCGCTCTGCGTGAACCTAGAGGGCAAAAAACCCTGCTAGGAAAATGGTCCATAACTCCGTTCACAGATGCGCACAGCAGAAACGGAACATATATTTGGAATCGGCGCTCGAAGCCGCATCCAGTAGTATACGTCTAATCTCAAAGTCCCATGGTCTCCTAGTATCCTTCCTTTGTGAGTAGGGACGTCCTGAGTGAGCACGGCTTCGACGACCGCTTCAGTTTCGACGGAGTCGAATGCCTTCTTCAGGTCGATGAACGTAAGGCACAGCGGCAGCTTATACTCTCGCGAGACTTCGATGAGCTTCGTAATGGTGTGTATGTGGTCGATCGTGCTGAATCCTCTCCGAAATCCTGCTTGTTCGCATGGCTATCCTTCGTCCAGCGTACTGCTGATCCTATTCAGGAGCTGTTCACACGAGTGAACAGCTTGTCAACTACGGACAGCAGGCAGATCGGTCCATAGTTGGCAATGTCGTGCACGTCTCTATTCTTGTACAACAAGACAGTCTTGCTGGCCTTCCGCTGGGGTGGAACCTTTCACTCCGACAGGTAGCGAGCGAGGAGCCGCGCCAGAGTGTTGATGACCACTGGCGGGAGGTTCTTCAGGTGTTTGGGTGTGATCTTTTCGGGACCGAGTGCTGTACGTTTCTTCAACGATTAGATGGCGTGTCGAGTATCGGAAAGGAGAACAGAGGGGACGACGTATCCATCCTGCGGAAGATGACGTGGGGGCAGGTGGACGTGGCTGTCGAAGAAATCGCAGTAGAATTCGTATGTGATTTTCTCCATTGCCCTTCTTTAAAATGTGGCGATTCTGTCAGGTCGTTGGAGAGCGGTCATCTTGGTCTTCAAGTTGGCGAAGTTCCGGCGGGTATTGCGGATGCTCAGCCATGCCTATGCAGCTTCAGTCAACACTTCCGCCCTTCTCTCCTTAAGACCCTCCTTCATCGATGCTCTGCATAGCTTCGCAAGCTCGGACGTCAGTTGGTAGTTGCCTGATGCTCGTGCTGCTCCGCGCTGACGTATCAACTCAAGAGTTTCCGGAGACAAACGTTTCTTGGGGGTCTTCAAGCTCTCGGCTCCCTTAGCACTACCGCGGAGATAGTGCACGAAGCGGTCATATTCTTCGTCAATTTTGTCCATGACGGAATCTTCCCAAAAACCGGCACGAAAGGTGTAAAGGTCCCAGCTGATGGTCGTTCTAGGACTCCTTGGGACTACTCTTCTTGAACTTTGCGGCCTTCTCTCCTTGACGGGAAAAGAACCTCGCGTGAAGGAGGCGGTGGTCCGATCCCGTGTACAACTTGGAGACAACGGAGACGTCGATCAAGCAGTGCTTGTGGTTGAAGGGGATGTGGTCGATCTCGTTGTGAAATAGGCCACAGGGGATTCCCAGGTCTATTGTAGGGCGGGAGGCTTCTGAAACTGTTTGTTTCCACGGACGGTCTTTGTCGACTTGGTGAGTCAGGCAGCCTTTCACTATGCTTGTTTCACTCCAAACCATGTTCTTCCGGCGACCTTCGTGGCCCGTTCTTGGCGTTGAAATCGCCGACGATCACCTTGTAGAAGGTGTGGTCTTCCTCATAGAACTTCTTCAGCTCCACGTAGAAGGCTTCGACCTCTTCGTCGTCGTAGTCGGATGTTAGGGCATACGCGACGAACATCGTCAAAGCTGGCACGAAGCCACATCGCTTCAGTCGCAGACTTCCGATCCGGCTTGTCAGAGACTCGTACGAATCGATGTTCATGGCCAAGTGCGTGTTGACGAGGACACCAACGCCGCCCACTCTCCTGCTGTCGCATGTTCCGAGGAACAGTTCTCCGAAGTCGTAGGCGGCGTGTAGGGGGTGGTGTCTTCTCGTCTCGTTCAGTCCGATGACGTCGTACTTGATCTTCCTTGCTTGCATCGTCGGATCCTCGACGGATGCTCCCGATGCGAGCGTGCGGGCGTTGTAAGTACAGATCGTCATCCTAGTCCTTGTCAATCTGCGCCTGGTTAGGCCCTGATAAGGAGAGCCTCCGGAGTGGCGGTGAGCTTTTGCTATGCAATTTCTACAGGATGTAGGTTCCCGTTTGTGGAGTCCAAATCCATACTTACTTTTTTTTTCGGGATGCTGTTTTGTGGTCGAAAAAAACCGTCTGGACGCGTAGGCGCGCAGCTCATAACGCCCTGCTGCCACCCAACGGGATGAGGTCCGTTGGCATAGTGGTAACAGGGTCACCTCTACGGCGCAGCGAGCGAGTATGATTGTTCGGTCCACGGTGCTGCCAGTGTTTTTGCACACATCGGATCGTTATTATTGTGGGCTTGCGTGATCGCAGGAGTCAATTTGTACACGATTAATGCTTTTAGTATTCAAACCTAGCCTCTTTGGGCTCTCGTTTGAGTCACCTCTCAATGGATCGTATTTGCATGAATCATTCTATTGGATCGCTAACATAAAAAAACATTTCTTACTCACATGAAGTAACTGTGTTTCTTACTGGCAATGATAATCAACAATTATGATATAGAACTATGAAACATTTAAAACATTATCGCTTATCACACCAGCAGCATCTTGCAAACGTTAGGGACGAACAATCTTCCCCTCCCTGTCAAGGCATCACTATTTCTTCTTCGTTACAGGCATAATCGGTAGGCGTAGACAAGGTCCCCGGGTGACCATCAACATATCCAGCCTCCACTCAAGCGTATACCAGACGTGGGCGGAATACCGGGGCGGAGAACTGCTGGTAGGTCTGGCTTATAATCTGCAATCGAACAAGTGCGCGCGAATGGAATCCAGTTCGTATGGTGTTCTACTCTATTTACTTACTTTCAAGATGCCATTTCTCCTGTGTGTAGCAAATTCCGGGTGATGCTGTATCACATAATCATGCACCCGGCGAGTAAAAATGACATTTTATTGTTAATGCTAAATATTTCCCGGTATCAAACCAAATTCATACTTATCCAGTGAAGTTTATGTGTTTGTGTGCATTTACGGTATCGTTGCTGATGTGGTACAGTGCAAATACGATCCATTGAGAGGTAACTCAAATGAAAGCCCAAAAAGGTTAGGTTTGAATGCTAAAAGCATTAATCGTGAACAAATTGACTCCTTTAATCACGCAAGCCCATAATAATAACGATCCGATGTGTTCAAAAACATTTTCGGCACCGGGGACCGAACCCTCAAACCCGGTCGGTGCACCTGAGAGGCGACCCTGCTACCACTACGCCAATCGACCACATCGGGGTGGGAGGCAGCAGGGCGCCATGAACTTCGCGCTCACGCATCCATACGTTTTTTTTCGACCACAGAAAAAAGTAACTATGGTTTTGGACTCCCCACACGGGACCCTACATCCTGTAAAAAATGCATCGCAAAAGCTCACCGCCAATTCGGAGGCTCTCCTTTGAGATTTTAGCAGCCTCCCTGTACTCGTCCTTCCCATCGCTGCAGAAATGGGGGCTCTTTCGGGGTCAGGGGAATGAGACCCTTTAGTGATGCTGCGTTTGACCGAAGTACACACGGGTAGCTAGTCAAGCTCTGTTGTGCGGGCGAAAATCTCTGGGCAGCCAGCCAGACTGCCCGAAGGGACGGGGCGAGACTTTAAGGCGGCCTCGAATCGCGTTACATGTACTCCATGTCTACCGAGTACAAGCCCTTGGCCGGACCGACACAGATACAATCCGCGCAGATGCGAACACATCCACGCACACTGTGCATGAACATGCCGCTCCCACACAAAAGGAACGAGTCGACCCAACACAACAGGAGCAAGGAGTCCATCCCCTGCGTCCCACCTGCGTCTCTGGGCAGCAAACCGCCGCATTTGATTGGTGGATTATTCCCCTATATATCCACCACCCGGAGACGTGCCGCATGGCCTGGAACAAGCTGCCCGAGATCCCTCTTAACAAGGGAGCCAGACGGCTCTCTATCGAGGGAGATCCGTGGATAGATTAACATTTACTTATTTTAAATTAAAGATATCACATATCGGCCCATGAATGGCTAAGTCATCGCTTCGCGTCGACTCAGATTGCGTACACGCAATTCTCTCCACTTTTAACGACGCGGGGAACTCATAGTTTTTTAACATAAGGCTTCATTGGTTTTTGGAGAGTGCCACTAACTTGTTGGGAGATTGATGAAGAATATTCGATATTCGATATTCGAAGCCTTCGAATATTCGAATAAGCGAATAATTCGAATATTGAATTTTTTCGAATAGTCGAATATTCGAATTTCGAATGGTCGAATTTGGAAGGGACAAAGGTATAATGTACGGTCGATAGCGGGAGCTTTAATCGGCCAGTACTCGCTTTGGAAATCAATTAGCAAATTTGGGGTGCATCTTTGCAATCAGGTATCTAGCTCTCTCACGGTCTGTGTCCGAAGTTCCGTGTGAGAAGCTGAAGGCATTCCCTGGTGAGTCTCCTTCGCAACGTGTGGACGCGCTCTGTTGTGAAGGAAGAAGGTCTTGTCTATTTTCCACAAAGAGCTGCTTCGATGCAGTTCGATTTTCTGCATTAGACATCGCTAGTGAAATTAGTGTTTGCAGGTAGCAGCTCTCAGTGAATGACTCCTCTGAAGTTCCATTAGACACTGTGCATTACCTTCCTTGCACGAAGTTCCGGTTGTGGCAGTGGTATCTTTTGTTCGCCATGACTGAGCCACTGACGCGAGTTGTTAGCGTAGACATGCATCCCTACGCACCTGTTTGAACGCTAAGATCATGAGCTATGTTCTTCTTCTTCTTCAGCGTTTGTTCCACTTCGTCGCAGGGTCCGCTCTTCTGGTGTTGCGACGCCACCTTTCCCGATCCCGCGCTTGATCAGGGTGGTTGCCACTTACTTTTATGTCCATGTGTAACGTATCGGACTAGCGCTGCTTTGGGCGTCCTCTAGGCCGTTTTTCTGACACTTCCAACTCAGGGCCTATCTTGCGGACGCTTTCTTCTTTTCCACGCAGAACATGGCCGTACTATCGCAAGCGAGCTTCGCGCATCTTGTCAGATATCGGCGCGTCATCGAAATTCTGCCGAATAGCATCGTTTCGGATGCGGTCCATGCGCGCGACTTCAGCCGTCCAGCACAGCATCTTCGTTTTCATGACGATGAGGCTCGTTTCAAATTCCTTGGTCGCAGGCCAACACTCAGCGCCATACATTGCTACTGGCCGGACTGTCGGCCTGCTAGGCCGTCCACGGCATCGGTGTCTACTCCTTGGCCGACCACGGAGGCACGCTTGCTGCCGTTGAGGAATCACAAGTGCTCTCACACGACAGAGAACTAGCTGACAAACGTTTATTTCGTCTTCTAGTCACTTCTAGTTACATTGGCACGTTACCTACGGGTTATTGGGACCTCACTGCTTACGTGCGGACTGTCCTCCTACTGCTAAGCGCCCTATGCCGCCTGTGACGGCTTCTTCGAAGCAGAGCTGGTCCAGGTCGACGGTTAGGCGGGCGAGGCGACCGGCTTCGGAGAGGCGAACGAACGGGAGGAAGAGAACTCCAGGACTTCTGGTGTCGGCCTTTTATGCGGCACTTTGGTGCCCAAATGAGGTCGTTGACCACGTGCTGATAGATGAAGGCACCTCGTACTGATAAGTCGTGACGCAGGTGGCGACACGGACGACTGCTCTGTAGATCTTCGATTTCAGGTGTTGCGGTATCTTCCTATTGCAGATAATATTGTGTTGATCGAAAAGTCTTGCGACACTTTACGCTACTGCTTGTTAAATTTGTTAAAGCTCTTACGGTACTGATGTTGTGTGGTGACGTCACAGTACATTCTCCATGCTTCCCCAAGCACACTATATAAGGCCTCGTCGAGTACGAATACAGCAACAATGTCCACGATAAGCAGCAGCATCCTACGATCTATCGTCTACTACGAATTTCTGTAAGGCTATTCCGCATGGACTGCAGCCTCCTACATCTGCGCTGCATTCAAGGAGGAAGTCATTCACTATTCCACAGTGGCCCGTTGGTATCAGCGCTTCAAGACTGGGGATATTTCGTTCGAAGATCGACCTCGTTCCGGACGCCCCTCTGTTGGACTCAGAAGGCATGCTTTACTGGGAGTTGCTGGATAGTGAGACCACAGTCACAGCATCTGCCTACGCTACCCTGCTCCAGAGCTTGGCAGACGTCATGCGCCAAAAACATCCAGAACGGGCAAATGTCTACCTGCTGCACGACAACGCGCGTCCTCATGTCGCAAAAGTGGGTCGCGAGAAAATCCAGGAGTTGGGCTGGGAAGTTCTGCCGCATCCACCGTACTCTCCAGACCCCGCTCCTTCTGACTACGACCTGTTCAGAGCTCTGGAGCAATATCTTCGAGGTAGTTTGATGGTCGACGTCAACATGAAATGGAGGTTTCTGAATTCTTTTCGTCACAGTCCTTGGAATTCTGGCGGAAAGGAGTTGAAAGACTGCGTGAAAGATGGGGCAGGATCTTAGACTTGGATGGGGGATATATCGTGGACTGAGTTTTTGTTTTAGCAAATGGGACAAATTTGAATATTGTTGTGCTAGTGTTGCAAGACTTTTCGGTCAACCTAATATAATGATTGATAGTGAGTTACGAGTTTAATGACTATTTAAACTGTGCAGGCTTTTTGTTGGAATACCATGCATAGGCTAAATTAAAGTTTCTGAATCTACACATCTTCGACCTTCTTGAAGCATGTAAAGTTTGATTTGAAAGGTGTTTTACTAGCAAGAAAACGTGAAAAATGAAGATGGCTTGGTTTGGAAAACTGAGATCGGCTTGAGCTGAAAATAACAGGACAAATAAATAAATATTGACTCACATCTGATTAGCATTAGCAGGAAAGCCTGTGGAAATTTAGTTGTACTGTACTATACGTCAGGTGACTCTTACGATTTATGATGGTTTTTTCGTAATTACGATTTACGAATTTTTAAATTTTATTTATGCGCATTCTGGTCCCTGCACAGCTGCACAACATTTCAGTGTTTCAGTGCGGTTTTGCGTTCGATCCTGAAGAATATCCTCATATACTCACTTGTGCCGTTCAGTACAGTGGCGTTTGCCTTTAACTACAACCGTGCCATTTACGACATTATGGCGAGGACCGTGGTGATTGTGGACTGAGTTGATGTCTTCTTCAATATTTCCAGTAATCTGCTGTCTTGCAATCTCGATATTCTTTTTTATCAGACTTTCTTTAATTTTCGAACACCACCGTGGGAGTTCTTCATAATGTTGGTTACTTCTGATACTAATCTTTTGTCGCGACTTTTAGTTTGGTTGTCCTTGGTGAGATGTCTAAACATTATTAACAAAGAGTTATTGACTTATGGCATAAAACGTGTTAGAATTATCTGTGATGTTGAGTTAAGAGCGATGTCTTCTTTCCTTTGATTCTTATCGAATAAATGTTTTTAATACGTTTGATAGCAGTGTTTTCCATTTCATACTATTAGGTAGGCCGGAAATTTCTAGCGGTTTTTGTACAACCGCTTTATTTCGTCTATTACTGAATCAATATTGAACTTGATTTGCATTTTTATATAACATCTTATACGGAATTCTTCGCTATATCTGACGGGATAATTTGCGTTTCACCTATTCTTGATAATTGTGCTTCCTCGAAGACTTATTGAAGCATGTTGAAAAAGCAATTCTGAATGACATTTTGTTTCAATTTCGATTTTTTGATGTCAGCGAACCTCCTGGCACTTCCCAAAGCCGAAATCCTGCCAAAAAAAGACGACGGCAGCAGTGTGGTGGTTGGCGGCTGGCACGGTTCACTGGAACTTTCGGGAAGCAGAGCGAACTATTACAGCAGAGCTCTACTGTGAAGAAATCTACGCGATGTAGCCAAAATTGCGTGAGCTGCAGCCGGCAATGTTAAACAGAATAGGTCCCATTTTTCTATACGACAAAGCCGGCCATACGTTTCGTAAGTCACCATGCGAAAATTCTCTTACATTTGAACTTATATCAAATCTCCGGGGTGTTGGACTCCTCGCTTGTGCCTCCTGTCGGGTGCGTCTTCAACCCGCGGTTGACCTTGTTGGAGCTTCGTCGCGGTCGTTGTGCGGCGTCGAGCGGTTGCTGTCCCTTGGCTGGTCGTCCACTCGTGGTCCAGTTCCGCCGGCGATTGAGCAGAAGTTTTGAGACTGTCAGGCCCCACTGGATGCCTTATATGCCCCCACGGAATGTTCTAGAAAGATCGTAGATCGAACGTTGCCTAATAATGGATCTATTAGAAGCGAGCTTTGTTGTTGTACTCGAAGTATTTCAGGCGCTTTCGCATCGAGCTGTTACTCCAGTTGATCTGTCAAACGTCTTCTCTTCCTGTCGCAGATTCCGCACACAACCGCGTGACCATGCAACGTTTAGATTGCTCTGCGCAGTTTCATTCGTTCTCTTCTCTCTTCTAATGCTTCTGTCTGACACTGCTTGGCGCAGTCTCATGGACGACTTATGCAAAGTTTTTATTTCAATCTCTGTCATGAAAAATAGAGCGCCGAATATTGACAACACGTAATATCTTTATCCTGTGCTTACCAAGGAGCGCATAGTGACGAGCAGGTGTCCGCTCATGACCTCCCATCAGGGTAGCCTCTGGTGCGTACCAGTTTAAAAAGGCCTTTGAGACACAAGGCTCGCCCGCCATGACTGAAGCTGATTGCGACCAAGAGTGTGCGTAAACGAAAATCGAATTTTCGTAAATCGTAAATCGTAATTACGAAAAAACCGTCGCTAATCGTAAGAGTCACCTGAACTGTGGTGTAGTACAAGAAAATTTCCTGAAGCTTTTTCTGCTAATGCTAATCAGATGTGATTCAATATTTGTTTAACTGTTGTGTTATTTTCAGCTTAAGCTGAACAGTCTTTGTACCAAACTATTTCTTTTTTCACGGCTTCTTGCTAGTAAAACACCTTTCAAACATGTTTCAGGAAAGTCAAAAAAACTAAATTCAAAAACTATGCTTAAGCCAATGCCTGGCATTCCAACGGAAAGCTTGCATCGTTTGAATTGCCATGAATTTGCCCCCCCCCCCCCTAATATTACACGGGACAGGAACTGTGAGAGAAAAGAAACTGCTGAGGTGAGTGAAATTGTGTTTTTAATTAAGGTTTGTCCTAGTCTATCGACTAATGACATTTCGCAACGATTTAGGAAACCCAAGTTCCAACAAATGGTACTTGCGTGGCAAATTGCAGGGTGCGTAAAAAGTATTGACGCACTAAATGTAAGCGTTAGAAATAATAACACACCGTGAAATTTAACAAGTTTATACAAAATGTCAACAATGATCTACCGAACAGAATAGCGTCACTTGTATTTTATATGGGCTTCTTTGGTGCGAATGCACTGGCGAAGACGCCGAGGAAAGGCATTGACGGTGCGTCGCAGGTAGTCCACGTCGATTTTGTTACATGCTTTGACCAGATCATCCTTCACTGACTTCATACTTTTGTGGGAAGTAGCGCAGGCCCTGTTCTCCAAAATTCCTCATATAGAGTAATTCAGCAGATTGAAATCCGTTCTATACAGAGGTCATTCCTCTCTCGAAATGAAGTCCTTCAAGTTGGCGCGGCACCAGTCCTGACAATCCTCGACTTTGAGCAGGAGTCGAATCCTGCTGGAAGACATACGGCTTACTATCGAGCTGGGATTCGAGCCAAGGAACCAGTTGCTTCTTTAGGACATCAATACAGGTTGTTCTACTGATTTATCTTCACTCCTGTATCCACGAAAACGAGAGACGCTTGTGATGAATGCACAAACCATGATACTGGCCCGATGCCCCTCCATTGCAGCAAGCCTTCCGCCAGAATTAGCACTTTGGGGGTCCTTGAAGAGTATTTAACACTTTTACAAGTTGAATGCACAAAAGTATCAAGTCACTGAAGGTCAAGGCATGGAACGAAATCGACGTGGACTACCTGCGGCGCACCGTCGATGCCTTTCCTCGTCGTCTTCGCTCTTGCATTCGCACCAGAGAAGCCCATATAAAATAAAAGTGATGCTATTCTGTTCGCTAGATCATTGTTGACATTTTGTATGTAAACTTATTAAATTTTGTAATGTGTTGTTATTTCTAACGCTTACGTTTAGTGCGTCAATACTTTTTACGCACCCTGTATAGTACGAAATCTAGTTTCGAAGTTCTAAGCTAAAATTTGTTTGTGTGAGTACGCTGCTCCACCTGTGATGGGCATGAATTAGTGTTCTGAGTTTTGATCGCAACTAAACATTCTTCCACCAACTTCCATCTTCTCTAGCAACCTTTCCAGGCTTAAGCGCATCAGAGATACAAACTGCTCCATGAGATTGTTCTCAAGCTTCCCCTTGATCAGAGATAAACTGTTCAACCGTAGACCCCGCCAAACTTCATGAGGTAATCCGCAACAGAAAGTATGTAGCGGTTACTCTCTGGCATTGGGCCCATTTCCAGTACGCCGATCCACACTAGCTCGTGGGGATTGGTCGTCACGATTGGTTTCAACGAAGCATGGTCTGAGGGCGGTTGTACCACAAACAATATCGACATCGACACTTTTGTGTCCACTTAGTGACGTCCCTGGACATAATTTCCCATAATACTCTCTTTGATATTTGTCTTAGAAGTTTCTTTGGGCCTGCCCTTCTAGCAGACCCGCTTGGTGTTCGTTGAAAAATCCTTGCCTTTTGGCACGACTGGACCACTCTGCGAACGAAATCGTTCTGCACTAGCGCCAGATACCATTGCCCCATTTTGAATTCGGTCACCTTGTCGTCTTCTGAACACTCCGCTGTGTTCACATCCTTGTCAAAGTTTCCGGTTTGAGGTCTGCATTGATTCCGCTATGAGTTGGATGTTTGGGCAGTCTGTAGTCCACCCCGGTTTTTCAGAAGTCCGTGCTACTATCGTCTTATTGGAGATAGGCTCCTCTCATTCCGCTTTCTCTTATCTATCTCTTATCAGTTAATGTAAGTCTTGAACGAGACTTGCTTGAGCGCGCTATGGGCGCCAACGTGGACAGAGAACTCGGTGACACGCCTTCTGAAACCGGAAACACGTTGCACGGCATCTGTGACACGGTTTCTGAATTCATATGCTCGTTGTATGACGTCAGTGACACAACTCCTACATCAGGACGTACGTCAGTGACACAACTCCTACATCAGGATTGCATGGCTTCTGACACTCGTACGCCTAGAGGCGTTCAGCTGCCCATATAGGCATATTTGACAGGCAAGCCTTAATTTGACCGGCAAGGCATTTTGGACAGGAGGGAATTGAACCAGGCAAGAAATAGAGGAGGCAGGCCAAATATACACGAGAGTCCACTCGGGAGGCGACTGTACAGGCGAATGGTTTGCTTTGTTTATGCTACAGTGAGGGGCAGACGAGATGTTTTACGTGATCAACATAGAAAACGCCTGGGAGCCATCGACGAGATGTGCTACGTGATCAACATAGAAGAAGTGTAGGAGCGGCGCCAAAGTCTCCATTGGGCCTATTGATTGAAAAACTGGACACTTACGATTTGTGAACAGGTAGCTAGGAGATAGATGACTAGTAATATTAGGTTGAAAAAAAAGTCTTTTCATTTTATTCAAAGATTTATTACTTCACAACTACAAAGTCAAATCAATTGAGATAAACTCTATTTTGTTCCGCTACACTTCTCCAAAGACTGGGTAATTTTCCAGTTCCTCTCGCTTAAAAGACCGCAGTTCTGGAGTCGAACCATTGCTGAATCCAATTTTTGAGGTCTTCATCTGCTTCAAAATATTTCTTTCCAATTTCTTGCTTGAGAGCACGGAAGAAATGGTAGTGGGTAGGGGCGAGGTCAGGGCTATACGGTGGATGTGGCATTACCTCCCAGCCTAGCTCCCTTATTATTTCTCTTGTGAGTCTTGCAACATGTAGTTTTGCATCGTCATGCAGGATCATCACCTTCGACTTCTCCAGCCTGTTTTCTTAGAGAGTTGCGACGACTTTGTGGAGTTGGCCGCAGTATGTGACAGCAGTAAGTGTCTCTCCACTTCTGAGAGTTTGCCGATAAATCACTTCTCTGATATCCCACCAAACACTCAAGAGAATCTTCCTTTCGTGAACATTGGGCTTGAGATCAGACTTAGGGCTCTCTCCCTTTTGTACCCATTGCCTTTTCGTGGAAGTTGGCACACAGAACCCAGGACTCTTCGCTTGTCACAATCCGCGGAACAAACGATTTTCTTCCTTATCTGGACAGAAGAGAAGCAGCGATGGAGAGCCGTCGACCTTTCTGAGTGTCTGACAGGGCATGTGGAATCCAAGCTCCAAATTTCCATGAAAGCCAAGATTCTTCAGATGGATTCCTACTATCCTATGAGACACTTCGAGCTTCTCTGCCAGCTGACGTGTCGTCTGCCTACTATCGGTACGAAGAAGATGGAGTAGTTCTGTGTCGTCCAATTCAGTTGGCCTTCCTGACCATGCTTTGCCCTCAGTGAATAATCTCCCTTTAAAGACTTTCCGAACCACCCGTAACAGGCGCGATGAGTAGCAGATCCCATGCCATATATATGGTTAATTTGGTCTGCTGCCTGAAGTGCTGTGGATTCTTTAATGAATTCATGAAGAATGCCGTGCTGAAAATGGCCATGAGGTAGATCTGGCATTGAGTCCGGAAGACTGGATGGATAACGAATTACAAGAAGAGTCTTAACCTGTGTCCGTGTGCGAACGGTAGACAAGTGTGATAGGATTACGAAATCAGCAATCAACATTGGCTAGTGCGTTTACAAGGGGAAGGGTAAAAAAAATTTCGAAGTGTGAAGAGACTTTTTTTCCAACCTAATAGCAAACCAAGTGCCGCTGTAGCCTTCAAATCGTCGTCCCATCTTCAAGGTTGAAATCTCCAGAACAAATTTTTTCAAACCACCGCTGCAGGGTCCTTTCAGCGGCACCAGAGCAGCCCACCGGACTGGTACTTGCACCGAAAGTGGCATAAGGGCTAGGACGTTTGACAGCTGCCGAGAGATTCGCTAAGGCCCAACGAGAGTTTCCCATGCTGAACCTCGGTTCGATGCACCATGTGGCGAAGTGGAGCGGCACCTCCGCCAATGCAATGGTGGAACCGCAGGACACCCCATAGCATGAGCTAAAGGTGATCGCGGATCTGCCCCTCGCTTGGACTGCTTACCTTTTGGTCACACCGTACGAAAGTCACGCCAGCAGTACACGGTCGCATTTGATTTGCGAATCATTTCTCTGACACCACCCAGAGACACGCTAGTGGCCTTGCGACAAGTGGGATCGCTATTGACATTTTCACTCCGTTCTAATTTCCGCCTACCATTCTCATCTGGATCGGTCGATCTTCGCTGCTCTCTTTGCTTTGCGACTTCTTCGATTCAACTGCACTGATCACGAAATGGCACCTAAGAAGAACCGCAACGATGAGGCGCCGTCATGGCTTATGCCCGTGCTCAGGCGAAGGAATGAGTACTTTGAACGGTTTGATAAGGTCTTTGAAGTATTCGTTAAGATGCAGGAGTCGCAAGCTGTAATCCTGAAGAGGCGCGATGCTCTTGAGGACAAGCTTGTCTCCAAATCTCAAAGAAGCTCCGACCCGAGATTTGCCTTGTGTAGCACATTAGTACAATTTAAGGCTCATACAAAACTTGTCGATGCGAAAGCGTGCCGCATCACTTGGGTCGGCATTGTTGAGTAAAACAGTGAGTCTGGCACATGTGCTTTCGATAGGGAAGCCATCAAAAAGGTGGTGGAGACTTCCGGTCGTGTGCTTCTCCTAAGCGAATTCAATAGTGACAGAATCACATTTCATAGACATCCAAAGTTTCGGAGACAGGCAGACACCAGCGTCCTCGTATAGTCAAGATATCCTTAGGTAGTCAAAAACTCAGATATAGGATGCTGGAGCACATGTGATCGGGAAGGCAATCGCTAACGAAAGGCTATGTGCGTTCGTATGCTAGAACGGATTACACCAGAGAGGAATTGGAGTACGACCGCTCATTGCGGAGAAAAGCAGGTCTAATGAATAGCCAAGAAGGTAGGCTTCTATGCATTGTTGGAGATCTGGCTATCCACAAGTTGAGTAATTCTCGCGACGTGTCAGCTCGATATAACATTCAGTTCACTTCCTGAATGGTTGGCTTGGTGCCAGTACCCCTGCCACGTTCTTCGCCGCCGGCCCCTTCCCGCCGCACGTCTTTGTGCTAAGGTGAAAAAATCGCTTACACGTTAAGCGAAACATCCCCTCAAATTCACATACACACATACACATACACATACATTACGGCGACAGGGGCCACGAGAAGGAGGTCGGGCGGGGGGGGGAGATCGAGGATCAGGGCTTTCTCAGGGCCGGGGAGGCGCAGGAGCCAACACTACACGGTCGGCGATCAGACTAAGGAGCCCCGCAACATTCCTAGAGGTTCTTTTACATCCTTCAGCCAGTGGGACGGAACAACGGCTGTCACTGTTACAACATGCTGAAGACAGTCGAGAGTTGATTCCGGAATAGATGCTTACGCTCATTACATCCTACCCTATCTGGAAGTCACTCCCCAGGGACTGAAAGGTGGAGAGAATTTCCTTGAATTCTGTGGTCGAATATGTGAATATAGCCGTTATAGACGATAAGTCGTTCTGTAGCGCGATATGTATACCGTGCCACGTGGGAATTCGATATTCAACCCCAAACTTGGGTAATTAAATATTATTTACATAAAATATACCGACAATAACGAAATATGCCAATAAATACAACAATGATTAAGAGGCTACCTTAATAATAATGACGTCTTGTCTCTATTTCTTCCTTATAGTGTAGTACGGAGGAGCAGGATAAGCTTATAGTGTATTTATGGTGTGTCTAAACAAATATTGTAACTGTACAAAACAGCTAGAAGGTGAGATCAGGAGAAAACTGGCTCACATCTACAGCTCGCGCCTTTTATACGCTAGTCCTGCAGGAATGCGGCGAGGCGGAGCTTGAGTCATATCTGATAACGGTGCGAAACTGCGCTGCCGCGGGGCAGCTCACGAGATACATCAGATAACGGTGGGAACTTTTTGCCGCGAGGCGGCTCATCAGATAACAGTGAGAATAGAACTACCGTAACTGCATGGCTTCAGAGAACAAAGCACATTTTTGAGATATATGAGAATGTACATTCATTCCGTGATCAATGAACAGTATTAGAGTTACCGTGTACTTATGTGAGATACTGAGGTAATTCAGTATAAATTCTGTCATACGGAGCGATGCGAGCACTGTTCTTTAAATGACATTGTTAGCATTCGTGGCACCCTTCCATTGGGATGACTGGTAAAAGTGTAACTTGGGGCGGTGGTTTATCGGTAAGGCTATAGTCAGCATCCGAAGCGACCTGGTTGACTGATGTGAGGCTACTGATCGGAGATAGCAGAAAGTAGCAGAAAAAAATGGAGAACAGGAGCGGCTCTCTGCGGACACTCACCTGCCTATTCACAAATATATTTTTGTAGCACAACCACGTTGGGAGAGGGGTATTCTATTATTAGGCACAAAACAGTTCGTCGGTTGATGATTTGCACGTAAAGCGCAATGTGCAGTTACGAAAGTATCAAGTTGTAATGGGTGTCTGAATGTGCGCATGATCTATTCTTAAAATAAAGAAACTACGTTTATGAAGACAGCTACCGTATAGGAGCCAATTGCGAAAGACGCACGGGAAGAATAGTATTAATCGAACGCGGGCTATCGCGCTATGAGCGTTAATAATTATTTTCAATATGCGATATTCCTTGAAGAGCTATGTTTTCGCTGCATTAATATTTGAGCAGAATTAGATCATTACAGCGCTTATTCGAACGCCATCATTATTCCATTGAACAAATTTATTGCACGAGGTGTGGAGAATCTCGGCCGAGACTTCATTTGTTGCTCAGAAATGAAGATATAAGGTTTTCTCTAATTTCTGGTTGGCCTCGTGCTTAAGGGAGCAATTCGTTCGCTTCAACTTTGTATAAAACGAAGGAGGGCAAAGAGAGGTTCACTTTGGGACATCAGAGGTGGGAATGTCACAAATTTGCATACTAAAAACCCTAGCCGTCACGTCCATGTAATAGACCTGTTCCCTCAGGTTTATTCACGAGTAGATAATACGCCCTCTTGTCTTGGGCCCTTACACAACAAAACACAAGGGTAAACATACGGATTTCTTTATTGACAATGAGTGAAGAGCATAAACGGCCACAAGAAGAAGGCTGAGCGGGGGGGATCGAGGGTCAGGGTCTTCTCAAGGCCGGGGAGGCGTAAGAGCCAACATTACACGGTCGGCGATCAGACTAACAACGAAGGTCAATGAGCGTCCCAAGGCAATTTTAAAAGTGACCTGTTGAGCGTTGTAGGGGACTGTGAGAGAAGCACCTTAGTGGTTTTCAAATTTCCTGCGGACATCTGGGTAGGTCAAAAATTGCAAAAAACCGTACCACTTCAGCCGAGGAAGTAAAACCGACGTCTGGAATTGCCATGTCTGTGGTTAGAATCTATCCTGCAAAAGGTTTGGGGCTGGAACAATAGCGGAATTACAGCGATTTCATAATTTGCTTGTTAGCCGTAAAGTTACCGATCCGGAACATTGAGGTGCGCCGCTCACGAACATAGCGGCAGCGACTGGATGGCCGAGTGGATACGAGGGCGGACTTGCAGGAAAGGGTCAGGGGTTCGGATCCGGAGGGTGTGTTCTTGCATTGCTGGGCTTGCTCGATCCGACTTTGTTGATGTAAAGTGTATTTTGTCCCCGGTATTGTACTATACGGACATTGTAACCTTATGTTAACCTGGATGTTATGATATAAAAACAAAAAAATAAAGCAACAGCGTTCATAATACATAGTTCGATTGGCCATTGAGGAGAGCAGGTGGTTTTTCTTTGCTTAAAAAATTGATAATATTCTTTATCATGACAGTAGGCTTCGGTAGGCATCGACAGTGGGATTACCAGCACGAGTGTACTTCACGAGTCCAAAAGTCGGGGAGAAAATGAAAGAATTGGATAAAAAGATTCCATTTTATATTTATTCATTTATTCATTCATTTATTGTTTTTAATTTTATTTTTATTTATTATATTTTATTATTATTTATTGTTTATATTTTTAATTAATTGACCCCTGGACGAAAAGTATAACAGCACCAGTCTGTCTTCTTCATGCTCAACTAACCATACTGCTAGTGATATCACGGCCGTCACCTCGTCCTGTTGCAAGAAGACGTAATACTCGAGCAGTCCACATCCAGCGCTTCGTCCAAGGCAAGTAAACATAACGAACGAGAGAACGTCAATGGAATAAACAAACAATAAAGCTACCTGGAATGTTTCCTCCTCATCAGCACAATCAATATCCCCATACAAAGCATTTTGAATTATGCCCCGAAAGGCATCTGCTACGGCGATCTCCCTACGAATAGGGGCAGAGTAGTCGGGAGGAAGACAGTTGGCAAGACAACCAGTAACTCGGCACGGAGAACACATTCTATTATACAATTGTTATCAACTCCAGGAAGAGGTCTCGTATAGTGTGCCGAAGCATAATCACAACAATCGATCAGATATAAATATATACATTATTTAACTAACTAAAAGTATAAGTATAAATATTAATTAATAATCAATAGTTAATACATAATAAATAAAATAATAAATAAATAAATAAATAATAAAATTTAAGATAAATCTTTTTAATTCATTTTTTCAGTCTCTCCTCGACTTTCGGAGTCAAGAAGTACAGTACATAGTGCTGACAGAGTCATTGTCAATGCCTAACGAAAACGGTCAAGATAAAGAATATTATCAATTTTGTAGTTGTGATAGGCCCTTGCATGCTACCGAGGAACTGCGAAGAAAAATCGCCTGTTCTCTCATTCGTGATGTAAGCTTGGCTTGAACGAAGCGCAGCATGTAGACTGGTCGCCGGACGATGACGATGATGTGGGTAGTATTCGGCCTTCTTGTAGCAGTGAGGAGGTTGATGTATGTGACGGCCGTGAGATCACTAGCAATATGGTTGGTTGAGCATGAAGAAGATAGATTGGTACTGTTACACTTTCCCTCCAGAAGTCGAAGAGGGGTCGAAAAAAAATCGGTCATAAATATAATAATTAATTAAAAATATAAATATAAATAACAAGTAAATGATAATAAGATAAAATAAATAAATAATAAAATTAAAAACAATAAATGAATAAATGAAAAATAAATATGAAAACAAAACTTTTTTACTCATTTTTTCTTTTTCTCCTAGATTTTTGGAGCCGTGAACTGCAGTCGTGATAACAATCCCACCGTCAATTTCTATCGAAGACGGTCAGGACAAAGAATATTATCTTTTTTTTAAGCAAAGAAAAGCCACCTGCTCTCCTCAATGGCCGATCGAGCTATGGATTATGAACGCTGTTGCTTTATTTTTTTATTTTTGTATCGTAACATCCAGGTTAAAATAAGGTCACAATGTCAGTATGGTACAACACGCAGTCAAAATACACTTTACATCGACAAGTTTGGATCGAGCAAGCCCTACGGATCCGAATCCCTGACCCATTTCCTGCAAGTCCGCCCCGTACCCACTCGGCCATCCAGTCCCTGCGCCTGTGTTCGTGAGCGGCGCACCTCAATGTTCCATTTCGGTTACTGTACGGCTAATAAGCAAGTTGTGAAATCGCTGTAATTCCGCTTCCAGCCCCAAACCTTTTGCAGGATAGATTCTAACCACAGACATGGCAGTTCCAGACGTCGGTTTTGCTTCCTCGGCTCGCACTGAAGTGATACGTTTTTTGCAATTTTTGCACCTACCCAGATGTTCGCAGGAAATTTGAAAACCACTACGGTGCTTCTCTTACAGTCCCTTACAACGCTCAATATGTCACTTTTAAATTGCCACAGGACGCTTTTTGACCTCCCTTGTAAGACGAGCCCCGCAGCATTGCTAGAGGTTCTTTTATGTCCTTCAGCCAGTGGGACGAAACAACGGCTGTCACTGTTACAACATGCTGAAGATAGTCGAGAGTTGATCCCGGAATAGATGCTTACGCTCATTACAAATTGATTGGAGTTGCATGAGCCATAGAGGGAACATCTCAACCTGCTCGTCATGTGATTTTCTTAACTTTGCCATATCAGTGAACCTAGAGCAAATTGTGAAACAGCCCACCCACGGTCTCAATGCTTTGGATATCGTATTGATTTCACAGCCTAGCATAATTTCAGCAGTACGTGTTCTTCCTCCTCTTAATACTTCGCACCACAACAGTATACTTTTTACAATTCCTGAGGTTGAAGATAATATTGTCCGAGTGTGTAATGATAATAGGGACATTTTAGAGGTGATCGAATATCTATAATTTTCGCTCTTACTAATATAGAATGGATTGCAATAAGTAACTCTTCTGACAATGTTTTTGTTTTGTATACGAAATTTATTAGCATATTTTATTAGCTTATAAGCAAATACATGCCTTTATTGAAGTACAGCGTAAAACGCGAAAAATACTCAAGAAGACTGGTTCTGTTGAAGGCTAAGGTTGACAGTCTGCACTTTTCTACTTCTTCTGTAAGAGACGCTAGATTCTCTATGTTTCCACGAAAACTTCAGAGAGCTCTAGCAGGTATCAGGTAACCAAACAAAAAATTGATTGTTGCGGTATTCCAATGCGTTTTTAACTACTGCCGAAAGAAACTAAATCTGAATGAATGTATTCCAGATATTACCAGCGATCGAAGGTACATTCGAGATGATAGTGGTAAGTCCAAATTGTTTGCTCACTATTTCCAGTCAGTTTACAAGCAACCATGTGATTGGAAGGTTAGCTTGCCTTCCGTAACCAGTGAACAGTGAATTGAACTGAATAGATTTCACGATTGAGACAGCCTACAGCGTACTGCGGAAGCTACCGAACAGAGTTTCCACATCGCCTGACCGGATTCCTTACATAATCCTAAAAAAGGCAGCACTAGGGTTCGTTTCTCTTTTCCTGCTAGATGGGGAAGTACCGAAACTGTGGAACATTGGTCTTGTTCGAGCAATTCTCAAGAAACAGCCAAAAACGGCGTTACTAATTATAGACCCATATGTCTAACCAATTCAATAAGCAAGGTTATGGAGCGCATTTTCTGCAAAAAATTACTTCGTACCTAAATGAAGATCACTACCTCGAAGAGAACAGCATGGGTTTCTTGAGCATAAGTCAACTACGTCTGCCCTTGATTCTACTATCCTTTCATGGCATCGAGAATTAGATAGAGGAAACTGTGTCTGTCTGCTACCTAGATTATGCAAAAACTTTCGATTCCATCTTCATACCTTTACTGGTTAGAAAACTTTGCTTCTATGGATCAAAGATCAACTTCTGAAATTCTTGCGTTCTTTCCTTACTGACTGGGTTCGGTCTGTAGTAACAAACTACTACTTTTCTCCGTAGTATCATACACCAAGCGGCGTTCCTCACGGAACGTGTCTGGGTCCCCTTTTACTTATAATCTTCATTAACGGCTTATCCCGCGTTCTCCCGCCCAGTTGCTACTGTAGCATTTATGCCGATGACAGCAAACATTTTACAGTCAATGACTGTCAGAAGCTTCAAGACTCAATAAATGCCGTTGCAGAGTGGTCGAAGGCGTGGCCCTTAGAGATTTGCTCAAAAAACCGCTGTCATGACATTAGGGCGTCACTATCCTAATGTATCGTTTACCTTAGGAAGTACTACCTTAGCCTGCGTTAGTAAGATACGTGAGCTAGGTATTACCTACGATACAAATCTCAGTTTTGAAGAATATAAATAAATATAAATATAAACATAAACGAATAAAATAAAAAGTTAGAGTTAAATATAAACATAAACGAATATAAACACAAATATAAACGAGAGTATTAGGAGAGCACTCAGGTGTTCGAACGTCGTTCTTAGATCTTCCAGAATGCGAGATCCACCTATGCTTTTCAGAATTTTTGTCTTGTATGTGAGGCCGTTGTTAGAGCATTACTCACCGACATGGAAATTGAACAACCCCCGTTCAGACATACGCTTCAGACCCTTCCCTTGTTAGGTCGTCCTCAGTAATTAACATTTGAAATTTTATAGAGTGCAATTTTGGAAGTTGATGGCGCTCCTTCAGGTTGAAATCTGTCGTGTCCATAACATCCTGGAAAAATCTGAAAAAACTGAAAACCTCTCATAAGCTAAATATGCGAACAGAAATTTATTATTTTTTACTGTACAACAATAAGCATTAAAAATTTAATATCCAGTTCCATTTTTTAACTTTAGGAAACAAAAGTGCTTGTAAGTCTTCACATTGTCGTAACCACACCTGTAAAGAATAACTTATTAAAAGATGCAAACATCACTTAAAAATCTGATGTTGGAGAGAATCCTCTGCCAAAACCGAGAGAGTGCGACCACTCCCCCCCCCCCCCTTCCATTCTCGATCCTTAACCCATTGACTATCGCGCGGCAAATCGAATGTCTGTCGCGTGGGACCGCACGGACGCTGGAATCTCGTGAAAACACTACTTCACGATATTCCAAGTGAAGCTCCCTCTCATATTGGAGAAGGCCATAACAGGTTCGAAGCAAAACGTAAAAGACGTATTTGCTGCTGCAAGAAGGTCTGCAAAGAAGAAGGACGCACGTTTGCCACGAATCGTGCAAATAAGGAGACCACATGATGTAGCAGGTGTTTGACATGTTTTTATCTAGATTGTTTTCAAAATTTTTACAAGAAATGTGGCCAGTCATTTTCCTGCATGACCATTTTTACAAGATATGAGTGGCTGTTGTGAACAATGCCGATCTTTGTGCCGCTTGAATAGTGTGTACCGTTGATTATCTGTTGATTATTTGTTTTTATCAATGCTTAGAAGACATCAACTGCCGGACCACAGTGCAGTAGCATTGCTAGGATCCGACATATCTAACGAATACTGGTAAATTATGAAAAAATCGAAAAATGGGCCGCAGTGAACAGTTTTGTGCCAAAATCGGCCCCCGCGGTAGTCAATGGGTTAAGCTTGACCCTGATCCGAACGCTAACAGTCAAGGCATGAGGGATCCGCCAAGTCAGCACTTCTTTGTAATCTAGGGCCAGGAGGCGACTGACGACTGTTGAATGTATACAGCCGAGTCCCTTCGCAAGACTGCGGGTGATAACATCCAGATCCTCTTTTACTGCGTCGAAGACGGCGGAGTCTTCCGCTATTTGTGGACATGGGATATGCCTTCAACGATTAAGGATTTACTGATTTACCGGATTCACCAGAATTTTTCGTTTAAAATTTTTCACAAAAGTTAAAGACGAAAATTTTCGTCAAATTGCACTAACGACATTTTACGCACCATTTTTCAAACTTTATTTCTTCTTCATGTTAATGCATCTCAGAAGATTTATGTGCTTTAGCAGTATCGCTGCTTTATCGAGGAAACCTTCTACTTACTAGAAACAGTGGAAATAAGCTTTGTGTGCGCCCCCACTTTTCTACACAGTCGTTGGTGTTTTTTGGACTTCATAGGCCGGTTCTCGTGCTTGATTGCTATACAGAATTTTTTCATACTTCTCGAACAGTCAGCTTTTTTACACCTTTTCTGTGGTATTTATCTCAAAGTGGGGTTGAAAAGGCATATAAGACGCGAAGAAAACTCTAATACAAATTGCTGAATACAAAGCCAACATATTTCCCGATGTATCCTGCTGCCAGTTTATTTATGTTCATCCACACGTCCTTTTATCCCAATCTCCTCTACCTTCACCTACAACGTTTTCTACTTAAAAAATTTGCCAAAGTTATGTCTCACTCTGCTTTGTCTTACTGACTAGCTTGCCACTCACGTGGATGCTTGGTATACTGTTACCGAACGGCTGGAAATGATCACCCATATTTGGAGTGCTATCTTCTTTTGTACATATGCTTTTGATGATTCTCGTTTCTCCGTACTGACATATGTATTCCAACATGCGTGTCCTCCCTTCTATGCCATCGCCTGGGGTGCGTATCAGTTTAAAGAGGCCTTTGAGATACAGGGCCCGCCCTGGGATCGTGCGCATAGAAGGTCGTAGACCAAGCGCATTACGCTCATGAGTCATATGTCTTTACGGTAGATTTTTGTTTTCGCGTTCTTTTGAAAGCAGCATAGGCATTATTCTTCTTTTGCTAAATATGTTTGTGCTGGGCTAGTCTTTCGACAAAGCTAGGTGCCAGTCCCTCGTTTAATTTGTTTTTAATTTTCAAATTCAGAGCTGCAATAGATATGTTTTTATGTAATGTAAATGGTGGATACGTGCAGCAGGGATACCAGAATTTTTAAGAGACCAGGTTGTTGGGTGACCAAAGTTTCATGGTGTTCACAAATTCTAAAACCATAGTGAGACCACTCTGGACTCCTCGACTTCCAGTTTCCTCCTTACGCTTTTCTTCCTTCTAAAATTGATGGATGTGTGTTCTTATTTTTTGACTGCACTTTATCGACTAATTTTCAGTAAGTTTTTTTTGCGTTACTTGCAGTTTTGACAATTTGCTAGTGTATGTCTACTATATTTGCTACTGTGTTTGAGCGCGTCCTATGACGTATATAATAAATAAATAAATAAATAATAAACACAAATAACGAAGTAAAAAATGTGTAAAGAACAAAACAAGAGAAGAAAAAGGTTCCTTCCGTCTTCTCCGCTTTTATTGCATTTCATGCCATGCATATTAACGATTTGGCTCAGCTTTTTCGCTTTCTTCGGGTGCTCTCTTGGCAGTTTTCTTTGGGAGAAGTACATTCAGTATACACGTGAGGCACAGAACATATGTACAAAAAGCAACAAAATTGAATGAAATATGAAGAGCCGATGACCCCTTTTCATCTGTTGTTATGAAGTTAGTCCAAAATCTGCCACTTTGCCTGCAGTCTACTAGTGCATGAAGGTTTCTTAAGGTTCTACGGAAAAGCTATATCTTGGAAGGCGCAGGACTGGCTCTAGCAAGAAATTTCCTTTATGTCAATGGATTTTTTTCGTCTAGTTTGTAAATTCACTGAAATACTGTTCATCAATCCAAAACGTGCTCCACAAAATTAGAAAGATGTTGAGAAACCCAAAAGGCATTAGAACCTCAAGCAAACGCGCTCTACAGTATGGTGCCAGGTGAAGAAGGAAATCATTGCGATCGGTTGCTGAAAAGTCGTAAAAGCATGGGAAACAGTAGTGAACTCTATTTGGAGGAATTGGGAAGGATAAAGACAAGGCGGACCGCTGTTAATATACAGTACTGGCCTTAACTTTTGGTCTTTGGGCGGAAAAAGCGAAAAAAACGCCTTTTCCGCCGATTTTCTGTAGCGCACTTCAAATTGAGCGCATTGAAAACCTAAACACATATTCGCGATCAGCACCGAGCCCTCTTCCCGATGAGCTTCCAAGCGCGTAACGAGCGCCTGAAGATTACTTCAGTGACCTAATTCCTGGCTGTCGCGGCTGACCCATTCCTTCGCGAGAGATAATTACACCCGCAGCTCCTAAGCGGCTAATGATGGAAGAGATTCGGCTTTTTAAAAGCCGATTTTCTACTTTATTTGTAGTAACATATAGTTCTCTGGATTCCCTAGCATTTCTCGATCACAACGATGCACTTTTTTAGAGGATCCGGTAATTTAAGTGCTATTAATTTCAAAAAATGTCTCCACTTTGGAAGACTATAATTTCGGCACGTCAAGCTTATGTGTTTTCATACTCGTTTGTCCCGTTGAAGGCAACAGTGGAAATCATGCTGCGAAAGTGGAATCTTTGGGGTTGAAATCGCTAGTAATTATACCCCGGCGAAGTTGGCCACATGACACTTCTTTGCAGCTAGCAGCACATTTTTTGCATGATTGAAGTGAAAAGATCGTTTCTTTGAAGAAAGAAACACAGATATTTGGAGGCCTATGAAAACACCTTATAGTCCTCAATAGGTGAAATTTCGACTAGGCTGGAAGACATCTTGGCCACGTAGTTACGAGGCAAAGTCACCCCAATGCTAACTGACTGTCGTTTAAAAAATTGTTCAAAAACGGAAAAATAGTCTAAGAGAGCATTCTCCAGTTAATTCTGACTTGAAGGATGGTTCGATTTCAAATTTTGGTTCGTTTGTACCGGTTCATCACGAGTGAAATATCCAAAAGCCCTGGTCGGGACCCAGATTAGCTCCGGAGCCAGTCCACTCTCTTGCCTCTGTGACCCCTCGCGCCATCTGAGGACGCCGTAAATCGCCTAACTAGAGTCTTCACACTTCCGGTGCCTCGGCGCCATATTAATCCTTTCAAACGAGGGTGGAGTAGAATACGCGGCGTACACCAAATAAGGTTTGGTTAACACCGACCTCTCCTTTCATTTATCATGCTTGTATTGTCCACTTCGTGTTCCCTCCATCTTACCAGAAACATGTATCTCATATTTATTTATTTATTTATTTATTTATTTATTTATTTATTTTCAGGGCGTTTCACTAAAATGTAGGAGCCAGGTCGAATTGTTAGTAGGCGTGAATTTTGAGTTGCTTTATCAGTACACAGAATCCGATTTGGAAAAATGGGGAATTCTGCTCACATTCAAATTGTGCAATCAATAAACTCGCACGTCTCGTGTCTTCCACGTGATTGTCAAGTTCTAGACATTAAAAGAAGCGCGGCACAGGTTAATGTGGCCAGGTAGTAACAAGAATGTGACAAGCATTCAGCTCATGCACAATCAATCGAGTCTGAAATGCAAGGTTTCAGACGGGGGCATGGCGCAATCTTGACCATTTGTACGCCAAAAAATCTCGTTACCCTGTGCTTCCATATGAATCTCAAACATCTTCAAAAGCTTCAGTAGCAGCAATGTTAGAACCGTTTAAATAGTGCATGCATTTTTAGAATACCCTTCATTTTTCGCAGGCAATAGTGTGTTTTTGAGTTTTAAACCTTAAAACAAGCACAAATCATTCGAAACGGCCTCTTTGTAAAAAAAGCTTTAACAAGTATTTAAGCGAAGCACTATCAATCGAGTGTAAAATGCAAAATTTTAGATGAGGGCATGGTGCATCCCATACCACTCATATGTCAGAAAATTTCTGTTCTCTTAAGCTTTCACTGGTGTATGCTACTGAAGGCCTAGCATTCCTAGTTACAGAAGGCAAGAATTCTTCCATAACGATCGAATCGCTTCAAAAAGAGAACTAGTAGAACTGATATCCTAAACTGCATTCAGGATTAAAATGCTGGTCAGACTGTCCTCCTCCGACTGCGCTACACACGCCCCCGGTATGCGCCACGCATTCTCGAAATTCTTGGGTGAAGGTTCGGTTAGCTTCGTTCTTCTGAAGACATACCTGCTAAAACAACGGGATAATCCCTAAGGTCGAACCATCAGTCCCGATAAGGGCCGGATTCATAGGTTTATCCGTGGTAAGGTTAAAGAGGGCGCTTGTATGTAGCGCAGTCGGAGGAGGTGCCGACTGTCGCGTCAACCATATTTCTGATCTGGATTTTCCGCCCATGCCAACAAAGCTTCCCTTCCCTACCGGGTCGGTAAATTGGCAGCAAACTTTTCTGGGAGGGATAGAGCGATGACATATTTATCGGCTGACCACCGAAAGCCATTGTTTGGCCAAATATCGAGTACCGAAGTAACTTGAAACATGCCTTAAAATAGTACAAGGCAATATCAGTATAGGTATATTTGCGCCGCTTATTCCAATCGGTGATTGTAACCTCGACAGCCTTAGTCACCAGTACCTACCGTAACCTATCGTAGTCGCCCGAGATTTCAAAAACGGATGTCAAATTCGTGATCAGCACCCCAAGTAGACCCTAGGCGAGGCTTGAGCGAAAAGCTTATTCGACCTCTCCTCAACGTCTGGAGTCTTGAAGCTACAATGGTGTCCAGTGAACTTATACATATCTGGCTCATTACTGGGTGCATAGCGCGCCATCTGTCGTCTTGGTCCTGAAGTAAATGAACAAGGTTGAAGGTCGTAGTCATTCTTTATCACTGCAAAGTAGGAAATATAGTCATAGGGAACTCGTCTTTCCCCATGACGCGATTCCTACTCGGGGAGGGCAAAAACCGACTTACCATTAAAGGCAGAATGCGGCTGGAACGCATCTAACGTGCGGTGATTTTGAAGTGCAATACTGCTCAAATTCTTTGAGACTCACATGAAAGCACAGCGTAGCGAGATTTCTATGGTCTGCAAACGGTCAAGATTGCGTAATGCACTCACCTTAAACCTTGCATTTCAGACTTGATTGATTACAATCCGGCTGAATGCTTCTTACAATCTCGTTACTAATTTGGCCAAACAATGGCTTGCGGCGGCCAGCCGATAAATAAGTCATCGCTTTATCCCTCCACTGGGTTGGTAATCGACAGAGCAGAAGTAAGAACTTGGGCTGAAGGCTTCAGGAAGGTATAAACGACATGCAGAAGTAGAGTGCGTGGATCGTTGCCGACCGTAGCCCTTAGCCATTTCATTTCTTTCCTGTATTTATCTTCTGTGGGCGCGTGTAGCGCAGTCGGAGTAGGTGCCGACTGTCGCGTGCATCCGGTACCAGGTCCTTGTTTCGGATTTCCCGCCCAGGGCAACCAAACCCTCCATCCCTCCGGGGTCGGTGAATTTATTGCCAAATGGATGTCTGGGAAGGATAAAGCGCTGACTTGCTCATAGGTTGGCCACTGCAAGTCACTGCGTGGCCAAATACGCACTCAGATCGCCTCCACGACATCGCATGGAAATAGAATGCGTGGCGCATCCCAGAAGGGATTGAGTAACGCCGTCCTTTATATCTTATCCTTATTTATCTTCCGTAATTAGGGGTGCAATCCCTTGGGCTCACACTCCAAATTCTAGCTGTTAGATGGGAGACAAGAAAAATAGCATAGCTCCTACCACCCGCGCTGAGCTGATGATCTCATTATTCCTTACGTTCCTCACATTCACCGTAAGGAAATTGTTTGTGAGGATATTCTGAAGAAACTGTAGCCGTTATCTAATAAGGGAATATCGTTCACATGGAGTTCTAACATCCATATGAAGGCAGAGGGTAATGAGATCTCTATGGCGTGCAAATAGTCAAGATTGCGCCATGCCTTCTGAAATCTTGCATTTCAAACTCGATTGATTGTGCAAATACTAAATGCTTGTAGCAACCTCGTTATCACTTAACCAGATTAAGCTGTGCTGTGCTTCTTTTAACGTTTAGAACTTGGAAATCATGTGAAAGACGAGTTATCAGTTTGTCATACGAGTTTATTGAATGCATAATTGTCATGTGAACAGGAGGTTAATGTGGGCAAGCGGTAACATGATTGTAGCAAGCATTCAGCCCATGCACGATCAATCTCCGTCTGAAATTCAAGATTTCAGGCGGAGATATGGTGCAATCTTGACTATTTGCACACTACAGAAATCTCATTACCCTGTTCTTTCTAATGAGTTTCAAACATCTTCAAAAGCTTCACTAGCAGCAATGTTAGTTCCTTTAAGATAGTATCTGCATTTTTATTATAGGTTACCCTGCATTTTTCACAAGTCGTTTCTAAAAAAATGAATTGAAATGGAAATAAAACGAAGAATATTGCACAAAGCATTGGAAAAATTGTGCAATAAAAGAAATAAAAGGGAGAAGAATGTCAAGATATTGTCAAAACTCGACCCTGGACCACACCACCTCTACGGTGTTTGGAAGGATCAATAATACACCGCAACATCAGGAGTGTGAAAACTCCGGTTAGGCGATTTACGGAGTCCTCAGATGGCGCGAGGGGTCACAAGGGCAGGCAAGGGGACTGACTCGGCATCTAATTTGCGTCCCAACCAGGGCTATTGGGCATTTGAATCGTGATAAGCCGGTGCAAATGAACGCAAAATTGGAGTTGAATTATCGTTCGAGTCAGATTTAACTGGTAAATGCACTCGCGGGTCATTTATCCATTCTTGAGCAATTTTTCAATTTCACTCAATTCACATTTGGAGTGAGTTTGCTTTGTAACTGAGTGACTAAAATGTCTTCTAGCTTAGTTGAAATCTCACCTGTGGAAGACTATAAGGAGTTCTCATAGGACCCCAAATCGCCATGTTTCATCACTCAAAGAATTGCTTCTGCAGTTGCTTTCACCATGGGACAAGTGCGCGGGCAATCACAAAGAAGTGTCATGTGTACAGTTTTACCAGCCCATAATTACAGCAGATTTCAACCCTAAAGGTTCCAACACCACGGCTTGATTTCAACCATTATGTTTAACGGGACATATAAATATAAGGGCACACAAACTTGATATTTTAAAGTTAGAGCCCTCCAAAGTAAAGACATTTTCTAAAATTAATAACAATTAAACAATCAGATCCTTTAAAAAATTATATCATTGTGATCGCGATGAACTAGGGAATCCAAAGAATTGTGTGCTACTACATGTAAGGTGGAAAATAGGCTGTAATATGTCCAAATCTCTTCCTTCATTAGCTACTTAGGAGCTGTGGGTGTAATTATCTCCCGCGAGGGAAGAGGTCAGCCGCGCCAGGCAGGAACTTGGTCATGAAACTAATTTCAAGCGCTCACTCGGCGTCTTGCAGCCCATGGGGAAGACAGCTCGGTGCTGATCACGAATATGTGTTTCAATTTACAATGCGCCCAGTTTAAAGGGCGCTACAGAAAAGCGGCGGAAAAGGCGGTTTTTTTCGCTTTTTCCGCACAAAGACCAAAATTTAAGGCCGGTATTGTAGGTCAAGAAACACCATTTTAAGTGCGCGTGTTCCTTATCCATTTCCTTTGAAATACATTCAAGGAGGAGCTTAGCAATTGAAGTTCATGTTACTTGGGTGGCAAAGATAAAAATACTTAATGCAGTAGAATTCGTATCTACAAAATTTGGTTAACAGCCCGTGGCTGTTTTTTGGTTATCTGATGTCGTCTGCAGTAAAAACAAGACCCTTTGGAAGATAGTGGACAAGTGGACCATTCTGTGAAGCAGGCAGATTAATGGCTTTCGTAGATATCCACCAAAGACAAACGTACCAAAGAAATCGCTGTGGACACTGCCTGACCTGAATTCTTCATTAAAACATACTGTAGTTTTCCGAAACATTTATGCAGTATGGAAGAATGTTGAGCTGTAAATTTCTTCTTAGCGAGAGCTGTTTGAAGCTTTGTAAAATGCTTTATCAGGACAAATGAAAACAATCAAAAGCGTTTAGTCGCGCTGCATAGCACTTCGGATCTTCATAGAGGCTGGACGACTTCCCACAAGTTAAACGAACAAGGCACGGTATGAAAGTTGTTATTTTAGAACTCTTCTTTTTACTGTTTGGTTTCGGAAACTTAATGATTTTTCTCGCTTAACAATTTTATTGGTGGTAGAAGTACTGCTGTTGTTTGTTGTGAAGGTGAAGGTTTTGTCATATAATTGACATGTATAATACTGGACTGGAAAGAAAATAAAGGAAGAGAAAGATCTGGCTTTTTCCATACTAAGATGCAGCGATTCGAGAATGACCTCCAACTGCCTCAGCTGCCACATGGTAGGTCATTGCTATCGATCAAGAAGAGAAAGTTATAGAATCTTCAAAAACCGACTCAAGGCTTTATGACCAACTTCATGAGCTATGAGCGAGTGCTGCCACGCAGTTTGGAGCTACAGGCTTGCCGTGCATTAACACAAAGCATACCACTTCAAAGGGCGTTCGACTATAAGGATTGAAATGTCTGTCAAGAGAATAGTTCTTAGCTACACGCCTAAATAACACTTTTTAGATGCACTAAGCATTCTTTCTGTCCACGATGTCGTCATCCTGAACGCTTATGTTTCGATTAATGATCGAGCTGCCTGGCTTAGGCGATAGACTAGTCACCACAAATTCATCGATTCCAGTGCGGATGGCTTGGTTGGCCAGAGCAAGAAACCTCAATCCATTTAGTCGCCCGTAATCAGGACATTTGCGATGCGCTATATGAGGTCGTCTTTTAACCTTCGATAAAGAGACAGAGGACGGAGGATGACTCTCATTTGTTGCCCGTTGTCAACAGGCTCTATGTAGAGTCCAATCGCTGCACGTCAGCGGTGAAACACCGAATCTCCGACGACGATTACATAGTCGAGGCATGAGCCCCGCAATGAGAATTTCGCCTAGAACGCTCTTTGGCAGAAAAATACAAGGAACGTATAACGAGAGATGATTCATCAGAATTTGGGGCGAAAATATTCTGCTGGTTTTATCTATTATAAACTCAATTTTGTGTTTTTGTAGCGAGTGGATTTTTCCCCACATTCAGCGTACTCTAAATAACTAATCCGCGGTACGCTGAAATAAAGAAGCCGTTTTTTATAGACATCCACATACCCCGTTTTCATTAGGTAGTCTAGTTAACCGATCTACATTCGGCGGATGTAGCTAGCTACGTACCTAGAAGCAACGATCCAGCCTAACCAAGTGCAGATGTGTTCACAAAAGAAATAGGGATTTCTATTGCATTTTTACTCCCAGTAGTATACTGCGTGCAAGCATGAGCACAACCGTTTTATTACATGTTCGACCCATCAACGTAGAGATCACGGTCGTCATCATCGTCAACATCACCACTTCATCTACCAGATGTCGCCCATTCGACCCCAAAGTGGTTCCTCGTAGAATTTCTTGCCACGGTCGCTTTCGCGTGGGATGAGAGAGCGGAAAACTTCCTGGAAAAATAAACTAAACTTCCAAGAGGAAAAACTTCCTAGAAATGACTTGATGAAGGCAAAGCGAAAAATTTTTGCGGGATAGGTAGTTAGGCTAATGCACAGAAAATTTGGCTTACTAAGTGAAGTAGACATCAGGAAAAACATGCCATTTAGCAACAAACGTGTGGCTATATATGCCAACTAAACCGCATGCACTGTCGATCAGAAAGAAGAAACGCAAAAGTGGTCAAAAAACGCAGGAATCGCTTATCAGAGCAAGGCACCAGCTAAAAGTGAAATAAGTCTTCAAGAGTGGCATCACGTGAGCTTCTCAAACCTTCTCAGACAGGGAACTGTGTCAACCAAATGCAACGTAATTTACTACAACGACTGAGTCCTAGTAAAGGATAAGAATACACGATGTCCCAGTCCCACTTCGTTTCATCGAAGTTGCCTCACGGAGACAACCGTGCAAAATTCCTGTGAGCGAGCATCGTTGGAGTTGTATCGCGCTCTTACAAAACCTTTGTTACACCAAAAAAGGACTACGGTACAACCACTTTGTAACTAGTCTGCTTTTGAGCATTTTTTATGAACCACTTATGCAAAGCAGAATCGCCAGAATTGTTTCAGTGTTTTGTGTTGGGAGCTCTCAATGAAATATTCATTCTATGCAGTGGCTCTGCGCTTCTCACTGGCGGTCAGTGCTTGAGCCTAAGGCACATCCATGTCGTCTTCAGTAGATTGTGGTCTCTACATTAGACATGGGGTCCGAATCATGCATTTTAGGATATCCGACCGGATTTATCCGGTTTCGGATTATCCGAAATCCGGCTCGGCCGAAAATTGCCCTCAAAATCCGAAATCTGAATCATCCGAAGATCCGGGGTTTGAAAAAATGGCCTATTCTAATCATCCGATTATCCGGAAAATCGGTGTCGGATCCAATGTCTACTCTACATGTGAGCGCTACCTTGACGGGAGCATGAGAATGAGCCAAGTTTTTGGTAACAGGATCTACTGGTAATCTTACTGGCTGGATCGCATATATGATAGTCTAATTTGTCCCAGTTTTCCTTGTGGGAAGGTCAAGCGCTTCTCCATCTGCTGCTACGACGGCAAATGCTTTTGGGCGCTTTTGCTCGCGAAGGTATATTGGGACGCACAAATATAATGCCCTTCTAAGTACATCTAACAGTTTACTGAGCCACCACATCGATAGTGTTTATGTGCAATCAGAAACAAATATCGGTTACTGCAGCAAAATTCCTGAATTTCACCAAACCATGTTTTCGTTTATTCACACGATCTTTGGAATTCTTTCCGGTATCTTCGCCTGCGTTTTCATTACTGGAAAAGATGAGCTTTTGCTGTAGTTAATGTCTGTGCATTCGGTAGAAGCTAAAGCAGGCTAGCAGGAAAGCTTTCGATTTTAACTACTATAAGAAATTGAGAAATCGGAGTCACCTTTGCAATGCGTGTAATTGTGTTGCGGCAGCTAGAACGGAAGTTGAAAACTTTCGTGTTAGAAAACCATGCTCTCCTTTACAAATAAGGTAATTATTGTTAGAGTAACTCATTGTTTATTTATCTTTTGCACAGAGTACATCCATTATGTTGGACTGGAAAGGCAGATAGGCATGTAAATGATAACACATTGGGGCTTTTTGTGTGAACAGGTCGCACAAGGCCAGTTTTCCATAATTTCAAAACTTCACCACAAAGGAGAAACTTGCTAAAAAGTGATATTAAAGGAAAGGCTAAACCAACT
>OX375870.1:53502711-53698510 GCA_947359475.1 Heligmosomoides polygyrus bakeri
AAACTACCAGGTGATCAGGTGGCCAAATTTAGACATTTCGAAGTGACCATCTTCCTCTAAGAATGTGAACAACATTCCACAGCGTCTGTCCGCTGAGACTTCGCGGAATAAACACTGGCATGCTGAACAACGAAATGCCGTGATTTTTCTCTTAAAATCTTCAACCAATCGTGACCCTGTCCATTTGTTACAGCAGTTCGAGAGCCGAATTGGCGGTACTGTGTCGTATTGCGCTGATCTGACATGCCCTCTAGAAACACTGCGACCGCCTGGCTGTCCAGCGATTCTCTCCTTGCTCTTTTTTACAGTTATGCACCCATTCGATTGTATTCAATCTATGATCCTTGCAATCACTTTGATGAGGTTTTTTACTTGTGCGACTCTTTCCACTCTAAATTGCAATGCACTATTGAAATACAAATCTCCCGTTTAAGCCATCTACCTCGATTTCAACCTCAGTCGCGTCCATGGGTGTCAACAGAACATCATCAAGTTTGATAGGTGATTTGAAAATGACCTGATGATGGCAAGAAAGCTTAGCCGTTCTGCCTCTACAGCAAAGGGCTGAAAGACTAATAGGCTTGTTGAGTATTGCCGTTGAGTATTGCCACTATATCAAGGAAGAAACGTGTATCATGATATGTGCATCACGACGGATTTCGGTATTCACATTTTTCACATGGAATTGGGCGGATCCTGTTTTCCTATTGCGTTAACCTTGACAAATCATTTTTCTACTTATTGCTACCTTGCTGCACTAAGCACCTAGGTAGATGTCTAATATTGATTTTAGAAATGAAGTGGACCTAAGTGCTTTAATTGAAATAATTTAATTTATATTGCGAAGAATTAATCACAGCCTTGTACCAACAAAGTGTCTGGCTATCCTAGGTGTGTGGCACCGTATTCAGAGAAGTCATCGGTTATCGAGCTAACTCCGAATCGAATTTTTTGGTTCAGAATCGCCTGGGCCAACTATCATTCCATCCTTCCGAGCTCGATGAATTGACACCGGACTTACCCGAGAAGGATAAAACATTAACTTTTCAAAGGCTGACTTCCAAAAATTATTGTACAAAAGAAATGCGCTTTGAAACTGCCTCCATGGCAGAAGAAGAATCGTAAAAGCCAAATGTGTGACGAATTCCAGACACAATTCATTCACGTGTTCTTTATTTTCTATCCTTTAATCTGCGTTGGAAAGGTAGTTTCAACGGCTATTATTGAATAAAATTAAGCCTACTTCAGCAGCAAGGAAAGCAGTACGTGGGGATAGTGCTTGATTATGAAAGACATGACATGTTTGGATGAAAAACAGTCTAACATTAATATAACCGTTGGAGGCACTTTACTCATTTTCTCAGAACACAGAGCAGTAAAAAAGCAATCTGAGATCTCAAGAAACAGTCCATAACAGGAAGCTTCCAAAGAAATTAAGAGCTCATTGCAAGAAGATACTTGGCTGCTGCGTCTCGAAATATTTTCATTGTTTATGGAATCTCTGCGATTTAGGCGGTCTGCAACTCACAAAAATAATCTTTGCTGTGTAAGGGCTTATGAGGACCGCAGAAATAAAACCTTATCAAAGTTGATTGCAAAGGTTATAGATTGAATACAATCGAATGGCTGCATAACTGTAAAAAAGAGCAAGGAGAGAATCGCTAGACAGCCAGGCGGTCGCAGTGTTTCTAGGGGTCATGTCAGGTCAGCGCAAGACGACACAGTACCGTCAATGCGGCTCTCGAACTGCTGTAACAAATGGACAGGGTCACGATTGCTTGAAGATTTTAAGAGAAAAATCACGGCATTTCGTTGTTCAGCATGCCAGGGTTTATTCCGCGAAGTCTCAGCGACAGACGCTGTGGAATGTTGTTCACATTCTTAGAGGAAGATGTCACTTCGAAATGTCTAAATTTGGCCACCTGATCACCTGGTAGTTTGATGCCTCCTACCCAGTGTCTTCGCTTTGTGCACTGTGCGCTGGCGCGCTTTTGACCTATATGTTCGCTATGTTGAAGCATAGATATCCGGGTCTGAAATTGCTAGCAGAGTGTACTGCCCACGAAAGATTTGATTGTTTGCGAATTCGACAGTTGGCCTTCCGGAAAGCGGATAAAATGAACTATAAGCGCGTATATCTTATACGCTTTTCTTTGCCTGCAAGGAGAATGAATGACGGACTTCAATGGCCATTAAAAGGTTGATAATTTCTTCACTGAAATAAAAGAAAATAACGGTTGTGAAGCATCACCAGGTTGAAAATGGATATCTTCCCATCAAATTTGCCATCAAAGGAATTGTCGTAGGGAGACGAATCATGAAAGCATTGAGAAAACGAAGCTTAAGAACAATCAAGAGTTTTAAAAATTGACTGAAGGAGACCAGTTTTCCCTGTGGGCTCAATTAACTGAGACGCAGCTACGAATGTCGGTCAGGTCAACCCAATTAAGGGGCCTCTAATTTCGCTTTTGCTTTTTAGGCTTGCACCCATTCTCAGATGGAGATCACATGCCATATGGTAGAACGTACTATGACAAGAACGGCTGTAAATTTTTGTTAGAAAATTTTTATTTTGAAAGAATTTGTCATGATGCGACGCAAAAAACGCGTTTTTGCGTCGCAGACGTCAATTGGTTGAATGTTTAGCGGCGGTAGTGTACTTCAAGCTGTTGGGAATGAAACCATTAACACGCCTCTACTAGATCATATCTAGTAGTGGTTAAGCTGTCCAGTAGACTTTAAAATGCGAAAAGGCTCCCTCCTCTGGGCTTTAGAGCCGATTGCGAAAGAAAATGCTCGAACCGCGCCGCGTCTGTTTCGCTGCGAGAAAATGCCCGCGGTTAGGGGAAAAACTGCCAGGGGAGAAAATATTCACTACGACTGAGCGGTTATCGGTAGCGCAATCAAACCCGCTCAAAAAACACGTGGTAGACACATGAACAAGGATACAGTATTTTCTCGTTCCGTCATGGACAGGGGCTGCGAAGGGCGTGGCAACTGGAGCCGTGAGAATATCTCGTCCGCATGCTCAAAAAGAGCAATGTGGTGGTTTTTTATCACTTAATGTTCACGAAGGGCGCGTGTAGCGCAGTCGGAGGAATCGCCGACTGTTGCCTGCACCCGATACCATGTACCTGGTTCGGATTTCCCGCCCAGACCAACCAAGCCTTCCATCCCTCCGGGGTCGGTGAATTGTACCAGACTTGTCTGGGAAGGATAAAGCGCTGACTTGTTCATCGGCTGGCCACCGCAAGTCATTGTATGGCTGAATACGCATTCAAATCGCCTCCACGACATCCCGTAGAAGTAGAATGCGTGGCGCATTCTAAAAGGGATTGAGTAACGCCGTCCTTTATCCTTATCCTTTAATGTTCACGAAATGTCGTACGAACCCACACCAGAAAAGCTTAGCCACTCTCAAAAAGAGTGTAAATCTATTGCCATATTGGCACTTGATGGCATGATTGAGGGCAGTGGTACGAGTACAGTTTGAAGAAGAAAAACATCAATGATGCTTCCCTCTATGTATGTAGTGGCTGCCGACGAATGAAAACGTTTGACCCAGCAAGGCATGGAGCCGCTGTCACTGTAAAGATAAAGGGATTTTTGCGTATTTTTGCAATGTAGCGGTGTAGTCATGCATTTTAGTCAAGAGGAGCTTACTTCATAACAGATCCTCTTCTTGGTCATTACTGTCAGAGCAGGAGCTCTTCTAGGGTTTTTATGAAACACAAGGTAGTTAAGAATTGTTCCACGTCTGCATCAATCTTTGCTCGAATACAATTAGTACAAGCCATTGGTAAGCCAGAATACGTTGAGAACGTGAAAATTTAGTGAAAATCGTTCACTAAAAATATCGTCATTGTGTTTCATAGAAGCCAGCAGTGTGCGTAATTATGATTTACGATCTACGATTTTACGACTTACGGTGATTTTTGGCGATTTTTTTACGATTTACGATTTACGACATTTTGGGTCATAAATCGTAAATATTCGTAAATCTGATCTTCGGTGCAGAGATGGCAGGCGTCCACATATCGTGATACAATTTGGGTTACAACGATGTACCCGCTTTTAAAGTCTCCCATAGCTCATTGCTATTTACTAACTACTCTTCTACGTTCTGCTGTGGCACTGTGACAGACGCAGCTTTGTGGATAGTCCGCTCGAGTTCGACTCATCTGCTTACCCCTCTCTTTACCTCATCAAGGGCTGCAGACTTAGTATCAGAGCTACACTAGAGAACAAGCAAGGACAGTAAATTATTAGAAATATAAAATCCTGTCGATGAAACTGCGTTAGCCCTCTTTCTGATTGCACTCTAGCACAACGTCTCACATTGCAATTGTCCGAGAACATTACATTCCAGTCCACAGAAAAAGATGCAAATTTGCCTTGTGCCGGAAGGTATATGATCGCTTTCTGAACCATATTTCTATGCTGGAACCACAGCCTATTCAACTTATGACTTTTTCAGCACTTATTTAAACGGCTTTTTCCAATGCATACGAAAGGAATTGATACAAAGCCATCAGGGAATTGGCTAGATTGCAGGAGGGTTATTTACGAAGAACAGAGAATAGCTAAACTGCTGGAAAAATAAAATACTCATGTTTCGATCTGATTATCACAGCACGTCATGGTGCGGAATGTACTTGAAAGAGTTATTGCGCTACGAACTCGCCTCTGCGTGCAATTTGCAAGCGGTCGCCCCTCAATCGAAAGGATCGATTCTATATGCATTGTTCACGGCGCACTTCACAGGCTAGCTGGACAGCATTAGAGCAAGTTCTTAGTAGGGCGCCTGGCGATTGAACTCCCCAAACGCTCACTCTACCAGTTGTCGAACGCACTCGATTGATATGTTCATCTTTATACGCATTATACACGGCGCGCACTTAAATCTCGCCGGGACAGACTGATGCAATTCTCAAGTAGGGCGGCCGGAAATTTCTTATAAAATTCTCAAACAGTGCAAGATAGTCTTGAAGGCTTTACATGTTCCATGAAGCGAAGATAGAAACCCAGTGGACATGCTTCCGCCCATTCGATTGATAGGTTCGATCCTATATGCACTGTGCACGGCGCACTCTCATAGCATTCCGGGCATGACAGAGCACTGACAACGCACGTCATGCTTGAGATACTCCGAAAACACTGCAGGTCCCATGCACTTCCTGGAAAATAAGGTGCTCTAATCGAAGCCTGCTGCAGTTATATTTTTTAGGCCACCCACGGCGAAAACGCGGTGTTCTTATAAAGTTTTATACAGGTTTGTGCAGATCTCGAGGAGGCGAATCGAATGGTGCCAACAGTTTCTCAAACAACTTAAAATTAAAGGAGTTATGAGCATACGACGGTTTGCGACGGATTTTTCCGTCTTTTTGACCGCGCGAAGCGGGTGGTATTGTATATGACTTGCTCCTCCCGTTCAGACATACGCTTCAGACCCTTCCTTTGTTAATGGCATTTACCGCTCACAGTTTTTTGCTTTATCACAGCACTTTTGTCAGTTATCACATGATGTTATATTCTGGTGTACTGTATGTTCAATCTGTACTATAAGACTATATTACAAGTTTTGGGCATTTTCTCTCAAGGTTGCCGGCATTTTCGTCCTTGGTCGCGCGCATTTTCTCCGCACCGTGAGATTCGGCATTTTCTCCGTAGACCTTTAGAGCCTTGCCGTTTTAGTAATACATTTTCCCTCCCGTTTTCTCCCATGTTCAGGTTTGGATTCTTCTTTATACCTATCGGCCATCCACTATGAATAAAAAGTATTTCTATGCATAACTAAGAACTGAGACTTCAAAACAGTCACATACGTAAAAGGGATTGTTTAGGCTCGAAATACTAGCCACGTTGTGGAAAAATCCAATTTTCAAGAGGGATCTAATGCATTACCTGTATCCTCGTCATAGAATGCGACGGCACAGCAAACACAAGACAAGATAGTTGAAGAAGCGCAATAATGAGAAACAAAATGACTGCTCGAGACATGCCTAAAATCAGTCAGAAGTGAAACGCTGCGCCTAAGACCTAAGAACAACTTCTAGGTAGACGCAATAACGGCGGACAAAACGAGAAGAGAAATCACCCATCGTACAACTCACAGACACATATCGCATGGTGATGAGGCCATTTTTGCACATACCACATGTTATTTAAACACAAGTCGAAAGGCATGATCACGTGGAATAGCTTAACGATGGGCAGATGGATTTGTGAGGATCGCAAAAGAAGACATAGAGGTGAAAAAGACTATAAATGGAAATGCAAAGCGATGCAACCGCAAAACTTATCAAGCACAAAAATTCTGCTCATCTAACCAGGGAACTCCTAACAGAGCTCGGACAGAGATATATGTCTTGTGAAAGTGCTTGAAACGCTGATTACAAACATGCAGACAAAATCTGCTAAATGATCGTGATTCTGGCCGGCCAATGTTCGCGTTGTCCACTCCACATTACGTGAATTTGGCCAGAACAGCAGCTTTGGCGGCGTCGCACTGGTAGCGTTCTCAACTCGAAGTAAGGGGCTCATGGGTTCGATTCCCGGCAAAGCTGTGCTTTTTGCTAATGCGATTTATCGTCAGTGGGACCCTTTATCCTCATGTCCAGTCGATTTTTGAACAAACGCTTGGAAAAATCTACCATTTAATTTTTCGAGCTCTCTGAAGTTAGGAAGGTCACCAGTTTTGTTTTTGTGTTAGCTGAGTCAAAAGCGGATGTCGGGTTTACGGTCAGCACCTCAAATATATTTAAATCTCCGAAAACTAATTCAATACATAGCTCATTTATTTGCCGCATACAAGGCCTACGTGAGGCCCATGCTAGAGCATGGTACTACAGTGTATAGTCCTACTACTAAGAGAGACATCGCCAGATTGGAATCCGTGCAAAACAGTTTTGCAAAAAAAAGCTCTGGATCAGAGTGCATGGGTGTGATTACAACAGCATTCCTCCGGCGTCTGGAAGGAACAAGTTCTCCAATTTACGCACTCTTGCTTGTCGCCGAAGAAAGTTCGATTTGCTAACGGTTTCTAAGATGATAAACTAGCCGGCTTCGCCGGCGTCGTGTGTGGTGAGCCATGTGGGGTCAGAAACCCATCCTAACGTTGAGCGCGCTAGGGTCCCCACAACCCAGCGTCGGTTGCGGGCTTCGCCTCTGGCCTTACCCAGCGACGGCTTTTCTGCACTTTTTCGCTATCAACGCTGAGTAAGGAAGCTTCCCCTAGCGTTGATAGCGAAAAAGTGCAGAAAAGAGTAACCGGCTGTCATTGTGCACAATGGAGAGCAGTTCGGTATTTGAGGACAGAGTCGTCAACAGTTTACCTGCCGGTGACGGTGAAAATTACCGTCAAATCCCCTGATATGAGATTCATCAGCATCAGATCTGGCGTGTTCTTCATCATTACCGACCGGTAAGCGGTTGATGAACTCGGCCCTGGAGTCGTAGCTTCCCTGGCGGTGGGGTAGTGGTCACTGTAGAGCGGTAGACATAGAGGACAATTGAATGCAGGTTGATGAATCTAGCCCGTATCTTCCCTGGTACTGGGGTAATGGTCAAGATAGGGTTGTAGACATAGAGGAAAAGTGAACGCAAGAAATGCCATCTGCGATGCAAAATAATAGTAAAAATGTGCAAAAAAGAGCAGCCGGTTGTCATACTGCACAGTGGAAAAGGATTCAATTTATTATGGAGTCGTAGCATTCTTGGTAGTAGGGTAGTGGTACAAGTATGGCGGCAAACATAGAGGTAAATTGAAGCAAAAAACGGCTTATGTGAGGCAAAATAGCAAAAAAGATGCAGAACGGAGGAACCCGTTGCCATACTGAACTGTGGAAGAGGATTCAATTTCTTTCTGTAGTAGCAGCAACCCTGGTAGTGGGGTAGTGGTAAAAGTATGGCGATAAAAATAGTGGAAGGTAGCACCACACAGGAGAGCTGGGAAGGAACAGTGAGGTATGACCACTGGACACGTATTGGGAAGAGACCTCTTTCGAAATCACCCTGCGTCAGGCAGTCGATGGCAGTCGATGGTAAACAACAGTGGTGGTTGGGAACAGACCTCTTTCGAAATCACCCTACGTCAGGCAGTCGATGGCAGTCGATAGTAAACAACAGTGGTGGACAACTGTCAAGCGTCTTCGTTTGGACAACTGGCAACCGCACCGCAAACTTGGGTGATTAAACCGGTTAGCTAGGCAGTATACGAATTGCGGGTGGCTAACATCGGACAAAAAACCCTTCCTCTTTTATATATGGGGGGATATGGGGGGATTGCGGGTGGCTAACATCGGACAAAAAACCCTCTTTTATATATGGGGGATATGGGGGATTGCGGGTGGCTAACATCGGACAAAAAACCCTTCCTCTTTTATATATGGGGGATGACATGGTGGGTCTTAGGGGGGGGGGGGGGCAAAAGTAATGAGACTCTCCATGCCGTGTCCATATATCTCGTGACTGCAGTCTGGTTTCGTTCTTATCGTATTTGTATGTTTGTATGCTACCTACTGAAGGCCACCTGAGAAGTTACCACTTCCGCCCTTTCCAGAAGCATCCCAAAACCGCAGTGTGTCTCATGCCGAATCCCCAGCCTGACGAATCGACCTGTGTCGCGCAAATCTCTCCCGATTCCCAACCCGAGCAGCCTGGACTCAATCTTAACGCAGGATGAGAAGTCCGTCTTTTACCTTAACCCTGCCAAGCAGCCAGTCTGGGTGAGGCCTGCTGACCTGTTACCAACCTTCGTTCGACGGGATGTTCATGGCGAGAAGCACCTTCTGAGCTTTTGAGTCTGCGCCCATGGACCGGTATAGTGGAAGCTGTTTACCAAAAGCACGACGATGGACTCCAAAGCCATGGTGAACGAAATAGAAGAGATAGACCGGCTACTCGCACTTATTCGGTCTCAGCGCTTCAAGAAGGGCCTCCTCTTCGACAACGCCGCACCCCATCGGGAACAAGTGACCACGGATAAGCTTGCCCAGCTGGGCTACGTTCACATGCTTCACCCACCGTATTCGCCGGACATCTCTCCATGCGACTGCCACCACTTCTTGGCCCTACGGGACATCCTGGCCGGAAGGGACACAAGAACCCAAGCAGTCCTTGACAACCATATCGAGCAGTTGATCAACACCAGGCCTAAGCAGTTCTTTAAGGGTGGGATCAGGAAGTTGGCTGAGCGATGGCAGCGAGGTCACTGACCTTAATGGCATACACATTCTTCAGCATCGTTGACTTGTAATTGAGTTATAAAGAGATAAAGATTTTTTTCAATTTGTCTTATTACTTTTGCCCCCGCCCCTAACATGGTAGTTCCTAGAGCTAGTGGCACTATAAGATGTTCTTTTTTTCACAAATCGAGCTGGCAATGAATTTCTGAAATTCTGTAAGAAAAACGGCTGACCGAATTTTATAAGACACTGCAAAGCCCTCATTGACAGGTATCTGCAGGAAGTTCCTTAGAAGTTTGGTTTGATGGATTTTGTTGTTGTACTAATTGTTCTTCCTATTTTCTGCTAATATTCACTGTGTTCTGTGTTGATTTTTGGTGTTGTTTACAACGTACAATAAATAAATAAATAAATAACCCTCATGCACGAAGTTTGGGCGAAATTGGAGCTTCAGACTTCATCACTCTCAACCACGCTTTATGCTTTGAGTCTGGAGCGGGTTCCGCACCCCGTTCATCATTGCGTTGTGGGTCAACACGGCGACCGAGGAGCGAAGGCATTCAAGGCTGAAGCCAGTAGAGTACGTTAGACAGTTAACAGACCATACAACAAGTAAAATATCGATTTGGAGGATTCAGCAGTATTTTTCGAATACAGTCTTTCACATTTTCCCACCATTGCTGAAGATAATTGGTGCATCGGTTGATATCCTTACGGCTTCATTGGTTTCCGACTCCATTCATAAGAAGAATACAATCTGTCATCAACAGCACCTTTACATATTGGAAAGGCTCTACGGTTCCAAAATCGAAAGACGCAGGCACTGCACAACTACCGAGCTCGAAAAGAGCTCATAGTTCGTCCAAGAAAGCTATTTGTGGCGCTGATCACGAAATTAACTTCTTCTTCGTCTTCTTCTTCTTCAGCGTTTGTCCCGCTTAGTTGCGGGGTCCGCTTTCCTGGAATGTTGGCGCCATTTCTCCCGATCAAATGCCTGACCAGGGTGCAACCCAGCCATCTTCAAGTCCTGATGCAGCGTATCAAGCCACCGCTGTTTTGGTCGCCCTCGTGGCCGCCTACATCAAGGTTAAGACCAGTCTTTCGGATAGTGCCACCTTTTGCGCGAAGGACGTGGCCGTACCATCGCAGACGAGCTTCGCGCATCTTCTCAAATATCGGGGTGACACCGAACCTCTGCCGTATGGATTCGTTGCGTACTCGATCCAAATGCGTAACTCCGGCCGTCCACCGCAGCATCTTCGTTTCCATTACGCTGAGGCGCCTTTCAATTTCTTTGATAACGGGCCAGCACTCAGCTCTGTAAATAGCTACAGGCCGGACGACTGCTCTGTAGATCTTCGACTTGAGGCGCTCTGGTATCTTCTTGTCGCAGAGCACTCCCGTCAGAGAGCGCCATGTGGACCACGCTGCACTCACGCGTGAGTTGGCTTCAACGAGTAAACCGCCATCGGACGCGATTGCTGATCTCAAGTACTTGAATACCGAAGTACATGGCAGCTCAATGCCATTTACCTTAATGGAGCTGGACTCGTCTTCATCAGTCGTCATATACTCGGTCTTCTTGGCATTAAGTTTGAGTCCAAATCTCTCCAAGCGATCGCACCAAGCTTGTACCTGCCGTTGGAGTTCAATCTTGTCTTCGCTAGCAAGCATTACATCATCAGCATAAAGCAACGTCCAAGGGACTGGCTGCTGAAGATCACGCGATATGGCATCCATAACGACGACGAAGAGTAGTGGGGAGAGCGCAGACCCTTGATGTACTCCGATAGAGATGGGAAACTCCATCGGCGTGCCTGCTGCAGCTTGCACTCGACTCTTTGGACAAGAGTACAGTATTCGTACCCACTCTATGAGCTCTTCGGGGACTCCATGTTTCCGTAAGGCATACCATATCACTTCACGCGGAACGCGATCAAAGGCCTTCTCCAAATCCAGGAAGGCAAGATGCACCGGCTTCCGTTTCTCGCGGAGTTTTTCTATCAGAAGACGAACGGCGTGTATGGCATCGACTGTGCCACAACCAGCTACGAAGCCGCACTGGTTGGTAGAGAGCTGGACGGTATCACGGATGCGCCCGTCGACAATCCGCTCGAAGATCTTCATGCTATGCGAAAGCAATCGGATTGGACAGTAGTTTGTGCAGTCTGCTGGACTGCCCTTCTTTTTTCCAAATCGGAATCGTCGTGCTTCTCTGCTCTGTCTCTGCTTCTCAGATATCGGGCACTTTCTTCTCCGCAATAACCTGGTTGAAGAACGTCGCCAGCCATTTCGTTGGGTACCAGGATTTCGACTTCCATAAGTCGGCCGCCAAATCATCGGGGCCCGTTGCCTTGCCCGGCTTCATCTTCTTCAAAGCCGCTTCTACCTCCTCTACGGTGATTTTCTGAACGGGACGGTATACAGGAGGAGAAGATAGAATGCTCGGATGAGCAAACTCTACTGTCGAGACTTCCTCGAAGTAGGTGCGCCATCGGTTCAAAACCATCTTGTGATCCATGAGTAGATGACCGTTCTCATCGCTGATGCCAAAGAACTTCTCAACATCCTCAGTCTGGCGATGGCGGACCTTCGCGAGTCGATAAAGAAATCGCTCGTCATCGCGCGACTCAAGCTTCCCGTTGACATCATCGTAATGAGTGGCTCTTGCAACGGCTACCGCCTTCTTAGCGGCTTTCTTGGCTTCCTGATACAGACGCCATTTATCGGATGTCTTATCGCCGAGGAATGCGTGGTATAATCTCTTCTTCTCTCGGACTTTTTCCTTAACTTCGTTAGTCCACAGCCATGTCTGCTTATCGACCTTACGCCGTCCCGGTTTCGTAGTGCCGAGTTCGGAACGCGCAGCATTGAGAATCGCGTCGGTGGCTATTTGCCATGTCTCGTCGACGGTCGTGACCGTCGGCAACCGAATGCGCGAAGTAACAGACGCTTCATTCTCTTTCAGTCGCCACCAATTAATTCTTGACGAACCGCTCCGTTCGACCTGCTCAAACATCGGTGGTGTGATCCTCATAGTGCAGATCAGTGGGCGGTGTTGTATGGCAACCGTTTCATACGGCAAGACCTTCGCGTCCGTGACAAGCCCTTGGTCACGATTTCGCACAAGGACAAAGTCGATCTGCGTTTTAGAATTCCCGCTGTAGAATGAGATAAGGTGGGATTCACATTTTCGGAATCTGGTGTTCACGATGGTGAGGTCGTGCGACTCCGCGTACTCGAGGATACGCTCACCATCGGCGTTACGTGAACCAAAACCGAGACCACCATGACAGCTGTACCCGTCTTTCGCACCGCCAACGTGCCCGTTAAGGTCACCTGCGACAATGATTACGTCTTGTGACGGCACTTCTGCTGTCTTCTCATCGAGCAGGCTCCAAAATTCATCCTTGGCTCGCTCAGAGCATCCAGTCTGTGGAGCATATGCAGAGAAAAGATGATACCGCCGCCGTTCTGCAGCGATTGCGACCTTCATCAAGCGGTCATTGAAACGTTCCACGCTTGCAATCGCGTCTCGGAACCGTTCGGATACGATTATGCCAACACCGCTGGTGGTCCTGGGACTGCCACACAGAACGGCTTTGTAGCCTCGGCCTATGTCTTTTGACTTGCTACAGGACCACCTCGTCTCCTGCATCGCACACAAGTCAATCTTCCTTCGCTCCAGTGCCTCTGCCAACTCAAAGGAGCGGCCCGATAACGCACCCACATTCAGCGTTGCCACGCGGGTCTTGCTTACGTTGCGGGACTTTTGGACTAGCTCAGTTCCCCCCCCCCCCCCCGATGCCGTCCTCGCATCAGGGACCCTCGCATACTTTTCACACTCGCCGGGCTTTGCGAGCGCGCGTCTTCTCCCGCGGACGCCGTAGCATTATCTCGTGAAACATTCAGCACCATCAACCATATGATGTGACATGGGCTGTTCGTAGGCCGGCCTGTCACTAGGACCTGTCGCCTGCATTCGAGTGCCCGTGTTCAGCTCGGCTCGCAAAAGCGAACAGTTTCCAGTGGCACCACGTGGAGGAACGGACATCGCCACCTGATCACGAAATTAACATCGATTTCTGAATTCCCGATCTCATTTTTCGCTTAAGGAATGTCAAAGTGAAATGGTGGAGTCGATGGTGCTGATTTCGCCCAAATTTCGTGCATGAGAATGTGAACCACGACCTGTCTTTCGTTTTTGATTGACTCCACGTGAAAATCAAAGCCAATGACCTTTCTGACTTTAGAGATCTCGAAAAACTTAGATGGGTGAAGCTCCCAAGCGTTTATTCAAAAATATGTTAGACATGAAGATGAAGGGTACTTCCACTTATAAATCGCGCAACGCAAAAAAAAAACGCCGGAAAATTCGTCGGAAATCGAACTCATAACGTTATTACATTGTACTTCGAAGCGAAAACGATACGACAGCGCCGCCGCAGCTCATACCCTGGCTGAGCATGCGCGCTATGCCGTCGACCACGGGAACTTCGATCGACCAGAACTCGCACTTAACACATTTGATAAAAACGGTTGCAATCGGCGTTTCAAGCCAAACCTAGCTAGGCATGCTTCCTCAGCCAGCGTCCGTCGGCCGGCGCAGCTGGCATCGGGTATAGCGTCCGTCGCCGGCTTCGCCGGCGCCGTACGCTGGACAAGCGGGCCATGCCAGGCTTGCCGGCTTCGCCGGCTTCGGGTATGGCGGTCCACGATAGGAACCTAGCTAGGCATGCTTCCTCAGCCAGCGTCCGTCGCCGGCTTCGCCGGCGCCGTACGCTGGAGATGCGGGCCACGCCAGGCTTGCCGGCTTCGGGTGTGGCGGGCCACGCCAGGCTTGCCGGCTTCGGGTATGGCGGGCCACGATAGGAACGTAGCCCAAACCTAGCTAGGCATGCTTCCTCAGCCAGCGTCCGTCGCCGGCTTCGCCGGCGCCGTACGCTGGACATGCGGGCCACGCCAGGCTTGCCGGCTTCGGGTATGGTGGGCCACGATAGGAACGTAGCCCAAACCTAGCTAGGCATGCTTCCTCAGCCAGCGTCCGTCGCCGGCTTCGCCGGCGCCGTACGCTGGACATGCGGGCCACGCCAAGCTTGGCGGCTTCGCCGGGTTCGGGTATGGCGGGCCACGCCAGGCTTGCCGGCTTCGGGTGTGGCGGGCCACGCCAGGCTTGCCGACTTCGCCGGCTTCGGGTATGGCGGGCCACGATAGGAACGTAGCCCAAACCTAGCTAGGCATGCTTCCTCAGCCAGCGTCCGTCGCCGGCTTCGCCGGCGCCGTACGCTGGACATGCGGGCCACGCCAAGCTTGGCGGCTTTGCCGGGTTCGGGTATGGCGGGCCAGCCACGCCAGGCTTGCCGGCTTCGCCGGCTTCGGGTGTGGCGGGCCACGCCAGGCTCGCCGGCTTCGGGTGTGGCGGACCAAGCTAGGAACGTAGTCCATAGCATGTGCATAGATTGAAACAGAAATGAAAATGGGTGTGGAAAAAGTCAGCGGCAGTTTGAAAATACAGAAATGCAGACGAAAATGCAGTAAGGGACGGATGCAAAAATGAAGTGAAAATGGAGGGTGAAGGTGAATGAACCCGTACCGAGAGCAAACGCACAGTGTTCTGTGCTTTGCATCCCTTTGGCAGTCTGTTCATAAACACATTAGATGGGATCAACATGCCACCGTCGACAGTTCATGCGCCGTCGGCAGTAAACATCTCGGAAGCGGTGGGCGCAGCGGACGCGGCGGACTTAGCGCGGCTGACATGGCGGGCGCAGCTGACGCGGCGGACATAGCGCGACAGACGCGGCGGGCGCAGCGGACGCGGCGGACTTAAGCCCCTTTCATACTCGTCCCAGGGGCGGCGGCGGCGGCGGCGGCCCAATGGTTTAGCATAGGAAGGCGGCGGCGATGACGTGCCCGAGCGGCGGCCACGGCGGTGGAGGGGTTTTCATACTGGCAGCGGCGACGTCGCCGCGGCCACGACCCGCCACGCCCCTGGCGGCGCCGCCGCCGGGGCCGCTGCCCGAGATGGCTGGGGCCATTTCGGGCGGCGGCCACGAGGGGCAGCGAGAGCGGCGGCACATCGAGACGTGGAGTGTGCTGCCCTGTGTGCGCGCTGCGGACAACGCTCAACCTCCACGTCAGGCAAGGGAATTGTCATCAAAAGTCATCTTCCTCTCCTCACCGAGGACGACAAGGCCGAATGTGCCAAACAAGGGCCACGACTGTCAGGTAGGTGGAGTTTTAAGGTTCATTTTTAAATGAAATGTGTTGTGTTCGTTAAGTTCCTACGTTGTTTCTTGTGTTAATGTGTATATTGACTTTTTATTCTTCCACTTTGCATTGCCTATTTTGTTGTTACGAGTATTATCTTATTTTCCAGCTCCCAATGCCCGACATACATTTTCCGTCGTTCCTTCATCGTTTCGTCATTATATCTGTGCTTTTAAAGTTAATAAAAGCTCATATTGCAGTGATGTGGTTAGACATCGGTACAAGATGCTCGACATACATTGTTACTTGTTGGTGCAAGACATTTAAAATTTATTTGTGTCACTGTGTGTAATCCGAAACTGGGTTGTGAGGCATTGGCTGGTGCTGTTGAGATTTTCAAGGTATCACCGTCTTGCAAACCCGATGGTATGGAACCTGACTATTATGCGCTTTTGACTTGTAACCCATTTCATCAACGGGATTATTAATCAGTACGAGAATTGGGGCACGTGATAGCGCAGCTAGAGGCGCTGGCTATCGTCCGCACCCGAATCTGGTTCTCGGTTTGGATTTCCCGTCTAGGTCAACTATGCCTTCCATCCTTCCAGGGCCAGTAAATTGGTGCCAGACCTGTCTGGTAGGCATAAATCACGGAATTACGCATCGGCTGTCCTCTCCGAGGACAGTACGCGTTGCGGAAATGCTTTGCCGTGAAGCAGTACGTATCTCTGGACATTCAGAAGGATCTCTTCCATTGAAGGCAAGTACTGCGTTGCCCCATTGCGAGGCCGCTGCGCGCACGCGCGCGCCAAACGCAAGTAGCGCTGGCGGCGGCGGCCGCCACCCCTAGGCGGCGAGAACGGACACCGCCCCTCCACCTGCCGCTGAAGCGGCGGCCGCCGCCGCCGCCGCCCCTGGGAGAGTATGAAAGGGCCTTTATCGCGGCGGACGCGGCGAGCGCGGCTGGCTTGAGCGCGGCGGACGTGGTAAGCTTCAGCGCAGCCGACGCAGCCGGCGCAGCGAACGCAGCGGATGCGGCAGACGCAGCGAACGCAGCGGACGCGGCGGGCTTCGCCGCAGCGTGCGCGGCCGACTTCACATAAGAGTGCATGTTGGCTTCACTTAAGAGTGCATGCTGGCTTCACATAAGAGTGCATATTGGCTTCACATAAGAGTGCAAACATGTCGTCGGACAGTGACTCATGCCTCTCCCGATTATATATGAGTAATGATAATGATGACTAGAGTATTGTGCGGATCAGTGGACTTGTAAGAAGACAGCAAAGAACCATATTTATTATTTGGCACCAAGAAGAAGAGTGCCTTAGCGTGAATTGGGAATAGGTCCCACCCCTGCCATCGTCGTCGGCGGCGCTGATTGGCCAGATGTGCCAACCAAGCTATGTACATGCATCGCGGTTGGGTGTATTTCAAAGAAAATGGAGGCAATGGGCAGTGGCTGCAGATCAGGTGGTCCAGGATGGGCTAGTGCAGTCTGAACTCAACACTGTTAACAGCCAACTCGGACAGGAGATCATTGAACAAATCAGGCGGTATAAAGGCTACGGTTATCCATAAAACCCTTGAGGCGTCATTGTCCAACTTTCATGGGCAGCCAGATAAATTTCTCAAGTACTGGGCAGTATTAGAAGCTCTGACTCATGAAGCAAACACGACGTCATCGAAAAAACATCCTTCTCAGAGAAAGTCCAAAATGAAGGGGTAGATGCGTTGTTCATAGCATACAACCTATAAAGTGGAACTGTGACAGGATGCTAAACAGGCTGAAGGACACATACATACTGCGACCATCCCAATATGTAGCATACCTTCAAAAACTAGTAAACACAAAGTCAGCCTCTAATACTGCTGATAGCTGCTCGTCCGTCCTAGGGTAGGTAGCAGGGTGCGCGTAATTACGATTTACGATTTACGATTTTACGATTTACGGTGACTTTTGGCAATTTTTTTACGATTTACGATTCAAGACATTTTTGGTCGTAAATCGTAAATTTTCGTAAATGTGATCTTCGGTCCACGGATAACAAACGTCCACATAACGTGATACAATTCAGATTATGACGAAGTACCCACTTTTAAAGACTTCCCTCAAAGCTCATTGCTATTTCCTATTTACTTTCTTATGTTCTGCTGTGGCGCTGTGACAGAACAACGCAGTTTTGCTGATGGGCCGCTCGAGTTAATTCCTGGCAATGGAACTGGACTAGCCTTTTTTCTGTTAACACTATAGCACAGCATCTCACATTCGAATGGCCTGAGAGAATTTCGTTCCTGACCACAGAAAAACTTGAAAATTCTCCTTGCACTGGAATCAGCTGCTGAACCATATTCTATGCTGCAACCACCGCCTAGTCAACGTGTAACTTTTTCACCACTTGTTCACCACATAGACGACTCTTTCCAATGCATACGAGTAGAACTCATGCAAAGCCATCAAGGAATATTTGACTTGATTGACTTGATTGAGGGCTGTGGAATAACAGCTGAACTGTTGGAAAGAGTAAAACAATCATGTTTCAATCTGATCATGACTGCACGTCATGGCGCGCAGTCTATTTGCGTAGAGGTGCGCCTTAGGCAAAACGTCTGACATTTTCATGATAAAGGTGGAAAACTTTGACACTTTTGGTCTCGTTTTCAGTGGGTTGAAGGGGCTGTTGCGTTCGCCCTATGCGATCCGTTCAGAATGCTAAAGGCATGCAAAAGATACGATAGCGTTTATTACAAAAGTAGTGAAGGGCAGGACTGGCGAATGCAAGCAGTCACTAATTAGTAATGCAATATTTCGGAGTTTCCGAAGTTTAACAAGTGCAAGCAAACCTGCGAGCGAAGTAAATGCCGAAAGTAAAATAAAAGTAAAATTCCTGGTATCGTCGAACGACGATCTTTCATTCCAGAAGTTGTAGTTGCCTTCAAAAATGATAAAGGACAAAGCATGACGTTAACCAGTCCGTTTGAGATGCGCCATCCATTCTTTCTACCTCTGTGGGATATCGTAGAGGTCATTCGAGTGTGGGTTTGCCTTATAGGGTGAATTGCAGTTGCCGCCGATGTAGAGGTCAGTGCTTTATCCTTCCCAGGCAAATCAGGTACCAATTCACAACCCAGCAGATATGGAAGACTTGACTGCCCGTGCTAGGATCCTAATCAAGAACTATTCTGAAGCACGCGATAGCCATTCTCCTCCGACTTCTCTACCATATGTTTCCCCTATATGTTCAAAATGCACCTTGTGCGAATCAGTTAAACACTTTCAATTCAAGCTGCACCTTGCTTCTCTACTTTACTTCTAAAGAATGCCACAAAAATCATTATGAAATATCTTTCTTTATAATTTTTAGTAAAAAAATCCGACTATGATGAGTATCCAAAATGTGATCCTACTCTTTCAATCGTCACACAATTCCTTCCCGTCTGCTACAAAAATGCTGTTGGGTACAATTCAAAATGTGAGAAGGCTTTGAACTTTAGGTGTGTCATAGCATAGAAATTTGTCATGCGCTCACTCAGTAGGGGATGCTTGTTGGATTATTTGTGCAAATACTGTTTTCGTCGAGTTGGCCAGCGATCAATTTTTTTTTGGTTTCGGATGGAATGGTTTTTGTTGGTTTATTCGTAGTTGTTGCGGTTGTTCCTACAAAGTCATAGTTTTATATGCAAGCCAGTGGCTAGTATGTAGAATGATAAATATTTTTGATCGTCCAAGCAGTGTAAGCTTTTTATTTGGGCACCCTATATAGGCGCCTTTAAGATAGCGTTTTTGAACAAGCACTTTATTTTGGTTCTCCAAAAACATGTCCAGCTCGATTTGAAAACTGCTAATTGATTTTAATAGCTTCCATCTTAATCAGAAAAGTGTCCAGCTCGAACTGAAAACGTCTCAATAAAACAAAGTTAGCTTCGATTAGCTTTAAGATAATAGAAGAAACAAGGAAATTAATTACATTATAAGTCACGCACCTCTTACGATTTACGGTTTACGATTTACAACGATTTTTTCGTAATTACGATTTACGATTTACGAAATTTCGGATTTTATTTACGCACACCCCTGGTAGGTAGTCGTTAACTATAATAGATGGTGTTCGCGTGATATGATGTCTGAAAAAATTGTGACCCAATATTGGGACAAAAACGATCTTGGAAAAATTTCCTCGTGATGTTGTAAAGCTTATATTGTTAGCAGACAAGTTATTGGACCAACAGCAGTCGAAGATCTGTTGGTTCATCCTGAAAAAGATGTTGCTGCAAATGGACACGTCTTCATCAGGATTGCCAAAAGCACAAGTACAACATCAGAACGTCTCAGAATAATCATTCCGATAGAAGACAAACAGCGTTCTGGTGTGTAGTTTGGTATGCTTCTATCGTAGTTTGCGTGTCCAGTGAGCTGGGGGAAGCGGCGCGGCGATGCATCACGAATGGGACCGACGGATACGCCGTAGCATCTGAATAGTCAGGTGCGGACTCCAGGATGGCAAGGTAGCCCGATGGGATTATGCATACAAGACATAGTTTTGAACGACCAGGACCGTGGCATTATGATGTGGTACATAGCTCCACTTCGCGATCGCAATCGCAAAGAACAATGGTTACTAGAGATGACTTGGAGGTTAGTCGACGAAAAGAAATGCGCCAAGCAAAGGAGAGATTGTGCCAAGTCAAACAAAACAACAAAGAGAAACGAGCAGCATGTACTTGGAGCTCGCCCGACAAATTAAAAGGTTGTGCCGCTGCGGTACGAAGGATTGGATTGCTCAAAGGTATTCGAGCAGCTTCTTATCATGGAGAGTGAGCAAAACACGAAATGGACCGAGTACTTTCACAAAGTTTTCAACAAATCTCAGCCTCCGACGTATGTTTTTGAAAGTACAGACGACGATCTGGGGGTAAACACTAGTGACATAACAGTGAGCGAAACAAGTGCTGCAATACGTTGTCTAACAGAAAGACCCCTGGGTTTGACAAAATCTCAACGGAACTACTCAAGGCAGAAGGTACAGTTCTGCCAGAGCAGCTAACCAGGCTTTTCAACCACTGTTTGCAATGTGCGAATGTTGCAAAAATGATAGGAAGGGTTCAAGATGAACAAGAAAAGTGACTTATGTGACTGCCGAAACGGGAAAGGTATCACTTTCCAGGAAAAGTCTTCTGCAAGATGCTATCGATAGATAGATGCTATCGATAATAGACTACGACAAGAGTTGTCTGGATTCAGAAGCGGCAGATTGTACTACGAGCAAATTTTCTCTATCCGCAAAGATGTATGCTCTCGTCACTGCTCTTCAGTCTTGTGTTGAATTGCGTAATGAGGGAGAAGAGTAACAGATGAAGTACGAGAAGACATTTCATGGAGACTCCTTCTTAGCTATCTGAATTTTGAGGGTGACATCGCTCCTCTTGCAGAAAATCCTCTAACACTACAAACGACTACTGTGGTTGAACTCTGTGTAAATCCGGGAAAGTCAAAGGCTATGGGAGTCGCTAAAAGTCCAGGAGGCAATATCATGTTGGGAACAGACTTCCTAGAAATAGTGGACAACTATGCTTAGCCAGGAGGCATAGTTGGCAGTAATGGAGAGGTGGCGACTAAAGTTTGTTTCCGAATCGCGTTTCGAAGTCTTCGGTCGCCTAACAGATCGGCTGTCACCTCAAACAAGATCAAGTTGCGCCTATGCTCGGAGACTGCTGTTTTTACTGCAGAGCCTGCAAAACAAGGAAGATGTTAGCTGCTATTATTCGTCGAATAAATGCAAATGTCTTAGAAGAATAATGGGAACACTCTTCACTGATCGTATTACGAATGAAGAAGAGCTACGCCGCAGTGGTATGACTACCCTTCATGAAGACATAAGTCGAGGTCGACTTCGACTGAGCGGACATAGGTTGCGCATGCAGAGGCATCGACTGCCGAGAATATCCATACAATGGATCCCACCATCAGGAGAACGAACCAGAGGTCGTCCAAGAAACGCAAGGCGGCGAACGTTCATGAATTATGAAGATTATGAATATTTTTAGGGAAGAATGCGAAGAAATCATCCAAAATTCGTCATCCTCTGTGTCCAGCGATACAGGAGGATCCAAGTCTAAGGAAGAAGTTGGTCTCCACTTTGAAGAGATGCTAGGATTACGAAATCTGGAAACAATAAGTCTGGGAGTAGCTTACAACGACAAACTTGACTAATAAACACTAATAAACAATCCATCATGTTCGTCGGGGTCGGAATTCATCGGCTAACTCCATAATGAGATTATTACGATTTCTTCTTAGACTGTCAACCACGATTGATATCGGCTTCATGGAGGCGAACGTTTCGGCGTCTTCACCTTCTTCAGTTCCTTCCGCCGAAATCCGAAATCATTTACGATGCTACTCCTCCAAACACCATTTCATCTTACAGGATACACTTCTTAAGGAGACTGGACACAGATCAGGGACGGGAGTTGCAGGAGATGACTAACTTTTAAGGTGGTATGCCGGAGTGCACCACCATTCACCCGTATGCTGGACGTAACATGGATGAATGCACCTCAGACCCAGACCTCCTGCCTTAGGTGCCCCGGAGGTAAGACGAAATATTAGGTTGTTAGATTATAAATGTCGTTTTTGCTCAAAAAGAAATTTCGCTACAAGAAAAGAATGACCATACCTTAATACAAGAGGTAATCTCCATTATTATCAATGGCATGTCGCCAACGTCCTCGCAAAGAATGGATGCCTTTCTTGAAGAACTCCGGTGGCTGCGACTCGAAGAGGTTGGATACCCAAATTTCGAGTTCAGCCCAGTTTTTGAATTTTTCTCCGCCAAGGCGTGCTGCATCGACCGAAAAAGATGGGAGTCGGATGGCGCAAAGTTTGTGCTATAAGGCGGGTGAGGCAGAAGTTCCCAGCCCAGCTCACTTACTCACTTTTTTGCGCGTGATATTTGCGGTGTGCGGTAGAGCGTTGTCATGGAGGAATTTCACAGTTGCTATGTTCACTCCTCGTTGACGCAGTGCTTGTTCCACGCGGCTCAGCTGTCCTTTACAAAGGTCTGGCGCAACTGTTTGGCCTGGATCCAGCACCTCAAAATGCATCAGACCTCTACTGATTCACCAAGCACAGATTATGCCTTTTTCCGTGAATGTCAGGCTCCGTCGTTGTCTTCAGAACCTCTCCGGGGCTCAGCCATTGCCGCTTTCGTGTGGTATTGTCGTAGTGGATCCACTTCTCATCCAACGTCACGATGGAGTCATAGAAACCGTTGTTCTTGGTTTTGCGGATGAGAATTCCAGCGACGGCGACTCCTGTTGCCTTGTTTGTGTCGCTGAGCTGACGTGGCACCCATTTTCCACACCGATTTGACCTTCCGATTTTGCATGTAAACGATCAGCAATGGTATAGTGGTGACATCCGAACCTCTGTGCGAGCTCACGTGTAGCTTGTGTTGGATCCGACTCGATAGCTTCCTTTAATTCCTGGCTATCCACAGCTTCAGGGCGCCGTTGATGTTCTTCATCTTCAAGGCTCTCATCGAAAACGTTGAAAGCATCGCTCGCATTGACGTGATGATGGGACGGTGATGACGTGATGGTGGGACAAATACTTCAGACAAGATGCGATGGGATTCCATAGCAGTTCTTCCTTGCTTGAAGTCATACAGCAAGCAAACCCGCACTCGGTACTTTTACTCGATCATCGTTATTCTTTAAAAAAAGTTTTTAAAGGGTCAACGAATCGGAACGAAACATTGGCGCTTATAGGGCATCCTCATCGAATAAGGTCCGAAAGGTCTAACAAGACATCATTTGAAAGTTCCTTTCTCGTGAGAATGGTGTCTGTATAGAATTAGCTGGATAGGATTTTTCAGATAGAAGACATCTGATTTAGCCTGGCGCTAGAAGTTTTGATAGCAACAAAACATCGTTATAACAGCTTACATCTGATTTCTTTCAGTGCCACTTAGCTGAGCACCCGAATAGGTGAGGGGTGAGACAACCTGTGAAGCGCTTAAGCATAATAAGTTGGATAATTATTTGCGTCTGCACATTCAACATCCTGTATCTGTGCCATTCTTGTCCCAATATCTGCATCCATGAAGCATTTCTGTATCCTCACGAGTTCTTCAAGGCACGAGTTTTGGTGGAAGCAAACAGTATTCACTAAGGAAGGGCTTCGTCCTCCCATAGAGCTTCAAGTGGAGACTAGAGTCGTTAGAAAGAGCCCGGAATGCTGTTTACGAATATGGGTGTCAAAATTGCAAAATGAAACTCCTTTGTGAGTTGTGACCTGTCGAACTAGGATGGCCGGACTGCAGGCTGGCCATGCGTAGGAGCAGGCGCGAAAGAGGTGAGTAATGGGGACTCCGCGAGAACATACTGCAATAATTGCCACAATTTAAAATAAAATCTCAATTCGAAGATGACCATGATGACTGGTAAGCGAGCCGAACCAACGACCTCACACCGACGAGATGGAGGACCGAATTTGAGCGACTAGCACAATCTTGGTGTGACCGCTTGACGATGTTCGGGCTCAAGCTAAACGTTAAAAATGCAAGTACCTGACGACAACAAGGCCGGGTCCATCGGGTACCTCGGTTGTATACTCGCGCCTGACGGTAGCTTGACGTTCGAAGTTAACTCACGCGTGAACGCAGCATGGTCCAAATAGCGCTCGATGACAGGCGTTTTATATGACAGGAAGATCCCGGAACGCCTTGAATCGAAGATCTACAGAACCGTTGTCCCACCAGTAGCGATATACAGTGCTGAGGGCTGGCCTTCAACCAAAGTGGTTGAGACTGGCTTCAGCGTAATGGAAACGAAAATGCTACGCTGGACGGCTTTTGTTACGTGGCTAGACCATATTCGCAACGATACGTCAGAGGTTTGGTGTCGCTCCAATTGCAGACAAGTTACGTGATGCTTGCCTTCGGTGGTATGGCCCCGCTCTTCGCGCTAGTGGTGACACTGTTCGGCAAATTAGCCTTAACATATTAGGTTGTAACGAATTAAATGGCACTGGCTCGCGCCATTTTTTGGCGCGTCTTTACGCGTTTGATCAAGAACAAACCGTAACATGTGGCATATCATTTAGAAGCGCAAACTTTGCTCTACCGGAGAGTACCAAATTTTCTATGTAAAAGTGGGAAAACTTTAAAGTTTTATTGACTTTTTTGCAGATGGAGCTGGGCACTACAGCTAAGGAGGCGGACGAGAAGATCAACGCCGCATTCGGTCAAGGATGTTCCACAATTCGGACGGCGTATCGTTGGTATCAGAAGTTCCGGAATGGAGATGAGAGCTTGGAAGGACATGGAGGTCGTGGGAGGCATAGTGATGTTGATGAGGACAAGCTGAGAGATGTGGTAGAGGAGGATCCACACAAAGGTACCAGGGAGATAGCGAAGGTTCTTGGCGTCAGTCACAACACAGCTGCCCGGCATCTGAAGCAAATTGGAAAGATCAAAAAGCTGGAAAGATGGGTGCCTCACGAGCTGTCTGAGGAGCAAAGAAACCGACGATATGAGATCTCGTCCGCACTGCTTCTACGGAACGAAACGGACGCATTCCTTGATCGCATCGTAGCCTGTGACGAGAAATGGATAATGTACGACAACAGGCGACGATCGGCACAGTGGGTGGACAGCGATGAGAGCCCCAAGGTTTTTGCGAAGCCGGAATTGCACCAAAAGAAAGTCATGGTGACAGTATGGTGGTGTTCGCTGGGAATTATTCACCACAGCTTCCTCCCTCTCGGTGAATCCATCACGGCAGAGAAGTACTGCATTGAAATTGAAGAAATGATGAAAAAGTTGAAGGATATCCTGCCGGCCTTGGTAAACCGAAGGCGAGTTCTCCTTCTGCACGACAATGCTCGCCCCCGTGTAGCACGAATGACGTTGCAGAAATTGAATGAGCTGAGCATTGAAACTCTACCACATCCTCCGTTTTCTCCCGACCTCTCCCCAACAGACTGCCATTTCTTCAAGCATCTTGGCGACTTCTTGGTAGGGAAAATATTCAAATAAAAAATATGAAATAGAAAATATTCTTTCGGCATCCAACAGAACGCCGAAAGTGCCTTCGAAGATTTCGTCAATTCCAGAACTTCTGATTTTTATGCTACTGAGATAAAAAAGGTTGTGTCACGTTGGCAGAGATGTGCAGAATCAGAAGGTTTTTATTTCGATTAATATACTTGCCTACAAGCCGAGATATTAACTGTTTAAATTTACAATGGTTCAGTGCCATTTATTTCGTTACAACCTAATAGATGTGCACGGGAAGGGGTCTAAAGGGCAGCCGAAGCAGTGTTGCCTTCATACGTTGCATGTGGACCGGAAGGGTGTGAGTATCCACCCCGACCAAGCATTTGATCGCGTAAAGTGGCGTCATCATACAATGCGGACCCCGCCTCTCAGCGGGACAAACGCCGAAGAAGAAGGCGAAGACGAAATAGAACAAGAACAAGAGCAAGAACAAGAACAACAACTAGAAGAACAAGAAGAACGTGGATAAGTCTAACACATGTTTTGGTTATTGGAGAGGCGCCGCTGCCATGTTTTCATCGTTGTTGGTTTTACTAGCTTTATTTTTATTTATTTTTTATTTTCCTCTTATGCGCGCGCCTGATTCCTCCTTTCTTTTATTCTCTAATTTTGAGTACGTTTTATTGAGGTATTAAATAAATAAACAAATAAATAAGAAGAAGAGGAAGCGAGTCCTGGCTGGTCAATGTTTGCCTTGTCGGCTAAATCTCGTGCGCGTTTAGCCTGGTTATCAGCTGCGACGGCGGTGCAGTGGCAGCCTTATTACTATTAGTTGTAACAAAGTAAGAAGTTGGCGGTGGATGAAAAACAATCCCAAATTTGCTTTTATTCTGCTATTTTTTTTTAGAAATTCGTCCAAAGGCGCTTCAACGGTTCAAAGCTCGCATCAAAATCGTAGAAATTGTAAGGCAAAGTGACGAAATACACGGCGTGAACGTAGCTCGTCCTAGCAATAATTCGACAATGATTCTATTCAATAGAATAGCTCCTGTGAGAGGATATCTAAATTCAGGATGACAGTAGCATGTACACAAACAAGGCCTAAAATACGCGTCTACCGTACACGTGCTCCCGATGGCTTGAGCCCTGTGTAGTTTGTGGAAACGTCAACTTGTTCAGAGAAACCCACCTTTTCAAGGGCCACCTAAAAATCAAAGATGGCGTTGGCGCAAACCACCTACAATTGAGTTGAAGCTAGAGAGATGCTCTCTCAGTGGGTGGCCTCCTGGAACATGAGATCTGAAGCCCACACAGCTGAATATGTAGCTACGAATGCGCAGAAGGCATGAGCACATGGTTACGGGGCTTCTCTTCCTATACGCGGCTTCAGTGGGCTCACCTTGTTGGTGTTCATCCATCCAAGGACTCACCAATCAAAAGGGAGTGAGTGACAAAGTGACGATGTCACATACACGAAATGGGGATGATCCATGGAAGAACCTGCACGACTAGCGGGGATAACGAGCCATAGGCATGTGAGTAGTAGTACACGGTTATAAACGCCCAGAAGGCGTGGCTGTCGGATTTGCGAATAGTGCAGGCTGCCCTCTCTCTGCGGCTTCAGGGAAGCAGCACTAGCCATAGAGAGAGATAATAACGTGCACAGCCTATTTCACCACTACGTCTATGTAGCACAGTGGTCAACCAGAGAACTATTCAAAAAATAGGCTATTGGAAGGCTATTTGACGCCGACGCCCTATGTTGCACCCGCTTTCCTACAGGGTCCACCTACAGAGGATAAAAGTAATCCCTTTGGCGTGGGGGAGTAGCTCATCAAAGTGGCCTGAAGGAGAGTAGTCATAGGCTTTCTAGGATCAAATGCGGGGCTCTACTTTTTAGTAGATCATGTGTTCCTTTTTCTGTCACAATTTGAGTAGATCACATAATAATGAACACTCAGAAGGCTCGACGAGTCCGTCATGGTGCAAACTTTAAAATGCTTGACACTTCGTGCAAATATTTCTCTAGAGAGACTGAATCACCTACCTGAGCTCCACCCGCCTAAGCATCAATGTCAAATCATAGAGAGAAATGAAAACATGACGCTCTCGCACTCCACTCTTCAATCAAACCGAAGCAGCGAGACTATTCAGTGGAACAGTATCTAGGGTACTAGAGGTCTTGGTCTGTTTGGCTATAATGTGTGCGGCTCACACCTACAAAAAAGTAACGGCATGATTCCAAAGGCAGGAAATTCTGAATATACCACCCGTCGGCAGCTTTAGGAACGTCACCTTTTCGAACCCCACTCATCTCTGCTAATGGTCAAAAAGAATAATATGAAAATGAGTATGGCATGCTTCGTATCTACTTCACCATTGGCAAAGAGCAGTAAGATTGTCCGACAAATTAGGTTCCAGTGGATTGGATATAAGTATATGAAGTGAATATAAAACTACTGTCTTTGTAGTTACGGTTGATAAGCAGTCGTCCCTATAGTGTGCACGGAGCGGGAACAACATAGAACGCTCTCCCTCCCCGCGAATTCAGTGAACGTTCCCAAAGAAGGGGTTTATACAGGAACATGACACTCAGCAATCAAGCTGCGAGCTAAGATACGAGCTATAACATGAGACGTGGTGACGTGCACGGTGTCAAGGAAGGCGTTTCACTACTGCGCCATTCAAGAGGGTATCTGCTTGCGACAAGGAAGCCTGAAAGCTGGAGGACTGAATGATACAACAGTTGTGAATTACCAGGTGAGAAGACGGTATTTGCGGAACTGGATATACAAGGGAAGGGTACCAGATGACAGTGACACTTTCAAATGGGGTGTACATCGTGGGATGCGGCCTCGAACGGCGATTCTGGATATCTGTTCCATACCTACAACGGAACATAGGGAAACGGAGTAACGAACCACTATACCTTTGACTTGATTCCGATCTGCTAAAGGGAACCGGAAACACCGCGGTCGGCCAAGCAGTTTTTTCACAGTGGATAAGGGTGCAGTGTAGTGGAAGGCAGTAGACACCCTGGTATGACATTTTTTGCGTTTGGCAAAAAGATGAGAGACGGTCAATCGAAGCTTCCAATGCTAAATCGAAACTTCTACAGGCGTAGAGCACCAAGGCCCGGATTCTTCAACGACTTACTGGCCGGTAATAATGGAACTAACCGCCAAACTGCCACGTGCCGCAATTTATCAACGAGCGACGTGGTAGATTTTGCTGTGAAAATCGTTGTAACGGTTAGACGGCTAGAACCTCAAGTAAAGGTAAAGCACGGGGGTAATGTGCCGATAGCGCATCGCTGATAATTTTTGACCCAGTAGGAACGAGTTTGGCTCGTTGTCAAGAGACTGGCCGACCAAAGCCGGCCCTTTTTCAGTCAACTTCTGGTGCATCACTTCAATTTCGGCCCAGTACCTCTCCGCTGTGAGAGTCTCTCCAGTCTTCAAGAACTTGCAATGGACTATACCAGCCATTGTCCACCATACGGTCATCACGGTCTTCTTTGGATGGAGACTTGGTTTCGGCATCTCCTTGGGGCTTTCATTCTTGTGCAGCCATTATGCTCAGCGACGACGATTGGCATAGAGGATCCGTTTATAGTCGCAGGTCACGAACCTGTCCAAAAAAAAGACTCCCTTAGGACCTCTACAGAGTATCGCGGCAGCACCCTGAGGTTTCGTCCATATCGTTCCCGCCGCAGTGGGGACCCACGCTGCCACTGTGGTAGAAACCGCGGCGCGGACGAGTTGTCGCGGAGCCGCTAGTCGCAAAGGTCCGCGAGGGCTGCCGTAGTTCACGGCGGCTCTCACCCGCAGTGCCAGGAGCTGCGTGTGAGACCCGTCGGGGGCGTGATAGATGGGTGTCGATTATGGTTCATCTATTTGGAAACATTTTTAAACGAATCTACATGATAGGAATATAGTAGGTTGGTGCATAATTCCTTTCCATGAAGGAGATTGACAACCAACAATATAATCACCGTTAGTGTCGACAAATGAAGGCGTATGGAATCCTGCACTCAAAGCGTAATGCGAAAAATCCTAGCACGATATTAGGTAACCTTAACTGCACTACAAATCTTCGTGGCCTCCCAGCAACAAGTTAGCCGTGTGAGATTTAGGGAAAACCGCTGCACAGAAATGCAACAACAAAGCAAACCGTCCTTTTTTTTACTATGAGCTGTTACTGCATCGGACATACCTCCCAGACTCAACAATGCATCGGAGGGAATGCTATCATCACAAGGGCTACCACGTTATCTTCGAGCTTCTTGTCAACCTAACAACTTTTAGTGGAGGTAGAACGACAAAGAGCAAGCGCAAAATGTTACAGAGCTGTTGAATTATAAGGAGGAAGAAGAAGAAGATTCTATTAGATTTCGGTGATTACATCCAAGAATTCCTAACTTGGCTTAGAAAACGGCTTTTAACAAAACAAAAAGCGTTTTGCTTACTACATCTCTAACATTCTTAGAGGTCGCAGCTGCCAGCAAAAGCACGCAGTATTGCGTACTGTAACCCTCGCGGTGCCGCACCACCTGCCATTGTCATGGCGGATCCGCGGCACCCGCAAGACTCTGCTGCCGGCCTTACACGCAGAAACACCCATGAAGATAAAGCTCATGGCAATCTTGGCATAGAGCTCAAGCATACACTTTGGGATATACTTATACAAGCTGCTGGCCATTGTTGGAAAAGGAATTCTCAAAAATTCTTTTGAAGCTCATTGATGGCTGCTACCGAAAGCATAAGCTACAGTACAATACCGGCCTTAACTTTTGGTCTTTGGGCGGAAAAAGCGAAAAAAAACCTCCTTTTTCGCCGCTTTTCTGTAGCGCTCTTCAAATTGAGCGCTTCGCGGGAGATAGTTACAACCGCAGCTCCTAAGCGGCTAATGATGAAAGAGATTCCGCCTTTTAAAGCCTATTTTCTACTTTATTCGTAGTAACATATTGAGTCTGGGAGGTATGTCCGATGCAGTAACAGCTCATAGTAAAAAAAGGACGGTTTGCTTTGTTGTTGCATTTCTGTGCAACGGTTTTCCCTAAACCTCACACGGCTAACTTGTTGCTGGGAGGCCACGAAGATTTGTAGTGCAGTTAAGGTTACCTAATATCGTGCTAGGATTTTTCGCATTACGGTTCACGGCGCACACCCAAAGTTTCGCTGGTACAGATTGGAGCTAATCCTGAGTGGGGTGGCGGAAAATTTCTGATAACATTCTCCAAACGGCTCGAAATAGTCTTGAAAACGTCGCAGTTCCCAGTGCGAGAAGACAGAAGCGCAGGGGACATGCGCTCGCCCACTCGATTGATAGGTTAGGTTCTGTGTGCATTGTGCACGGCGCACTCTCGGGGCATTCTTGGCATGACGGAGCACTGGCAACCTTCGCCATCTTTGAGATACTCCGAAAGCACGCATATCCTGGGAAATAAGCTGCTCTAATCGCCCGTCCAGCCAACCACCCACGGCGAAAATACGGGCGCTCCGGTAAAGGTTTACACATGTTTGTGTAGATCTCGAAGAGGCGAATCGAATGGTACCAACCTTTATTCAAGAAACCTAAAACTGAAGGAGTTATGAGCGTGCGACGCTTTGCGACGCTATGTTGGCGTTTTTTCGCCCACTTTTGACCGTGCGGCGCGAGCGGTATTGTAGTATTTTATCCATCCCAGATAAACCCACGTTCAACTGCCATGGACCTTGGAATACTGTCGAACAACATTAGTGGTATTTATCAAGCCGCTAAACTAATAGATTCGTGAGGGCTTTATTCGGCCAACGATTCGGCGCAAATGGACTCTTCATGGCATGGAAATTACAAGAGGCGTGGGAAGAATTACTCAACCAAGGGCCAGCTGCATTAATTGAAGAAAAGACACTAGGCGGCTGATGAATAGAACAGCCCAACCGACCCCGAGTAAAGAGGCAAAAGGCGGTGTGAGTGAATAAAGGCTGAACAAATCTCACATTTGTTTCTCTTCAAGGGATCCCTTACTAGCTTTTCGACTGTTTCCATGCAGTCAGTTAAGTTGCTTTACGCATCCTCACATTTCACAGCATAACGGTATTGCTGCTGTTTCTCTCAATAGGCTTGATAGCAGTTCGCCGACCCTGGAGAACTAGGACCATTGATTAGCTTGGCGCAAATTAACTTGAGATCGGCCCCGAGAGCACAAAATAACTGGCGCTTCTTACTGACAGGCTCCCACAAAGCCTCGTTATCGTATTGACAGCACGACGTGACATATTTCAAATGTTTCAAAAACACTATTATGATGTTAGAAATGACCCATAATTTAACGTTTGAATTCCTAATCCACCCTTGAAATTAGGACAATTATGAACCCGATTTATCTTTTGTTGTCTGTTCGTTATCCTTTTTTCCGTTATCCGGTAATTTTTGGGCAAAATTATCCGTTATCTGTTATCCGTTTGTTTCAAAATTTCGTTATCTGCTCATCCGCTTCACCGCCGATATTGGGCAGGTGATAAAAGAGGGAAATGACGAAAACGAGAGGAAGAAGGGGTGAGAGGTGGAGGAATGGACGTGACCGTACGACTTTTAAGAGGCGCTGTGGGCGGATTACGATTAGATTAAGAGAAATCACATCCTTATTTGTTATTTTGAGGCATGTTTAGCAGATGTTTTTGACTTTGGGGTTGGTGCAAACATTTGCAGAGAGAGCGCATGCGACGATCGTGCATCGAAGATGCAGAAACGCGTAGCTCAAAAAGAATCCTTTGATGGTCAGCACGAACTCAGATGGCGTACTATATAGGGTTATGGAGATGGATGGGGTCATTGCTAGGCTCCTATTAGGTCGTCCGGAAAGTTCTCAACGTTTTGAATGCTTCACTTTAACTACCATAACTTTCTCAAATGTGATCGGATTTAGTCGAAATAAGCGCCGTACAAATCAGCACACTTCTGTCAACGGGTCACAGGTCGACCTATTCCATCAGCGAAAAAATTAGGTGGTCGAGTTTCGGCAAAATTCACGAAAGCTGTTTTGGCGTAGTCCTAATTGGTGGTTTTGCCGGCGAGAAGGTTCTGAAATGGTGAGAGATCTGAAGAATATGGCGGGTGAATCAGAACTTCAAACCTTAATGCGTTCAATCTTCGAATATTGATTTGTGAAACGTGTGGGCGGGCGTTATCGTGCAAAAGAATCGGGCCTCTTCTGTTGACCAATGCTGGCTGAGGTTGACACAATTTTCGATGCATTTCGTCGATTTCCTTACAGTAGGGCTCTACTGTGATCGTTTGGCTTGGTGCCAAAAAGTTGTAATGGATCACACCAGCCGCCGACCACCACACAGTGACCATTTCCTTTTTTGGTGGAGGTTCTCCTTTAGAAAATGCATAGGGGCTTCGTCGGCGTCCAACCACGCTTTGTAACGTTCCCTGTTATCACATAGAATCCATTTTTCATCACAGATGATGACTCGATGCAAAAACGGGTCTGTCTTGTTGCGAAAAAGGAGAGAAGAACAAATCTCGAAGCGCGACGGTTTCTGCCTCTCAATCAACTTGTGGGGAAGCCACTTTCCGAGCTTCTTCTCCTTCCCAGGGCGTTTCAAAGCATCTGCAACAGCAGTTTTACTGACGTCTAGCTCTTCCGCGATCTCGCAAACAGTTTGAGATGGTTCAGCTTCCACCAGTTCCTCCAACTCGTCGCCCAGGATTGCTTTAGGTCGACCTCTACGGGGGACATCTTCGAGGCTGAAATCTCCCATCCAATTTACTGAACCACTGGCGCACAGTGCTTTCTCCAACACTATTAGGTCCCCACACTTGATTGATTTGTAGAGCGATCTCGGCTGTGGATTTTTGAAGTTAAAATAAAATATCGTTCGGAATTGCTTCTTCGACATACTTCAATAAGTCCTTCAAGAACAGAAATATAAAACAACATTGAAACATAAACTATTCAGTCAGATAGAGAAAAATTCTGTACAGAAAGAAGCATTAACGCACGATGCAAGTTGAATTTTCAACTAATAATAGGCGAATGAAAAATAGTAACAAAAAACGCTGAGAACGTTCCGGACAACCTAATATCATGGGTCTTTCGCTTCTCTTATTGTAGCCCTCAGGTTATTACTACGTAGGAATGCTTCTCGTGATTTTTTTTGAAATGACGCATCATGACCAAGGACATGTCGAAAAATGAACAAATCTTAACAAATACTACAAATAAGAAATAAATTGATGATAGCACAACTCAATGTTTGGGCTGAATCTACAATGAGCTATTTTGCTCCATACGTTCATAGTTAGACATCCGTGATTGGTTTTTTAACCCTATTCTGTTATAGCAGAGAGTTATCAAATGGATGTTCAGCTAGGTTTTCACAGAGCATGACAACTGTGATTGACAGGTCAAGTCTTGTGGAAGGATGGAACTGTGCTAGTCACTTGCTAACCGCTACGAAGTTTTCATGCGCTGGAGGGATTGCGGAATCCTTTCGTGCAGAAGATGAGACAGGTGAAGGGGTAAAACCCAGGGGTGATTGGACATTGATGAGTGGCTCATCATCCGCTAGTAAATCGAGTAGCCAACGGTACCTCTTAACAGATTCTACCCAATGAGCGAGTCGAATTAAAGTCCTCACTACCTTCTTTTTACTTAGCGTATGTTCCACTTCGTATTGGGGTCCACTTTTCTGTTGCGATGACGCCACCTTCCCGGATTCTGCGCTAGATCAGGTGGACACTAGGCACGAGATCTGAATGACACATTTTGGATTTCTGGTCGGATTTATCCGGTTTCGGATGAAACGAAATTCGTCGAAAAGTGGCGTTATCCGTGTCATCCGAAAGAATGAAAACTGCTGCCATCTCAATCATCCGGAGATCCGGAGTACTCAAAAATGCAATGTTTGTTCGGATAAAAGAGCTTAACTCGCAGTGTGGCGAAACCGAGCGAATACTAAGTTCTGGTTGAGCTCCAAGCCGTCGTAAATTTTATTTTTTATTTTTTAGGCAGATGAACAAGTCAGTGCATTATCTTTTTAAGGCGCCTTTTATACTACCGCCACGGGGAGGCGCGTCAATTTGGGGAGCGGAGCGGCCGGTCGCGGCGCGCCCCGAATTTGACGCACCGCTGTGCGATTGCAGTTAGAAAGGGTGAGCGTCAGCGACGCGGGGCCACGAGCTTCTGCTCACTATGGTTCGTTCACCGTGACGGATGACGGAGAAGACGGTCCATGAGTCAATGGAGAATCAAAAGAGAAAGGATTCGTCTGGCTGATCAGCGGAACGCATCTTGCCAATGTTTGTGGTAGGATTTCTGTGGAGAGCGACAAATCCCCCTCCAAGGCTGGAGTCGAAGTTGTCTGCTCAACCTACTGTTGAAACTGGTGAGTGTGATATTGAGTCGAATCCTTGCAATACAAACGGCACTAAACCACCCTTTATTTTGCGACATGTGCGGGTCCAAAAGTAAAACTGCTGGAAGGTACTCATCAAGAAACACTCAGAATTTTTTCTCATACGGCCATTCCGGGGTCACTGTGCACTAAACGTATCTTTAGCGTTTTAGATGAAGCTTCGTGAATGCCTACAGAACTCCATTCCCTTCCTAGGTTACGGAAGGTACGGGTGACTAACAAGGGAACGGTCTGAAGCGCATGTCTGAACGGGGGGAGCGAGTCATATAGTTAGAATCCTCATCCATCAGCTAGTACAAAAATGTGTTTATTTTTTGCCAATTCGTTAAACCCAAGGGGTAGCGGGTCCTTGAAGTCACAGTGGAATACGGCGCATGACGAGTTTGCGGGTCTTGTTCGCCCGCGATGCCTCTGCCGGCAGGCGGCTCGGAGTGCAGTGGAGGTGGAGTTGCTTCATGCGAGGAAGGTCAGGGTTCGGCTCTTGTGCGCTGCAGCACTTTTGCATTCCGGCTGGTTGAGATTTGGGGATTCTGACATCTATACCATTTTCAGACGTTTTTTGTGCATTTTTCCAACTGTATGCGTATGTCGGAACGGGAGGAGTGAGTCATATAGGAAGAATCCTCACTTCTCAGTCAGTATAAAATGTGTTTATTTTCTGTCAGGTCGTTAAACCCAAGGAGTAGGGTTTGGTTCTTGTGCGCTGCTGCACTTTTTTTAGAAGTTTTTTGCGCATTTTTCCAACTGTATGCTATGGAGAGTAACTTTCTTGCGACTCGTTTATTGCTGACCGGATTTTTAACCACAAACCTTCGTCAACTTCAAGTTGATGTGCTTCGAAGTCCTTTAGTATGCTGGCCGTCCGTTCGGCCAGCTGGATTTCTTCTTTTGAAGATTCCTTGATTAAAGGTGGGCCACAAATTAGCGGGAGCAGGTGGATCACCACTTGAGCATCGGCATACATTGTTGGTGCTAGGTTTTAGAAAATCTTCAGCAGACCTCTGACTTCCAGGACACAAGCAAAGATGAGGGAAAGAGTGCATCAATACCGTTTAGGTTAATTTGCGGGATCCCACAAACCGCGTTTCTCACTCGAACCACCTCCGACGTCACATCCTTGTCTCTTTTGAAAATCCGAGCAGGATGACTTTTCCCGAGTCATTGGGCCATTTGTGGAGACAGAATGTGAGGAGCCTGTAGCCTTTATACGATGCCCGTATTGTGCTCAGTGACACTTTGTGCACTTTGTACCTATATATCGCTGGTGTTGAACATTTCTACATCTCATGTTGAATACCATAGAATTCAGCTGGAAAATCAAGTCTAAAAACGAAAGGTGCTCTCCATAGCATACAGTGGGAAAAATGCGTAAAAACGTCTGAAAATGGTGTAGACGTCAGAATCCCCCAAATCTCAACCAGTTAGTCGAAATGCAAAAGTGCAGCACCGCACAAGAACCAAACCTCGACCTTCCTCGCATGAACCCAGTTTGCAACCCCACTTCCACTGCTCTGCCCGCTTGCCTGCAGAGTCATCGCGGGCATACAAGACCCCCAAACTCGTGATACACCGTATTCCATTGTGACTTCAAGGACCTGCTACCCCTTGGGTTTAACGAATTGGCAAAAAATAAACACATTTTTGTACTAGCTGATGGATGAGGATTCTAACTATATGAGTCGCTCCCCCCGTTCAGACATACGCTTCAGACCGTTTCCTTGTAAGGTCACGGTCACCGATTTCGCCCAAACTCCCTATTCACACTAACCTACCGAATCGCCTGTAACTTCAAAAAAGGATGTCAGTTTCGTGATCAGCACCCTAAATAACCCCCTTCCCCATAGAAGTTTGGTCAAAAAGATGGGGTCTTTGACCACACACTGAGTCTACCGCGGCGTTGCGCCGCGCCCTTCCCTCAGCGGTGCTATTCGCCGAATACCATAACCCAAATTCCGTCAAATGTGGTGTTCTTCGGCGGCTGAGTGTAAGAGCGATGCGGCACCGCCGAACGGCGCGAAAAATCAATCAATCAATCAATCAAACAATTTAGTACGCTGTATAATACAGACGTGAGATAACATCAATTAGCAACAACATACATTCCAAATTCGCTTCGTTATCAAGTAACAATTCTGAGTTCGACGAATATGACAAAACAGCTTTAGATGCCATACGCTTGAAAGACCGAAGGTTCATTGGCATTGGATCGAGTTCGGTCCTTGGATTAACTTAGGCGGAGCCAGCTCGCACCGTGAAGGTGTGAGCTCTAATGCTGCTCTTAGGTTTTGAGTAAACTATTTTTACTTTACCTCCTCGCGTCCGCGATGAAGCAAGGCTGTAAAATGCTGATTTTTCGACATCACAGATTCCCGAAATGATTTTAAACACCATGCAGACATCTCTTAACTTCCTTCTTGACTGGAGTGAGTGTGGTCCCAAAAAACTATTTCTGATTTTGGATTTTGGTATTCTGGAGTACAAAAATCCTCCATAACGGATGATCACCTTACGCGAAAAGTTGTTTTGCACTTTTTCTACAGCTTCTATATCCTTCACCTTGTGTGGGGCAAATACGGTAGTTCCTCACTCCACCAGTGGTTTTATATATATTTTGTATGCTTTAGTCAAAGTCTCCTTATTTTTTGTGGTCAAGCCCTTAAAAAGCTGATAGGTACGTGCATTGGCCCTTCCACAAATAACTTTGTAATGTTCAGAAAAGTCTAATTTGCTATTATAAGCGAAACCTAAATCAACAACACTTTCCACGTGGGGTATAATGGTATCATGCACTGTATACCTTGTTGAGCATTCAGACCCTCCTATTCTCATGTGTAAAGTCTTTTCCGGAGCGAGGGGTAGGGCCCACTCATTGGCCCATTGAGCCACTACATCTATAGCTATTTGAAGATTTTCAGATTGACTAAGTTCTCCGTAAATCTTAAAGTCATCTGCATACTGCATGCACTTGATACCAACCTCTTGGACCTTCTGAACTAAATCAGCAGTGTAAATAGCGAATAGGACTGGGGAAAGTACCCCTCCTTGCGGGACACCGCTCAAGACTTCCTTGACCCCAGAAAACGACTGGTTAACTCTAACCTGGAAGGTTCGTCCACTAATGAATTCCTTAAACCAACTTATAAGCTTTGGGTGGAATCCCAACTTTTCAAGCTTAAAAATGAGTTTTGAATGACTCACCCGATCGAACGCCTTCGAAAAATCGAAGTATATCACATCACAGCTTTTTTTCTCATCGAGGGCCTTTGTCCAGTCATTCAAGCACTCCAGAAGGTTGGTTTCTGTCGACCTTCCTTCTACAAAACCATGCTGGCACCTGGGAATAATGTGAGAAACCTTTAGGTATTTCCACACATGAACCTTGACGATCTTTTCAAATAATCTACAAAACAACGATGTAATACTAACCGGCCTAAAATTTTTAGGGTCATTGGCAGGCTTTCTTTTAAGAATTGGTGTCACATATGAGTGTTTCCAACGCTTGGGTATTTCTGAAAGCATCATCGATTGGTTGAAGATGTACGTTAAAGGCCTAGCTATAATATGAGCAATCTCCTTGATAAACTGAAGTGGGATATGATCAGGTGAGACTGAGTAAGAAGAAGGCCAATCATGCAAAAAAGCATAAACATCAACTTCATCGAACCACGGGGCAGAAGTCATTGAAATGTCTATTCTCGACTTGAATTCAGGAAGGCTTGGCTCATCACGGACGAAAATCCTGCTAAATGCTTCTGCCAGCAGTTCAGCTTTGTCAGCATCGCTGACCGCCTTGACGCCATCACCTATTAACACTGAAAAATTTTCTGTCTCTCTCAACTTCTTGTTCAAAAATTTGTAGAAGAGTTGCTTTTGTCCCGACTCAATGATCTTCTTCTCAATGCTACGATTGTATTTCTCCAACTGTTTAATGAATTTCCTATTAAACACCTTGAATTTTTCCCAATCTAAGCTCAGCTGAGAGTGGCACGCAGTGTTAAATAGACAAGCTTTATGGTCAAGCATATTTCGAAGGTAGTTCGGTAAAGAGCTCTGAGTAGCGAATACGCGCCTCCATGGAACAAAAAGATCAATTACCTGATGAAGAACTCCTAAAAATAATTCATATTTTTCATCTACAGAATTTGCTCCATCAAGAAGATCGGTCCACCTTATATGCGCTAAACATTGGCAAACACTGTCGTAGTTGTATTTTTTAGAAAACACCTGTCGGTATGTTGCGTGTGCCTCTGTGGCATACCCGCGCACCTTAAACTCTATACTCGAATGATCACTACACCCAACCGGCGGCTTTAGGCTAACTTGTTCGATAAGATTTTTATCGTTGGAAAGAAGCAAGTCAAGAGTATGAGGACCACGGGTAGGTCGCGGCGCAAGTATAAAAGGCGCCTAAAGGCCCTCCACACACTTCTGCGGCAACGTCACTCGCCGCTATGGTTAAGAATAGGGCAGGGACGCCGCCAGCGGCGAGCTCTGCGTCCCTGCCTTATGGTTAAGGATAGGGCAGTGGCAACGCCGCAGAAGTGTGCGGGGCCTTAGCCCTAGTTTATACTTGCGCCGCCACGCGGCGCGGCACCACGATCGCCATAGATATCGATTTTCCGCGCCGCCCGGTCGATATCTATCCCGACCGTCGTGCCGGACCGCGCAGCGGCGCAAGTATAAACTAGGGCTTAAGCGCCTTTTATACTCTCGCCGCGGCGCGCCCAAATTTGACGCACCGCTGTGCGATTGCAGTTAGAAAGGGTGAGCGTGAGCGTTACTTAGCGTATGTTCCACTTCGTATTGGGGTCCACTTTTCTGTTGCGATGACGCCACCTTCCCGGATTCTGCGCTAGATCAGGTGGACACTAGGCACGAGATCTGAATGACACATTTTGGATTCTGGTCGGATTTATCCGGTTTCGGATGAAACGAAATTCGTCGAAAAGTGGCGTTATCCGTGTCATCCGAAAGAATGAAAGCTGCTGCCATCTCAATCATCCGGAGATCCGGAGTACTCAAAAATGCAATGTTTGTTCGGATAAAAGAGCTTAACTCGCAGTGTGGCGAAACCGAGCGAATATTAAGTTCTGGTTGAGCTCCAAGCCGTCGTAAATTTTATTTTTTATTTTTTAGGCAGATGAACAAGTCAGTGCATTATCTTTTTCAGGCGCCTTTTATACTACCGCCACGGGGAGGCGCGTCAATTTGGGGAGCGGAGCTGCCGGTCACGGCGCGCCCCGAATTTGACGCACCGCTGTGCGATTGCAGTTAGAAAGGGTGAGCGGCAGCGAGCGGGGCCACGAGCTTCTGCTCACTATGGTTCGTTCACCGTGACGGATGACGGAGAAGACGGTCCATGAGTCAATGGAGAACCAAAAGAGAAAGGATTCGTCTGGCTGATCAGCGGAACGCATCTTGCCAATGTTTGTGGTAGGATTTCTGTGAAGAGCGACAAATCCCCCTTTAAGGCTGGAGTCGAAGTTGTCTGCTCAACCTACTGTTGAAACTGGTGAGTGTGGTATTGAGTCGAATCCTTGCAATACAAACGACACTAAACCACCCTTTATTTTGCGACATGTGCGGGTCCAAAAGTGAAACTGCTGAAAGGTACTCATCAAGAAACACTCAGAATTTTTTCTCATACGGCCATTCCGGGGTCACTAAACATATCTTTAGCGTTGCAGCTGAAACTTCGGGAATGTCTACAATTCTCCATTCCCTTCCTAGGTTACCCAAGGTACGGGTGACTAAGGAAAAGGTCACCGATTCCGCCCAAACTTCAGCGTAACACGCAAAACGGATGATAGATTCGTGATCAGCACCCCTAAGAACCCCACTAGTCGAAGTTCGTACAAAATGACTCATCTCGGTGGTGAAACCTCCCACTCCACATCGAGTCTGCCGCAGCTGATCCCGTCGCGCCGCGCCCTTCCCTCCAGCGGCGCGATTCGCCGAATACCGTAACCCGAAATTCCGTCAAATGTGGTGTTTTGAGGCGGCGGAGTATGGAAGCGATGCGGCGCCGCCGGGCGGCGCGAAAAATCGATAGCTATGTCAGCCATCATGCCGCGCCGCGTGGCGGCGCGAGTATAAAAGGCGCCTTAAGGCCCCATTTATACTTGGTTGCGGCGCGACGCGATGGCCACGCAATGAGACCAAATTGATCGATCGCGTCGCACAATCAATACGGCCACTATACGTGGCGTCTCGTCGCGCCGCGACAAAGTATAAACGGGGCCTAAAGTCGGCAGCAGAGTTTTGCGGTTGTCGCGTTCCCGCCATGACAACGGCGGGTTGTGCGGCGCCGCGAGGGTTACAGTACGCATTACTGCGTACATTTGCCGGCAGTTGCAACCTTTAAGAATGTCAGAGATGTAATAAGCAAAACGCTTTTTGTTTTGTGAAGAAGCGTTCTCCAAGCCAAGTTAGGAGTTCTTGAATGTAAGTCCCGAAATCTAATAAAACACACCTTATAACTGAACAGTTTTGTACCATTTCGCGCTTGCTCTCACTTTTGTCGTTCTGTCACCACTAAGAGTTCCACTGTTGACAAGCAGCTCGAAGGTAATGTGGTAGCCCTTGTGATGACAGCATCCCCTCCGATGCCTTTTTGAGTCCGGGAGGTCTGTCCGATGCAGCTATAGCTCATACTAGAAAGAACGGTCTGCTTTGTTGTTGCATTTCTATGCAAGGGCTTTCCCTAAACCTAGCCTGACGGCTAACTTGTGACAGAAAGGCTACGAAGATTTGCAGTGCAGCTAAGGTTACCTAATATCGTGCTAGGATTTTTCGCATTACGTTTTGAATGCAGGATTCCATACGCCTCCATTTGTCGGCACTAACGGCGATTATATGGTTGTTAACCTCCGTTATGGACCCTATTATATTCCTGGCATGTAGATTCGTTAAAAAATGTTTCCAAAAAGATGAACCATAATCGACACCTCTATCACACCCCTCGTTGGTCTCACACGCAGCTCCTGGCACTGCGGGTGAGAGCGGCCGTGAACTACGGCAGCCCTCGGTGACCTTTGCGACTAGCGGCTCCGCGACAACTCGTCCGCGCCGCGGCTTCCACCACAGTGGCAGCGTGGTCCCCACTGCGCAGGAGGTATATGGGCGAGTTCTCCGGGTGCTGCCACGAGACTCTGTAGAGGCTCTAAGACAGGTCTGGTACCAATTCACCGACTCCAAAGGGATGGAAGGCTTGGTTGGCCTGGGCGGAAAATCCGAAACAGGAGCACACGTTATTTGGTAATTGGTGCACACGCAGCCGGCAGCTCCTCCAAATGCGCTCCACGCGTCCTCTTCTCCATTGCTGTCTCGACCATTACTAGATTATCTGGTGTTATCCGATCAGATTATCCAATATCATCTGAAAATCCGCGGTTTCAAAAATGCTCTATCCGAATCATCCGATTATTCGAAAAATCAGCGTCGGATCCAACGTCTAACATTATGTGGGCAACACGTAAGGGTATGGATGAGGTTCGCGCGCCGAGAGCCGCGATTGAGAAGACATGTCATAGAAGCCGCTCAATGTGCGTCGGAATTCAGAAAACGTGCAATAGACGACGTTCAGCGGGTATGTGGATTCAGAATACGTGTCACAGATGTTGTGCGATGCATCCGGATTGAACTGAAGTGCTTCACTCCAGACATCATTTAACGGGCGTCGGGATTGAGAACAGATGCTATAGACGTTGTACAAAAAGCGTCTGGATTGAGAAGAGATGTTGTAGACGTTGTGTAACGTGCGACCGGATTCAGAAGACGTATCACCGATGTCGTGCAGCGAACGCCCGATTCCAGAAAAGATGCTGCAGCCCATGGGTGTGCGTGGTTACGATTTACGATTTTTGGCAAATTTTTACGATTTACGGTTCACGACATTTTGGGTCGCAATCATAAATTTCCGTGAATGTAATCTTTGATCTAGCTCCAAATGAGGCGATTCAGCCTGGGTTATAAAGATGTGCCCATTTTAAAAGTCTCGCTCATTCCCTATGTTTGTTTCAGTGTTTAGGTTCTGATGCCGCATTACAGAAGACAAACTGTGCGCAAGTCACTCGAGTTCGACTTATCTCTTTGCTTAACTTAACTGACTTTTAGATGTCTCTAACACTGTAAGGGACGCCGTTAACAATACCGCTCACAACTAGCGTCGCATTTGGCGTCGGCGACGCTCTAGAGCGTCGCAGAGTCGGAACCTTGAGAGAGGAGACACTGAAAAACCGAGCACATCTCTGGATTCGGACCGTCGAGTAGAGTTCAAAAATCTAACTAATTTTAACTGCGCTCCAATGTTGACCAGTTACAGTGATTTTCTTTATAGAGACATTGAAAGCGATTCCCGTTAATTTCCACTGAATAAATTGATCCGTGTTAAAAAACGACATATTCGGAATCCTCATTGAATGGTCTTTTCTAAAATATGTGAAATAATTAGTGCTTTTGAGAAATGTCTCCGCTGACCTTTATTTATTTATTTATTTATTTATTTATTCACAGCATGGTGGTAGCCACGCAGATATTAAAGAAACAAAAAAAAGCAACACAAACATTAATAACTCAAACTTGAGAACTAAGTAGGCACCAATAAATGAGAACGGAAACAGTTATAACATTGCAACGCTGGACAACAATCAAGCGAGCGAATGCTCAGATAATCCTAAGAGATTCTCGTTTTGGGCTAGTAATAAGTTGAGCTCCCGCAAGCTTCTATAGGTCAAGAATGTTGATCAGACTGTGGTCCTCGCAACCGGCACATATAGCCGAAGCTTACCTCTCCTTGTTCTAGACAGATGGCCTCGGAAAAATATGTACGGGTTTATGTGCACCTTTTGGGTGAGAATCTTTGAAAGCATCTTGAGATCGAATGATTTCCTTCTACATTCATGAAACTTTAATCCCAACATCCTGTTTCTTTCTCGGCCATTTGGGATTTGCGAGTAGTCCATGCCAAAGCATCTCATTACTGCTTTGCGAGTGAAATTACTCTGAATTCTTTCGAGCATGTCAATGTCTTTCTTCTTGAGAGGGTTGAATACAGTTGCTCCGAATTCAGCTATCGGTCGCACATATGTTTTATATGCCCGCAGAAAGAGATCAGGATCATTGCTCTTCAAAACTTTGAAAACGTTGTAGGTGCGAAAATTTGCCATTTTTACCAAAGATTTGTAATGAGCGTCAAAATTCAGATTTTTGCGTATTAAAAATCCAAGATCACGAACCTCGTCAACTACTCTAAGTGTTGAATTCTGTAGTTTGTAGTCAGGGAGAGAGACAACATTTCGGCCACCAATTACTAAGCAGCAGGATTTCTCAGGTGCAAGTGGTAGTTTCCACTCATTCGCCCAATTGGAAATGTATTCAATCGCTGTTTGAACGCAAATAGAGTCTTGGTCTTCTTTGACAATTTTATAATTCTTTAAATCATCTGCATACATTTTGCATGTGACTCCAAACCTGGAAACTGCGGCATATTGCATTCAACTGCACATACGGCATACATTGCCCACTGCGGCAAAGTTCCTGGCTCGCGCGATATAATTACACCCCATCATTAAGTTCTAGGAGATCTCACTTTTCTCAACTATTTTGGTAGGTTTGACTTCAGCGCGCCGCTGTGGCCTACTTAAATGTAAACACTGCCGAATTCGGCTGGAAGCAGCCTTTCTACAATCAGACGTCAAGAGCGATTTCTTCGAGTTCACCCTCCTATTTCACAGTGTGCTTTTTTGAAATGTTCAAGATTTTACACTCTCATCTACCGCAAGGCCGGCCGGGAATTGCAAGTTGACCTGAGCGCAACGCTTCTCAGTTGGGGTCGCAGATCTGCCGCTCTCATACCCACGTGTTACAGTCAGTGGTAACGCGCCATTGTTGCTCAGCCATCAAACATTGGTGAGCCAGGATCGATCTGTTGGAATATGCCGCTGGCTTTACATGTCTCCCACAATTATTACCGCTTCACCCAGTCCCATGAAATGTCAGGATGAATAAGCTCTTTTCCCTTTAGTTAATGGACCACCTGAAATTTCACCTCAAACCAGTGCTTGCTCCTGTATTCGTGTCATAACCCTGAGTTTCCCAGATGTATTCCTGCTGTGCTTGGAACGCCGTAGTAGCATAACAACACGCAAAACATAAAATTATCCACAAGAAAGCGTCACTTTGAGTTCAAGACGGCTTCGAACAAAGCAAGGTTCGCTTCCTTGTACTTAAAGGCTTTCACAAATATACATAATATGGTTACCGAGCTGCAAGCCCATACGTTTGTACCTAGTGCTACTATAATATATCTCCACCCTCTCTTGAAATGATTCCGCCTCTAGTATATCTGTTAACAACATGGAGGAAAACAAACTAGCGAAGGTTTCCGAAAACCACTGCATGAGGTTCGGGATGTTCTTCATCGTCGGTACCTTCCATGTCTCATGGAGATCCATTTCTCGAATTATTATAAAGAATGTGCTCGACAGGTGACACAACACAGACGGTTCCAAATTATGGCCTATACTCCCGTTGAGCATACGCGGGACGTCCGCGGACGGAAGGTGCACCGCGGACGGTCGTCGTCGAGCCGGGGCAGCTAGCGTCGCATTGAAGTGCGTTTTTAGCGTCCGACTTCGCGGGACGACAGCTTTCCGCGGTGCACTGCACCTGGATGGGAGTACCGGGAGTATAACATAGGCCTATGGCCCAGTATCTCTATTTAGAACAATGTGCGCGGTCACTATGGCGAATGAATTCGTAAGCAGCCAGCTAGCTGCGAATTCGTTCGCAGAGTGGGCGTGCACAGTGATTTGATGAGGTAAGGTGCTCTTCGAAGGACGAGTTTAAGCAGTTTGTTCATATTTCAACGATCAGAAACGCGATCAGGTGAACACTAAATTTCAGTCGCCGAGCTCTCAGTTAGCAAGAATCAATATTTCACTGAAAGGTTTAGATTTTGCGATGCTATGCGACGTTTTGCGATGTACGTTGATTTCGGACATGTTCGTGCTCACTCTGGCGGTTGAATTCGTGAGCGGCCAACTGGATGAGGATTCGTTCGCAGAGTGAGCGTGCACAATTATTTGACAAGGTAAGACGGGCTTTGAGCGACGAACTTGAACAGTCTGCTTGCATTTAAACAAGCACGCGTGCACAGTGAATCACAATCACAGCTAGCTGGGTGAAATGACAGAACTTTAGGATTGCATAGCTTCATCCCCGTTCTCTGCGGAGGGACTTTGGAAGCAGAATCTCAATACGCGGCGGCGGTCTGTCCGACATACAGAACATGGTGACCTCACCGTTAACAGCCGCATGTCCTAAAGGCCGCCACAGACTTCTGCGGCGCCGCTCGGCGGCGCCGCTGCCCTATGCTTAACCATAGGGCAGACACGCAGAGCTCGCCTCCAGCGGCGCCGCCAGCGGCGCCGCTGCCCTATGCTTAACCATAGGGCAGAGATGCAGAGCTCGCCTCCAGCGGCGCCGCCGAGCGGCGCCGCAGAAGTCTGTGGCGGCCTTAACATCGCCCCGCGTTTATCCCCTGGTACGACTGATCCAGGCAATCAGCATGCACGTGGCACTTGCATGGTTGCAGTGTTCGAACGGATGATATTTACCCCTTCAATTCAGCAGAATCGAATATATTTATATATTAACATAGGGGGATATTTCTAGTAACAGGTCTACACAAAATCAAAGACACATAGTACAACACGCAAATAGTACAAGAAATGTATGCACTGGTTCCAGGTGAAATTTAAGCACTGGTTTGAGGTGAAATTTTGGGTGGTCCACCAGCTAAAAGGAAAAGAGCTTATTCATCCTAACATTACATAGGGCTGGGTGAAGTGGTAATGATTGTGGCGGAAATGTAAAGCCAGCAGCATCTTCTAACAGATCGATCCTGGCACACTAATGTTTATTGCTGAGCAACAAGGGCGCGATACCACTGGCTCTGACGGCTGGGTGCGAGCGCGGCAGGTCTGCGACCCGACTGAGGAGCGTTGCGTTCAGGTCGACTTGCAAATCCCAGCCGGCGTTGCGGTAGATGGGAGTATAAAATCTTGAACATTTCAGAAAAGCACTATATGACATTAACGGAAAGCCCATTTTCTGAATAAAAAGGCTATCTCGTTCGTTTTTTCAGTTTAAAGCAAACGTAAACAGTAAGGAGAGAAAACGTAAATAAGAATTGATTTTAAGCGATTTTAGACGTTCAAAAACATCTAGTTCCGATTGTGTGCATATCACCCACTGCCGCCACGGCAAGGCAAGTGAATCCGGCTGCTGGCCGGAAAAAGTTCGTTATTTCTAGTTGTTTTACAGGGCGGTTATAGATGCTTCCAAAATTAGAAAATCCAGTGCAGCAAGCGATACAGGTGAGATTAAGTAATTAAAACAGTCTTTCGGTTTTAAAAATTTCCCCTCACACTTAAGAAGGGCTACTCTACTTTCGATGCCATAAAAATATATTTATAAGGGGGTCTCGATCACTGTGAAATAAGAGGGAGAACTCGAAGAAATCGCTCTTGACGTCTAATTGTAGAAAGGGCTGGCTCCATTCGAATTCGGCAGTGTTTACATTCAAAGAGGTCGTAGCGGCGCCCTGAAGTCAAATCTACCAAAATAGTTGAGGAAAGTGAGATCTCATAAAACTGGGTGTGTTACAGTAGGTGTATCTTATCACTATAGGGGCGGAGTGACGCGCTCGATTACCGTAGGCAGACCTGGTGCCGCGCCCACAGCGGATAAGATTTCACTCAAAGATGAGGCGAGTTGAGCAAAACACGCATTGCTGCCGTGGAGCAGATTTGCAGAACCACACCGGACCTAATTTCTTTTTATTTTTTGCTCTCTTTTGTCCTTTTCTGCAAGTTTTGGGCCCGACCACATGTTGCCTCTGAGATTACAAAGTCGAAATGATAATAGGAGCAACATGTCAAGTTTCTTCATTTTTTACACTCCTTAAGTGTACGACAGCTTTGTAGCTTTCGCTCAGGCCACGTTCCCTTTTCAACTTTTCCTGTGTTTTCTTTTACTTGTTTTATCTAAAGTGCGTAATAAGGTGAACATTCCCCCCCCCCCCCACCAGCAGAAGTCACTCAGAGCCTAAAGCATATGAAAACTAGAAGCACAAAGAGAAAAAAAAGCAAGAAACGAAAAGTCGTCAGTCACCACCCTACGATAGAAAGTCTGCTCCACGGCGCATGTCTGTTCATCCGTTGCATTTCGTCCAAGGCGCTCAACAACCCACCACGCTACCGTAATCGGGGACGATGGCGGGCGGCGGTGGCGCGCTACCGTAAAGGCCTCACACACTTCTGCGGCAACGCCGCGGCCCTATCCTTAATCACGGGGCAGAGACGCAGAGTTCGCCGCCGCCGGCGTTCCTGTCCTATCCTTAACCATAGTGGCGAGCGGCGTTGCCGCAGAAGTGTGGGGGCCCCAACTCAGGGAGACACCTAACGTACGAACCCCCTTAAACTTATGGATGGAGCATTCAGTTAATTAGCTAGCGTATCAGGTGGGTATAATTATATCGCGCGAGCCAGGAAGTTTGCCGCAGTGGGCAATATATAGGTCAGCGAAGACATTTCTCAAAAACGCTAACTATTTTACACATTTTTGAAAAGACCATTCAATGAGGATTCCGAATGTGTCGTTTATTTTGAACGCGGATTAATTTTATCAGCGAAAATTAAGGAAAATTGCTTTCAATGTCTTTATAAAGAAATTACCGTAACTGGTCAATTTTGGAGCACAGTTAAAATTAGTTAGATTTTTCAACTCTACTCGACGGTCCGAATCCAGAGATGTGCTCGGTTTTTCGGTATCTCCGCTCTCAACGATTCCAACCCTGCGACGCTCTAGAGCGTCGCGGTCGCCAAATGCGACACTAGTTATGAGCGGTAATGTATTAGATTACACGACATGCCGCTGCGTCCAACAAGCGCCGGAGAGCGCCGTTTTCCGCTCGCCACGCGTCGCGTCTGAGGCAAATCGCATTAGGGCGCGGCGTCTTCAACTTCTGGACGTTAAGCTGATGGAAGGAGCCTACCCATGCACTTGGACGAGCACGGCCTACTGTTTGGAGCTAACTGCCTGCATGGCGTGCTGTGAACAATGCATATAGGCCCGACAGAATCAATCGAGTGGGCGCGACAACCTATAGAGCGAGCGACAGCTTGTACAGTGAGCGTATGGGGAGTTCTAACGGAGATTCCTAGCCTTCCTACACAAGAATTACTCTAGGACTGTTCATTTTGCATTTGGGCTGCGCCGTGAACAATGCATATAGAAACGAACCTATCAATCGAGTGGGCGCGAAAGCTTGTAGAGTGAGCGTTTAGGGGGTTTTATCAGAAATCCCTAGCCGCCCTATTCAGGCATTACTCCAGGACTGTCCAGCTTGCATTTGGACTGCGCCGTGAACAATGCATATGGAAACGAACCTATCAATCGAGTGGGCCCGACCGCTCGCAAATTGCACGCGCGGGCGTGTTTGGAGCGCAATACTCTGTCACATGTGAACCCTTTCGGCTGCAAATAATAGGTTTTGTGGAAAGTTGGAAGCTCTAGCAGCTTGCCAAAGCACAGCTATGTAGCCTTACAACGGACAAAGTTATGGTGGTGCGAAAACGCAGGTCAGACTTGTACAACTCTTTTTTTCGATTTCTCTCGATCACTGCGATAACAAGCGATGAGCTGACGGCGTACAAATGCATAGGCTAACAGACCACTTAAGGTACTTTAGGAAAAAGCGCTCACAGCTCTCCAGCTGCCTAACCTGCCTTAGTCTCAGCTGCCGTTTTAGAGCGGCGGACGGCAACAGTGAAGCTTCTTCCGCCCATACTTCTTCGTCCTTGAGTCTTCGGCACTCGCAACGACACCGTTATGTTCAACGATGAGCTCTATCGAAAGGTGTCCATCTTGACCAATTTTGCAGATATTGATTTTCTGACTATTTTGCGTCGGGGTGAGGCCGCGGCGGAAGGCCGATAACGTCACCGAAAACCAGTATTTTCGAATCTGGCCAAGTTGGGCACCATTTGATAGCGCTTTTGATGATGAATGGAACGGTGTTACTTATTGTGGCGAAAACTGTGATGTGAGCGAGTAAGAACGAGTAGAACATTGACCATTGTTGTGCTAAATTGCGCGTGCGGCGTGTTCTGAGCGCGATAGCTCTGCAAATTGTGAACCTTTCCGATTGCAGCTTGTGGGGTTTGTAGCCAACGAAATGTTCCAGTAGTGTGCTGAAACACAGTAGTGTATCTTATGCTTGGGCAAAGTTACAGCGCTGCGAAAATGCAGGCTGGCCTTGTGTGACACGATTTTTTCCAATTTCAGTCGACCCCTGCGGGAAGACGCGGAGAGCTAACGGCATGCAAATCCGTGAGCTAGCAGAGCACTGAAATCACTTCGCATTGGCATACTTACAGCTCCCTGGCTTTTTAAATTGCCTTAGTCCCAGCTGCCATTTAGAGCGGCAGACGGCAGCGGTGAGCTTTCTTCCGCTCTTACTCGCCCACGTTTGAGTCTTCGACACTCTCGATGGCACCTTTCCGTTCAGCTCGAAATGCTCTATCGAAGAAGAGAGCGCTCTAAGGTCACGGCAGAGGCGATGACGTCATCGAATATCGATATTTCCGAACAGGGCCAAATTGGTTACCATTCGATAGAGCTTTTCGTGCTGAATTGAATGATGTTAGTGCGAACAGCAAGAACTAATCTGGGCGAGTAAGAGCGCAGGAAACTTCAACCGCTAAGCTCGCCACCCTGAAATGGCAGCTGGGACTAAGGCAGTTTAATATGCTAGGGAGTTGTGAGCATGTCAGTGCAAAGTGCTTTCAGTGCTCTGCTAGCTCACGATTTGCATGTCGTTAGCTCTCCGCGTCTTCCCGTCTGTCGATTGAAATTGAAAAAAATCGTGCCACGCAAAGCCAACCTGAATTTTTGCAGCGCTGTAACTTTGTTCAATCATAAGATACACTACTGTGTTTCAGCACACTACTGGAGCATTTTGCTGGCTACAAAACCCAAGAGCTGCAGCCGAAAGGGTTCACACTTGACAGAGTTATCGCGCTCCAAACACGCGCGCGCGTGCAATGTGGGACCGGTCGCGCCACCTCGATTGATAGGTTCGTTTCTATATGCATTGTTCACGGCGCACTCCAGATGCAAGCTGGACAGTCTTAGAGTAATGCTTGAATAGGGCGGCTAGGGATTTCTGATAAAACTCCTTAAACGCTCACTCTACAAGCTTTCGCGCTCACTCGATTGATAGGTTCGATTGTATATGCATTGTTCTCGATGCACTCCAGATGCAAGCTGGACAGTCTTAGAGCATCACCTGGGTAGGGCGGCTGGGAATTTCTGATAAAACTCCCTAAACACTCACTCTACAAGCTTTCGCGCCCACTCGATTGATAGGTTCGTTTCTATATGCATTGTTCACGGCGCACTCCAGATGCAAGCTGAAGAGTCCTAGAATAATACCTGTGTAGGAAGGCTAGGAATCTCCGTAAAAACTCCCCACATGCTCACTCTACAAGCTGTCGCTCGCTCTATAGGTTGTTGCGCCCATTCGATTGATTCTGTCGGGCCCATATGCATTGTTCACAGCACGCCATGCCGGCAGTTAGCTAACAACAGAACAGTATGCCATGCTCGTCCAAGTGCATGGGTAGTGCTCCCTCCATCAGCCTAACGTCCAGAAGTTGAGGAGGCCGCGCCCTAACGCGACTTGCCTCAGACGCTACGCGTGGCGAGCGGAAAACGGCGCTCTCCGGCGCCCTTTTGCACCGCTTTTCATCCTTGGCGCCGCTTGTGCTTGTTGGAGGCTGCGGCATGTCCGGTACTGTACCAAACAAAAAGGTCTAAAGGAGAAGCAAGAACAATACTTAATTAAAAATAGGCTCACTGGGAGATTGGACTCCTCCCTTTCCAGCAAGGCACGCATTCCGTCGAAGACCACTCCATTCCAGCCCCAGAAAGATATTCGAGGCTATTTTGTAGGGAAGAAGAGATGACTATTCGCTGATTTATATCCTATCAGGTGACCACCATCTGGTCAGTCTGTTCATAAGCAATTCATGCAATTCATGCGAATCCCTTCGAACACGACTGATGCAGGAAATGATGGAATACCATTCATGAATGGAAGCGGAGTGTAGACGATTACTAGAATTATATGGAAAGATTGAATCACTGACGTTTCTAACGATTAACACTGTACACCATAGTGTGGAGAAAATGGATATTCAAAGTGCTGTAAAAACAAACTTGGAACGTATTTAAAGAAAGGGTCGAAGTGGTCTTGGCAGTCTTACTCTCTCCTTCCAGCAACGTGATTGAGATTGTCTCACACTCCTTGTCTAACTAGTTTAGAATGCTGCGGACTCTCCGAGAGTAATTTTTCGGTACAGAACTGGCAAATGTCGAGTGAGCGCAGACCAATACAGTAGTGCAAAATTTTAGTCTTCGAATACGTACAAGCGAGACCCATTTGCAAAGAAAACCAGTAGAAAATATTAGGTTGTCCCATAAGTCCCCGCTGTTTTATTTCAACGATTCATTGCGGATTTCGCCAGCGGTCTCTTGCATAGCGCTATACAGATTTCAAAAGAAAATCATTTGCTCTATCAGAGCGTATATTGTATTTCTTTTTCATCTTGAATTTTGTCAATTTTTAGGGCGTTAATGTGAAAAGTGAAAAAGTGAAATAGTGGCCACCTGCGGAGTCGCTTCTCTCCGCTTAGGTTTGGAATTTTTGCATATTTTTATAGCATTTGGAAGGCAATGTTCTGTGCTACGAGAATATCTGTTGGAGCTATTTCCTCATTTTTCCTTTATTGATTTTTAGGTCACGAAATTGGGACGTCCCACTTTTCCGCCCGAATTTTTACCGACAGCTCCTGCTCTGTGGTTGGAATTTTTGTTTGTTGTTATATGTCGTCTGGAAAAAAATGTCTTGCGTTTATTGGCTCATGCTCATTTCTGTCGAATATCAACAACTGAAAATGGAGAAGGAGTTGTTGGTGAAGATGAGTTTTCTCTTTTTGGAATTTTGTTGACATTCGACAGGAATCAGCATGAGCCAATAAACGCGACACAAATTCTTATTGAGCAAGACATTCTCTTCCGAACGACGTATAACAACAAGCAAAAAATTACAACCACAGAGCAGGAGCTGTCGGCAAAAATTCCGACGGAAAAGTGGGACGTCCCAATTTGGTGACCTAAAAATCAATAAAGGAAAAATGAACAAGTAGCACCGACACGAATTTTTGTAGTACAAAACATTGCCTTCCAAACTCTATAAGAAAGGGCGAGAATTCCAAACCTAAGCAGAGAGAAGCGACTGTGCAGATGGCCACTTTTTCACTTTTTCACTTTTCACTTGAACGCCCTAAAAATTGGCAAAATTTAGGATGAAAAAAGAAACGCGATACACAGTCTGATAGAGCAAATCATTCTCTTTTGAAAGCTGTATAGGGCTATGCAAAAGACCGCAGACAAAATCCGCAATGAATCGTTGCAAAAAAACGGCGGAGATTTATGGGACAACCTAATAGAAGCCTGGGCGCTACGATACTTGAAGGGAGCCATCGTGACATACGATGTAGCGCATGCGTGATGCGAGAGTACACGAGGCGAAGGTTAATGCACTGCTATTTCTTCTTTGCGATCACACAGCCACCTTTGTTTAACTCCATATTCTAGCAAGGGAAGGAACTCCAGGATGTAGGCAATTTTAAAACGGATGCTATTAAAATAAGAGATCTCGCCATGTACTCTTCTAGCTCATCCCGATTTTCATTCGATTGAGTGTAAATGATGCTTACTTGGCACGGCGATGTGAGCGTATATGCGTTTCCACATTTGTCCTTTTTGTGCCAATTGTATATGTGTTACTCCATGCAAACAGAATTTTTGCCAGCTATCGAACGAAAATCACGAACAATCAGTTGAGTACGTGACACAATGTCTACGTCCTTTGTCCTTTTAATAGACCAAATAACTGCAGTCTTCCTGTGCTTTGAAATAGATTTAAATTAATAATTTTTTTAAAAAGTAACATTTTTATAAAATTTCAAACGATGCGCTCTTTTATTGGTGCAAGTGAATTTTGAAAATTTTGAAAAAAGTCCTACTAAATTTTCCTTAAGTAAAAAATTATTCTAACTTCCTCGGCGAGAAAGAAGCTCGTTTTAATTTGAAAATGTTCTGCTCGGCTTCAGTGCATCTAGATTGCTCATTAGGAGTTTCCTATTTCTTAATCATTTTCAATAGGGTTTGTCTCGCTTGGAGGCGGCGATCGCTCTGCTAATGTGGTGACACCATTTATCCCGATCAAACGCTTGATTGGGATGGAGACCAACTACCCTTACAAGGGAAGCCTATGAACTTCCCCAAAGATTCTCAACGAGACCTATCTGTCTTATAGGGTCATCGGACGAGAATCACAGAACTGTTTTTGCTACGGGCCACTGGGTGGTCCGAAATGGACAAAAAATGGTACCACTTCAGTGCGGACTGATAAGGCAAAAGTGACACATGGAATAGCCCTGTCGTGTCCAGAACTTAACCCACAAAACGTTTGGAGCTCAATTCAACGTTTGGTTATAGTAATATGACAACTTCCTACGTTTCCTAGACGAAGCTGCAGTGTACACTCAATTGATTCATTTGCAACGGTGTCCGCAACGACAGGATGGACGAGTGGATAGCGAGGCGGTCTTGCGGGGGGGGGGAAGAGGGTTCGGTTCCGGAGGTGGGGTTTCCGCCCCCCCCCCCCCCCCTCCAGACGAGGCCACAGTATGACCCCCCCCCCCCTCGATTCCCGAACCTCAAGCTTGACCCTGACTTGGAGAGTTTTATCAGAAATTTCCGGCCGCCCTACTCAGGAGTTCCTTAATACTGTCTAATACTGTCCAGATTGCACCTGGAGTGCACCAAGAACAATGCATATACAATCGAACCATATACAAGTCGAGGTGGCGCGACCGCTCGCATTGCACGCGTGGGCGTGTTTGGAGCGCGATAACTCTGTCAAGTTTGAATCCTTCCGGCTAAAACTTATAACTTTTGTAGGCAGTAAAGAGTTCTCTTAGCGTGTTGAAGCACAGCGATGTAACTTAAGAGCGGGCAAGGCTACAGTGGTGCGAATATGCAGGTTAGGCTTGCGTGGCACGATATTTTCCGAATTCAGTCGACCACTGCGGTAATACTCGAAGTGCTAACTACCTTAAAGTGCGTAAGCGAGCAGGACAGTAAAGGTTCTTTACACTGACATGCTCGCAACTCTCCAGCTGTCTATACTGCTTTAACTCGAGCTACCACTTTAGGGCGTCGGACTTAGCGGTTGGTGTTTTTTCCGCTACTACTCGCCCATATTTGGGTAGATGGCAACCATAGTACCGTTCTGTTCAGCTCGAAAAGCTCTATCGAATGGCTCCAATCTCTTCCAATTTCAAAAAAATCGATTTTTTGACATTTTCCCATCGAGGAAGAGGGCGCTCGAGGCCGGGCCTGCGCGGACGATGATGTCATCAAAATAGACATTTTCGAAATATGCCAAAATTTTTAGTCCAAACTTCGTCCAAAATCAGGTAGGGGGTTATTTGGAGCGCTGATTACGAATCCAACGTCCGCTTCGTCGATTTCAGTAGGATACTTTCCGTTGGGGGGTGGTCGAGTTCAAGATCACCGATCACCCTCAGTTATCGGTATGGGTAGTCTCCTGCCGTAATCGTCCAAATGAACTTCGGCATCGTGTTCCGCATTCCGAGTAACCCACAGCCCTATACGAAGTTCGGTGATTCGGTGTTCCCGACCCGACCACCTTCAGTTATCCAGAGTAAAATCCAAGTCCTACCGAAATCGGCGAAAATTTCACAAACGGACGTCTGATCTGTAATCAGTGCACCAAATAATCTCCCAGATGATTTTGGACGAGGAACGAAGGCTAATTTCGAAAATATCGATTTTTGATGACGTCATAGATATATCTTGATCTTGATTAGTCCTAACGGTGTTAGTCACCGAATATATATATATATATATATATATATATACGGAAATGGGCAGTTAAGCTCACTGTTATTTCGAGCAGCGAGATGGCTTCAATTAATTCCACGAAATGTTATAGAGGCACTTAACGTTCCAACATTTAAGAAGAGACTTAAAGAAATTGATTAGAATTCTTTCGCGGTGCACTGATAGCTTACTTATATGGCCTCAACTGGGTGTGAAAGCCTAATATTTACTAGCTTTCGGTTTAAGTTCTACCTTTAATATTAGTGGGCCAAAAGTAATGAGACAAATTCAACAAATTTCTTTATCTCTTTATAACTCAATTACTTCTCAAAGGTACTGAGAAATGTATTCGCCATTAAGGTCAACGACCTTGCTGCCATCGATTAGCAAACGTCCCATCCTTCCAGAACTGCTTGGGCCGGTGCTGATCCACTGTCCGTTATGTTTGTCGAGGTCTGCTTGGGTCCTTGTGTCCCTTCCGACCATGAAGTCCTATAGGCTCAAGAAGTAGTCGTCGTCGCATGGCGAGATGTCCGGTGAATACGGTGGGTGAGGCATGTGAACGTAGCCCAGCTTATCCGCTGTCACTTTTGGCCGATGGAGTGCGGCGTTGTCGAAGAGGAAGACATTCTTGAAGCGCCGGGACCGAATAAGTGAGTCGCCCGTCCATCTCTTCTATTTCGCTCACCATGGCCTTGGTGTCCATCGCCCTGCTCTTTGGAAGCAGCTTCCAGTATACCGGTCCATGGGCGCAGACTCAAAAGCTCAGGTGCTTCTTGCCGTGAACATCCCGCTGAACGAAGTTCGGTAACAGGTCACCAGACCTCACCCAGACTCGCTGCTTGGCTGGGTTAAGGTAGAAGACGTACATCTTGCGTGACTATTGAGTCCAGGCTGCTCGGGGTTGGGAATTAGGCGAGATTTGCGCGACACAGGTCGACTCGTCAGACTGGGGTTTTGGCATGTTTGTGGAAAGTGGGAAAGTGGTCACTTCTCAGGTGGCCTTCAGTAAGTATCAAACAAACATTCAAATACGAGAAGCAAGAAACCGGACTTCAGGCGCCGCGACATATTTGGGCACGGCATGGAGAGTCTTATTACTGGTGGCCCTCCTTTATATTTTAAAACAAAAAATTAGGCCGTTAACCACTCTTCGATATAGAAGACTACGAAGGTTGAAAAATCTTAGGAGCTCCTTGTATTAAGATTTCCGTGAAAGTTCTCTTTATCCTTTCTAGTTTTATTTGTCTGTTTCTAGTGTGGGGACTCCATATTTGGGAACCATATTCTATAATTAGGATCACATACGTCTTATAAAGCTTCAGCAGTACTGCAGGGATATTGCAGTATGTATTTATTACGGTAGAAAACATAACTGATGAGGCCTACCGCACGGTGATGTTGATGTGATTATCAAAACATAGTCGAGATGATCGCCATGATCGCATGGATTGCTGTCTATACCCAAAACATTACTGTTGTCCTATATTTTGTCATGTGCGTGTTTCCCATATGAAAAGTAGACGTTTTTGAAAGATTAATTATAATTTCCCATGCTGAAGCCCACTCCGTCATTTTTAATATAGATTTCATTAAAAAGCATTATAACCTTTTCATTTAAATTATTATAAGTTTCATATATTTTCACGTCGCTGCAAACAGCTGTACCTTTACTGAGGGATGAGTTATCGGACTTGCTGGCAAATCATTGATATAAATGAGAAACAGTAAAGGAGAAAGAGCACCTCTTTGTGCACCACTACTCCACTGGTGCAGTCATAAGATTTGAACAAGGAGTTTCCTACTTTCACCGTCATTTTTCTATTCTGTGGATACGAGCTGATCTAGTTTGATAATGGACCTCCAATACTCATGTTCTTTAATTTTGAAAGTAGTTTCGAATGACACTGCTTTGTTGATAGTAACTTATCCCTTATGATTTTCTCTAAAACTTTGATTGTTGGTGCGGTAATGCTAATTGGACAAAAACTGGTTGAAAGAGAGTTCTCTTTTTGGAATGACAGTTATAATGGCTTCTTTCCAAAGTGAACGAACTTCTCCAAACAGCAAAGGCGCTTTTAGGATCATTGCAAGAGGTTTATACACATTTCCCATATGTAATTTGAGGTATGCCATCGTAAATGACGGAACAGGAGCACATTAGCTTTTTAGTGCTTTTAGCACTTCGTCAGGAGAAATCCTAATTTTATTAAAATTTCTGGAAGGTTGGGATGAGGTAGGAAAATTGCCATCGCAATTTTGACAATCGGTTGAGAAAACGGAAGCAAAAAATTTGGCTAGGGGCATTAGCCTTTTCAGTGTCTTCAACATATCTGTTGCCAGCATCATCATGTACAGTACCGGACATGTCTTTTGGCCATAGGCCGGGAAGACCGCGCAGATCAACATAAGCCGCTTTGGGACGGTCCAAAGCGGCCTTTTTGAATAGCTTCTTTAGCAATTGGATATTCCTGAAAAAAGCAATATATCTGAGCTCAGCAGCTCGAGCTCCATCCATTGGTATACAGATTGCCGATGCTCCATGCCTTTTTCATCGTTTTTTTTTGCCGATTCCTCTAATCGCAGCTGGTACCTTGTCGTTTGTCTACATTCCTACGCGAGTGAAGACTGATTTTGCTTAAAATCTGGATGCAATGGTTTTTGGTTGTGCTAGTTACAAATTTAATTCTCTTTTTCGATATTCTACCCAATACGTGGTAGGCTCGCACAAGTAATGGTGGTGAGTTCGGAAACGCAGAGTTCGTCAAAAATCTGCGTACAGAGGGTTTTAGGGGTGCTGATAACGAAAGTGATGTTCTCTTTTAATGTTTCAATCAATAAGGTACGCCGTACAACTTCCTCGCTGCCTAAACTGCTTTAGCATCTTGCGCCATATTAGATTACGTGTTATCCATTAGAAAATCCAAAACCTACCGAAATCGGCGGAATTTTCAAAAACGGACGTCGGATTCGGGTGCGTTACGTTAGGTGTCTCCACTGCTGTAGAAGGTGGAGCGACGCACTCGATTACCGTAGGCTGACCGGATGGCGCGCCCGCCTCGCACGAGATTTCGCTACGAAATTATGCGAGTTGAGAAGAACTCCCATTTCCTCATTTCTTTTGTGTAAGGTTTGGGTCCTGCGATTACAAAGACGAAATGATGAAAGAAGCAACACACATCAAGTTCCTTGATTTTCTACAGTTCCTTAGCCTTCGACGGCTTTATAGGTTTCGCTCACCTTTCAATTCTCGTATGTGCTTTCCTTTGCTTGTTTTACAGTTTGTTAGTTGAGTGCAGTCTGTACTAGCATGTGGATGCGATTAGTTCGATCTTTATTGCCTTTGTTAAAGAGTATTATAGGGCGAACCTGCATCAGAAGTCCCTCAACGTCCCAAAGCATATGATAAATAGAACATCAAAGAAAAAGAAGGGCAAAAAAAAACGAGTAAGTTCCTCACTCTCCATCTACAGAAAATCTGCTCCGCGGCGCATAGTCTCCTCTGTTCATCCGTTATAAAGGCGGGCTAAACAACCCGCCACGATACCGTAATCGAGGGGGCGGGGCGGCGGCGCGCTACCGTAACCCAGGGAGACACCTAACGTACGAACCCAGGGCTCCCACTATCTTGATGGGAAATTACCAAAAATTCGCGATTTTTCTAAAATTGGTCGAGAGGGACAGCATTTAATGGAGATTTTTGTGCTAAACAGAACAATACCATTGCGAGTGTCAAAAAATCAAATCTTGGTGAGTAACGGCGGAAGAAACTTAGCCGATGCCCTCCGCCGCTCTAAAATGGCAGCTGGGACTAAGCTAGGTTAGGCAGCTGGAGAGTTGTGGGCACTTCATCGTAAAGTGCCCTTACTGAACAGCTTGCGTACGTATTCGTAGGCCGTTAGCTCACCGCGTCTTCATGTAGGGGTCCATTGAAATTGGAAAAATCGTGTCACACTAGGCTACCTGTATTTTCGCACCGCTGTAACTTTGTCGAATCGTAAGCTACGTTGCTGTGTTTCAGCGCTATTCTTGAACTTTTTACTGCCTACCAAATTCACAAGCTGCATCCGGAAAGGTTCACACTTGACAGAGTTATCGCGCTCAGGTCACGTCCGCGCGTCCAGTTTAGCACAACAACGGTCGATGTTCTCCGCGCTCTTACTCGACCGGATTACAGCTCTTGCTGCTAGCAGTAACACCATTCAGTTCACCACGAAAAGCTCCATCGAATGGTATCAAAATAATTCCGGTTCGAAAACGTCGATTTTCGAAGACGTCATCGTCCATCTGCCGCGGCGAAAAACGCCCGCGTCTTCGATGCGAATTTGTCGAAAAATCGATACTTCCAGAATTGGCCGAGATTGACACCATTCGATAGAGCTTTTCGAGCTGAGCAGAACGTTGCCATTGCGAGTGTCGAAAACTCAAATATGGGCGAGTAAGGGCGGAAGAAACTCCACTGCTGGCCTCCGCCGCTCTAATATGGCAAAAGGGGCTAAAGCAGTTTAGGCAGCTAAGGAGTTGTACGGCGTACCTTATCGAAAAGGTTAAAAGAGAACATCACATTCGTTATCAGCGTCCCTAATACTCTCTGTACGCCGATCCTCCATTACTTGTTGAACCTACCAAGTATTGGGTAAAATATCGAAAAAGAATATCAAATTCGTAACTAGCACAACCAAAAACCCTTGCATTCAAATTTTGGGGCAAAATAAGTCTTTAGTCGAGTAGGAATGTAGACAAACGACGAGGGACCAGCTGCGATTAGAGGGATTGGCAAAAAAATCGATGTGATAAAAGTTCATCGATTATCGGCAATTTGTATATCAATGGATAGAGCTCGAGCTGCTGAGCTCAGCTATGTTGCTCTTTTCAGAAACATCCAATTTCTGAAGAAGTTATTCAAAAAGCCGCTTTGGACCGTTCCAAAGCGGCCTATGTTGACCTGCGCGGTCTTTCCAGTCAATGACCAAAAGACATGTCCGGTACTGCAGCACTGGAAGGTTACCTATCCCGTTAAGTGTACAGCTGATCTAATTAAATAGGCGTTTATTATCTGGTTCCTTGGCCATGCGTCTTTCCTTGCTTGCTAGGAACTGTTTAAAGTGACTATCCAATCTTGAGTAGGCTCTCTTATATTGAGGTTTGGACAATGGATCTGAAAGAGTTCGAAATAATCGGCATTTCTGCGTAATGAGATTTGTAATAAGTTTAGGGTATCTTTGCTTCGGTGCTTCCATGAAAATGTACGTACATTTGAAAGCCACGATACGCTATTAGGCAAGATCGTTTGTACAGCAGATGTACAGTTTTGAAACACGTTCCACAAATTCATTGAGGAGAAGTAGGATGATAGGGCGACGTAGCCTGCTTGAGCGAAATTAGGTAATGGTATCTTAAGCGGAATTGGCAAGACAGAGTCAATTTCAAAATTAACAATGTTGTGATCAGAAGATGCGAAAGTTGCAGACGTTGAAACATTTTGTACGCTAGCCCAGGAGGAGGATGATATTAAGAACGGATTTTAAACGCGTGGGTTCACATACTTTTGTTTTAGATTGCAATTAAGAAAAAAGTCTAAAATTGTTTTTGAACTTGGTGTAAGTGTATTGAGAGATTTACAGTTAATGTATTTACAGTTAATGTCAAGATTCCTACGATTATAACATGGTTGTGCGAGGAGCATCCATAACTCAGGTAGACGATGAGTTCTTCGTCATCAAGAGTGCTTGAGCTGGGTGGTCTATATGCCGAAATTATAGTAGAATTCAGAAGACTGGTGGAATCTATCACTTCAATGCATAAGATGTCTGAATGAAGACTGGAAGGAGAAACAATGGGGAATACGTTGATGTAGTCCTTAGCGAAACAACATACTCCTCCACCTTTACGATCTGTGCGGTCTGCATGGAAAACTTTGTGTGCCAAGTGTCCAATTAAATCAGGGTTGTTCGCCAAGGTGTGGATGAGCACTGGTGGGAGGTTCTTCAGGTGTTCTATTCTGATCCTGTCGGGATCGGTATGTGATTCTTCACCGACGAGAAATCGCGTCGGATCTCGGAATGGAGATCAGAGGGCACGACGCATCCTTTCTGCAGAAGATGGCGGAGGAGTGGACTAGGTTATCGAAGAGTTTGGAGTAGAAAGTCTTGGATGACTTCTACATGGTCCTTCTGAAAGAGGTGACGGTTCCATCAGGGGTCGGAGCGCAGCCATCTTGGTCTTGAAGTTGGCGAAGGTCCGGCGGGCATTGCGGATGCTCAACTCTGCCTCTGCACCTTAAGCCAACACTTCCACTCTTCCCTCCTCTCTGCATAGCTTCCTTAGTAGTTGCCTTACAAGGGAAGCCCATGAACTTCCCCCAAGGATTGTCAACGAGACGTATATGGTCTTGTAGGGCATCGGACGAGGATCACAGAACTGTGTTTCGTTTTTGCTAAATGCCCCTAGGTGGTCTAAAAATGTCAAAAAATGGTATCACTTCAGGGCGGGCAGAAAGGGCAAAAGTGACACCTGGAATGGCCCTGTTGTGCTCAGAACTTGACCTACAAAAGGATTGGAGCTCTAATTAAAGCTTGATTATGGTAATATGATAACTTCCTACGTTTCCTAGACAGTGTACACTCAATTGATTCATTTGCAACGGTGTCCCCAACGACAGGATGGACGAGTGGATAGCGAGGCGGTCTTGCGGGGGGGGGGGGGGGGGGAAGAGGGTTCGGTTCCGGAGGTAGGGTTTCCGTCCCCCCCCCTAGGTGGACTGTTGACATTTTTGTAAATGAAAATTACATTTTGGCTTCGGTAGGGTTCCTTCTATCCGCAGTTTCAACCTGTTGTCAGATGTGGAAGAAGCTGGTTTTGTTGTGTGGAGCGATATCGCGCGTCCATTAAACGACGCCTGTCTCGCTGAGGAAGGTTCCTTTAGATGCTATCCCCATATATCCTCTTTGGTATGTTCTCAATTACTTTTGGAAGTGTTTCTCACTATTACCTCAATCGCTAACACCATCGACAAGCACTGATTTGACCCATCATCAAGACATGGTCATTGCTCTTCGGATTTCTTTGCAGACAGCTTTTTATTCTTCTCACAAGTTTCACAATTCTACTAAATGTTACCAAGAACAACATATTTTACCCACCTCATATCCACCTTATGGTATTTGTCTAGCTGTGTATTTTTTCCTGACCATTCTCCTATAGACTTACAGGAGACGGGTCGGGGCATTGCAGATAGGAGCACTTGCACTTACTTCCTCAATTACGGAGATCGAAAAAGATTTTTCGTCCCAAATTCATCTATAGGGCTATCTGGGATGCAGAACACCAATCTGGCAACCATTTTCGTTGAAACGATGGATGGCAGAAAGTTACGATAGTTTTGTGTAAGTAAAGGGTTGTACGCAGAATAACTGGCACTGCTGGGTTTCACGGCTCCAGAGGTCAAGAACAGGACGAAAGAAAAAATTTCGCCCAAACATCGCCTGCGGGGTTAATTCGGGTGCTGATCACGAACATGATACTTGTTTTGAGAATTTCGGTATATTACGGCAGCTTACGGCAGATATGGGTGAGTAAAGCTGTCAACATTAGTGTGATCGCTTCCTTCTCCAATGTGCTCAGACTTATTTTCCAACCTTCGACTTCAGCCTCTGATGGAAAGAAGTGCAAGCAAAGTGATAACTTAGAAAAGGAGTGACAGATTCGTGGTCAGCAGCTTAAATAATTTCCATACGGAATTCTGGGCGAAATCGGTAGTCATGACTTCGTCCCCCTTATTCACCACTATCCAATAATACGTTACCCCATCGAAGCCAAAATGTACTCCCCTTTTGCAAAAATGAGAACAGACCACCTAGCAAATCCCGAAACTCCTCCGGAATAGAACCCTCGACCCTTTCCCGCAAGACCGCCTCGCTAGCCACTCGACCATTCAACCGCTGGGACCACCGATGCGAATGAATCACTTGAATGTACACTGCAGCTTCGTCTAGGAAACGTAGGAAATTATAGTATTATTATAATCAAACTTTAATTTGAGCCCCAAACGTTTTGTAGATCAAGTACTGAGCACGAAAGGGCCATTTCAGGTGTCACTTATGCCTTATCAACCCGCTCTGAAGTGATACAATTTTTTGCCCATTTCCGACCACCCAGTGGCCCGTAGCCAAAACTAAGCACAGTTTCTTTTCTCATCCGATGCTCATAAGACCATATAGGTCTCGATGAGAATCTTTATGGGGCTTTCGTGGGCTTCCCTTGTTAGGTCTATATGCAACGTTGCCTAAAAACATGCAACTTTTATAGGCAACGTTGCTTCGAGTGTCTTCTGAGCCGTTTTCCAAGAACCTCAAGATTCAGGCCAATTCAACTGGCGGTGCGTTAGCGTGAAGGACGTGCCATACCATCATAGACGAGCTTCGCGCAACTTGTTGGCTATCGGACCCACCGAACCTCTATCAATCGCGTTGCCCCGGTTGCCCCTCTTAGCATCTTTGCTTCCATTACACTGAAGCTATTAATTTCCTTGATCAAGGGTCAGCACTCAGCACTGTGCCGTACCGTACGCTACGGGCCAGACCACTGCTCTTAAACCTTTGGTTTGAGGTGCTTAGGTATTGTTTTGTCGCAGAGCACACAAGTCAACGAACGCCAATTGTACCCGGCTTTACTCACGCGAGCATTCACCTCCAATTTTAGGTTGCCGTCGGACGTGACTGTTGATCCAAGATACTTGAAAGATGTAACTCGTGAGAGCTCAGTACCACTGATCTTAGTAGATCCGTTCTTATTCACATCCGTCGTTAAGTATTCCGTCTTTTCGACGTTTAGATTGAGTCCAAACAATGATAAACGATCGCACCATGCCTGTGCCTGTCGCCCGAGTTCGGCTTTCTCCTCACTCGCAAGCATGACGTCATCGGCATGCAGCAAGATCAAGAAGCTACCTTTTGGAAATTTCGTGAAATTGCATCCATGAAAACCATGAAGAGCAGTGGGGAGAACCAGATCTCTGGTGCACTCTGACAGAGATTGGACACTCCATTGAGGTGCCCGCAAGTGGTAGCACTCGGCTTATTGTGTACAAGTAGAGGATGCACACCCATTCAATATGCTTTTCAGCGACGTCGTGTCGATGCACCATATAACTTCTCTCGAATTGCGGTCGAAGGCCTTCTTCAAGTTCAGAAGTTGTTTGTTTCTTCACCGGTTGTTTCTCACGGTGCTTCTCTAGCAGAGGACGAACGGCGTGTATGGCATCAACGGTACCACAGCCAGCGACGAAACCATACTGATTGGTGGAAAGCTGGACGACGTCCCGGATACATCCATCGACAATTCGCTTGAAGAAAAAAAAACGGTTGGCAGGGCACCAACCATTCGACTTCCCAGGTCGGGCAGCAGGTCATCCGGACCAGTGGCTTTGACTAACTTCATCTTCCCCAGGGCTGTTTCGGTTTTGCTCATTGTGATCTTTTGAACGGGACCGTATACATGAGATGCAAAAGGAATGGCAAGATGGGCAGATTCAACATTCGAGATTTCCTCGAAGTAGTCGCCATCGCTTCACAGCCTTCTTTACGATCCATGAGAGGACCCATCAGAATATCACCGTTTTCGTCGTTAATGCCAAAAAATTTCTCGATGTTTTCTGCTTGGCGACAGCGAACTTTGGAGAGTCGGAACAGATAACGCTCACCGTCGCGCGTCTCCAATTTTCCTCACATGCAGGTAATGTGCGGCTTTACCAGCGGCCACTACCTTTTTTACCGCTTTCTTAGTTTCTCGCTAATTCCGCCAGTAATGAACTGTTTTATCACTAATAAATACATGATACGGTTATTTCTTTTCCCTATTGTTTTTTCCAACATCACCAATCCACATGCGTGCTTGCTTGTAGGCCCAACGTCGTGCATGTTTCGTTGTGTCGAGTTCGAAGCGCGCAGCCCGAAGTATTCCTTCGGTTGCATCATTCCAGGTTTTGTCAACAGTTGTTACCGTAGGCAACAAAATGCGATAAAAACAGCTGCTTTTTTCACTTTCAGTTGCCTTCATTTGATTCCAGCCGACCCGCGTCGATCGACATGTTTACTCCTCGGAGGTGTGATCTTCAGCGAGCACATCAGTGTAAGCCGTCTCATACGTCACGGTCTTCGTGTCTGTGACAAGGCCTTGGTCTCGACGCCTAACAATGACTAGTCAATCTGTATTTTGGCGTTCCTGCTATAAAAAAATAAGGAAGGAGTCATGCTTTTGAAATTTGGTGTTCACGATGGTGAAGTCGTGCGAATCTGCAGACTCAAGTATACGCTCACCACCTGGGTTTCGTGACCCATATCCAAATCCACCATGATGACCGCTGTAACCGTCGCTCTTTGCTCCGAGACCATTAAGGTCACCTGCAACAACAGCCATATTTTCCGACGGCACTTCCGCTGTTCTCTCATTAAGCAGGGACCACAACTCGTCCTTGGTTTGCTCGGAGAAACCTGTTTCCGGAGCGTACGCAGAAGCGAAATCGTCGCTACCCTACGGCGACAACAGTCTTCATTATGCTTTCATCGAAACATTCTCTGCTTGTATTCGCATCACGGAAATATCAGCACCACTAGTGGCCTGAAACTGCCGCACAGCCTTGAATCTGCAACCAATGTCTCTAGAATTGCAACACGACCACCTCATCTCCTGCATAGCACGCGGCCTGTTAACGTACATTCGATGCGAGTCTTGCCTACGTTACGGGACTTCTGGACCAGCTTAGTTGCCACCAGATGTCGTCCTCGCACCAGCCGCGCTCGCGTACTTGTCACCTTCATCAAGTTTTGCGAGTGCGCTAAGACTATCGCGGATGCCGTAGCTCTGAGACGTCACCAACCAAATGATGTGACGTCGTGGGCCGGCTGTCATGTCGCCTGTATTTGATTATTCGTGTTTAGCTCGGCTAGCAGAAGCAAGCAATTTCCAGCTGCACCACATGGAAGAACGGACATCGCCATCATTAAGAGATTACAATTTGATTTGCGTATATATCCGTACTGGCATACGATTACTCGTTATCTGCCGCGTCGGTGCGTGCCTTGAGGAAACAACATCATACGTCTACATGGGCCGTTCATCAATATGTACAACGATGTGAAGGAAGAACTATTAAGAAGGAGGAAGGCTGCGTGGTCGCCCTATGGCTCACTCAAAGAGGCCACCGACCAACTCTCGGATTCTTATCTACGCGCCCACCTATTCGATTCAACCATCCTCCCAGCGCTCTCCTACGCTGCCGAAACGTGGGCTGACACTGCGTCCACGTCAAAGTCCTTGCGTTCTACTCACAGAGCGCTCGAACGGTCTCTTCTCAAGTTCAATCGGTTCTCACAACACGGAATTGACCTCACTGTTCCGACTTACCCACGAAAGCCAGTTTTTTTTACTGTAGTGAATGAGAGAAGGCCAAAAGAGGACAAGAAGACGTTCGGGTGTTCTATTCTCCGGGTTTGGCGTTTGACGGCCGGCAGGCCGTTGAACGTCTGGTATATAATAAGGGAAAACGTCGTTGTGTCTGTCGCCACATAGAGACGGAATCACACTTTGGTGAATAAGTCGCGTGAATGAAATGGAGGTTGGACAGGCTTCGTATAATCCGTTTTGGAGAACCAACCATATAATATCCTGCTGTTTTATACTACATTGTCGTTACATTTTAGACCACTTTGTACTGCAGTAACGATAAAAAGACCCAAAGCAGAAAAGAATAACTGCTGCGGTCAAGGTATCGTAATATCGGAGTTCATAGCTCCCAATATAGCGGCCAGTGAACCGTTGAAGCATGGTAAATAAACAAATGCTAAAACGACAGTGAAAATGGATGTTATTTCACAGTCCACGTATATACGAAAATAGACTGGAGTCTATGTATTGAACTTCGAATATGGTGCACAGAATAAAAGTGAAAAAAAACTGAATATGAGTCCATCAAAGAGTTTGTTCATCAAAGATAACGATTTACCATATACGACCACAATTGACGTAAATCGTAATTATGCACACTCCTGACGACTAGTCAAACGCTTTTGGGGCTAACTTCGTAATTATTTGGAGTGGATTGTTGTTCACAAAACAATTTTTAAATTGAATAGAGTTCTTTTAAGGGCTTTAGCGTGTACAGCCTTTCATTCGACGGCTGGTGGCTCAACAGGTGGTTTGCACGTGATAAGTTCACTTATGTTAGGAAGCAGATAAACATCCTCCTACTTCAAAGTTTGTCCATCACGGTCATGTGGAATTATACAGCGTGCTAATTTGACAGAAGATTTATAATTATGTAAATTTTGACACATGATGCAGGGTGTTTTAAAAATGTATACACTTTTTGAAAGGTAATAACTTTATGCGCCATGCACTCGTCTGAAATTTTGTGTTTTACACTCGATTAATTGTGTTTCGCTTGAATACTTGCTATGATTTCTTTACAAAGTAGCCGTTTCGATTGATTTATGTTTCTTTAATGGTGTAAAACTTTAAAAAACACTAATGCTTGCGAAAAATGCTGGGCATCCTACAAAATGCAGGTGTTGTTTGAAAGGTTCTGAAATTGCTGTTAGTGAAGCTTTTCAAGATGTTTGACACTCATATAAAAGCACAAGGTAACGTGATTTCTGTTGCCTATCAAGAGTCAAGATTGCGTCATACACATGTTGAAAGCTTGCATTTCAGGCTCGATTGATTGTGCATGAGCTGAGTGCTTGTTATAATCTTGTTATTACTTGGCAAGATTGACTTGCGCTGCACCTAATTTAACGTTTAGAACTTGGCAATCACGTGAAAGACACGAGAAATGCAAGTTTATTGGTTGCACAATTCAAATATAAGCAGGAGCCCCATTTTTCAAGACGGAATCTGCGGACTGATGAAGCAACGCGCAAGCTGAATGGAGAAAATAAATGGCATAATTACAGCTACTGAGCGACGGAAAACGTTAAAAGAAGCGCAGCGCAGGTCAAGTAATAACAAGATTGTAACAAGCACTCAGCCCATGCACAATCAATCCATTCTGAAATACAAAGTTTCAGACAGGTGCAAGACGCAATCTTGACTCTTAACAAGCAACAGAAATCTCGTTATCTTGTGCTTTTATGTGAGTCTCAAACATCTTCAAAAGCTTCACTAGCAGCAATGTTAAAGCCTTTCAAACAGTACATGCATTTTGTAGGATGATCCGAATTTTTTGCAAGCATTATTGTGTTTTCAAGTTTAAAACCTTTAAAAACACAAATCAATCGATACGGCTACTTTGTGAAGAAATTACAACGAATTTTCAAGCGACACACAGTCAATCGAGTGTAAAACGCAAAATTTCAGACGGGTGCCTGGCGCATGCCATACCGCTTCTATGTCAGAGAATTTCTATTTTCTTAAGCTTTCATATGAGTTCTTAACTTTTTAGTACCTTCAATGCTAGCAAAGTTATCACATTTCAAACAGTGTATACATTTTTTGAGAAACCCTGTATGTGGCAGTATTACAAAATGGCCCTTCCCGCCCTATAATAACTTACCACCCTTTGCTGTTCTGTTGTGTCGTCGTGTTCGAGTATTGCATTTCCATCCTAGTTTTGAAGGGTTGGTTAGTTTTCTTTGGTGCTGAATTTTTAAACATCCTAATATTAGGGTGGGCCAAAAGTAATGAGACAAATTCCACAAATTTCTTTAATCTTTTTGTAACTGAATTACAACTCAACGGTGATGAGGAATGTATTCGCCATTAAGGTCAATGACCTTGCTGCCATCGCTCAGCCAACTTCCTGATCCCACACTTCCAGAACTGCTTAGGCCTGGTGTTGATCAACTGCTCGATATGGTTGTCAAGGACTGCTTGGTTTCTTGTGTCCCTTCCGACCAGGAGGTTCCGTAGGCCCAAGAAGTGGTGGTAGGAGAGATGTCCGGCGAATACGGTGGGTGAGAACGTAGCCCAGCTGGGCAAGCTTATCCGTGGTCACTTGTTCCCGATCGGGTGCGGCGTTGTCGAAGAGGAGGCCCTTCTTGAAGCGCTGAGACCGAATAAGTGCGAGTAGCCGGTCCATCTCTTCTATTTCGTTCACCATGGCTTTGGAGTCCATCGTCGTGCTTTTGGAAAACAGCTTCCAGTATACCGGTCCATGGGCGCAGACTCAAAACTCAGAAGGTGCTTCTCGCCATGAACATCACATCGAACGAAGGTCGGTAACAGGTCACCAGGCCTCACCCTGACTCGCTGCTTGGCAGGGTTAAGGAAGAAGGCGTACTTCTCATCTTGCGAGACTATTGGGTCCAGGCTGCTCGGGGGTGGGAATTGGGCGAGATTTGCGCGACACAGGTCGACTCGTCAGACTGGGGTTTCGGCATGAGACAGACTGGGGTTTTGGCATCCTTCTGGAAAAGGCGAAAGAGGTCACTTCTCAGGTGGCCTTCAGTAAGTAGCAAACAAACATACAAATACGAGAAGCACGAAACCTGACTCCAGTCACGACATATATGGGCACGGCATGGAGAGTCTCAATACTTTTGGCCCACCCTAATAATTGATGTACTCATCACTCCAAATTGAAGAAAATTTTCGCTTCTATTATTTACACTATTTACTTTACACTATCCGGCGTTATTCGTATCCGATGCGAGGATAAATCGTTCATCCAAAAATCCAGGGCCTGAAAAATGGCTTGCCCGAAGTATCGGGTTATCAAAAAAATAGGCGTAGGATCCAGTGTCTAATAGACTTTAGGAACATTCAAGTCCATGTGCAGTTTAGCAGACCCGCGCTGTTTCGAGCGCCCTCTAGGCCACTTTCCATTCACGTCGAAGTTAAGGCCTATCTTGCAGACGCTATTTTCATTTCCACGCAGAACACGGCCGCCTCATCGCAGGTGAGCTTCGCGGCGGCTATGGAGCCTTTTATATTTACACCGCGGCGCAAATCTCTCTTTAAAATGACGCATCGCTGCGCGATTGCGGCTGAAAGGTGAGCGTGAGCGAGACTCACGTGCTTTTGCGCACAACAGGCGTACTCGCAGAGTATGACGGCCGAGACGGACAAGTTTGACATCTAAAGAAATAGTACCGCTCAACTACGCATTCGAAGTTCTTCCACGATATCCATTAAATGCAGAATTCATGGCACCTCCCAAACAAGGATCGATTAACTGCGCTCCCTATTCGATATTGTATATTTCTAAAAGCAACGAAATAAGTGCAAGTCCAAACAGGAGCGGCGTCTACCTGCATTCTCACGAAAATCATGGCAGGAATAAAAAACGTGCAATATGAAGTACAACCATGCAAATCTTATATCCTCTACTCCCGACAATTGATGGAATGATGGGTGCGTAAAACAGCGTTCCTAGTTGAGGGGTCAACGGTGGAAAAATACGACAGAATGAAACAAAACCGGGAGCTAATCAGAGCAACTTTGCTCGTCGCTACAGTCGAGCAGTTCACGCGATCTCTTCTGGTTAGAAGACGCGTGAAGGCATGGCTTGACAAGAAAGAGAATTCTGACGCGAAGGTGTAAGAGGATTTATTGATTTTCATGAGAATGTCAGGTGGACCCCTTGTGCACCACGAAATAAGGAAAAGTCTTTCTTAGCGCTAACATGAAGAAATAGGAAAGATAGGAAAGAAATAAGAAAAGAAAGAACAAGAAGTGTCACTCGTGACCGCAATAGATCACGACAGATGATAGCGCGATTTGGTTCAGTTTAAATTCCATTAAAAAAAAGAAAATGGATGACTAGGAACCCCTTCTAGAGGGGCGAGAACTTAGAGAGCTTGGCTCGGCGGCATAACGAGCCCACAAGCTGTCAATCAAGCTGTCGCATCTCGACTAAGGACTTTTTCCGCGACGACCCTCAAGGTTACCGCGGTTTTACCTCAAACTCTTCAAATCGAACTGAACACTGAATGAGAAGGCTAATCACTCCCTTTCTGGAATGTGCCACGCATTCTACTTCTATATAAAGACATGCACTCCTGTCTCAACCCCCCCCCCTCACCCCTCCCCGAAACCTAGAATTGCCCCTTGGGGAACCCAAAAAAGAACGCCATTCGGCAAAAATGGCAACTGTATCACCCGTCTTCAACAGCGTCTCTGATCTTCGAACGTCGACGTAGCTCTGAACTCCGAAGGCCTTCTCTCAGTTGCGTGAACAGTGTCGAGCGCGAACGTTCTTCGTCTTCTTCATAATTTCTTCGACGCTTTTGAAAGCTCTTCCAGTTGCTCGTCTCCTCCTTCCTAGATATTACGCTATGTCGTTGGCCATATAGACTTCGCGACCCAGATACACGTAGCTGGAGCATTCGGAGATGTTCGTTCCGTTGAGCGAGAATGGGGCACCAGAAACTTGTCCGTTCCTCATGAACATCGTCTTCGTAAGATTGAGCTGCAGTCCAACGTTCCCACATACACGATCGAAGTCGGCCAGCATTCGCTTTGCGTGGCTGGCTTGGCCGGTCGTAGACCTTCAAACCCATGTCTTCTCATTCTAGTTCGCGCATGACGTTTTCGAGGGTGGCGGTGAAGAGCTTCGGGAGTGTTGCATCCCATGCCAACCCTTCTCTCGCGATGATGACGACGTCGTTGTAGAATGGTGAAATCCTGCTCGTGAATCCACAGTACAGCTCTCGAAGTACTCTAGGAAGGGTCTCAGGCGTAGGTCTGCACCGGGGAAATGTATAGTACTGCGAGAATCTCCACCCTTTATATTGTTGAAAAACATGTTTCGTTTTTGCTGTGTCCTTGAACCCAAAGAGCTACGAGCCCTCGAAATTGGGGGTACAGTATTGCACCGTCACCCGCATCTACCGTAACCTCTACTATGAGCCGTGTTTCACTCACTTTCAGCAGTACGCGTTACAGCAGGTACCAGCGACTAGGGCTGTCGAGGTCATCATCACCGATTTTGCCCAGACTTCTCCTAGGGGGGTTATTTGGGGTGCTGCTCACGAATCTGTCACCCGTTTTTCAAATTTCGGCCGACTACGGTAGATTAGGGTAGGTACGGGCGACTAACTACGGCCGTCGAAGTCATTATCACCGATTTCGCCCAAGCCTCTACCAGGGGGATATTTGGGATGGCGATCACGAATCTGGCATCCGTTTTTCACTAATGCGCTGGTGTACGTTAATTAGCAGTAGGTAGAGGTGATTAATGGTAAGGTCATGGTCACCGTTTTTGCTTAAACTTCGTGTTGAGCACGAACTCACCTTTATCTGACAATTTAGAGTGAAATAAGTGTGTAGTAGATGTGCAGGAAGCAAATCGGTAAAGAAGGCGGCAGTCGTGAGAAAATGCAAAAATAGTGCACGGGAGATGAACATCTGCTCCAGCACCTCTGAAGCAGCCTTTCAACCTGCTGAGCCATCGACCTGCTTGGCGCGCAGCCTTTCGCCACGTTCTGTACATCAGCGCGCGCACGTAGGCACGTGGGTGCACGCTGACGATGCACTACTGTACCCCCAACTTCGAAGGCCAGTAGCTCATTCGGTTCAAGGACTCAGCAGAAACGAAACATGTTTCCTACTAAGAGTGGAGCTTATACTCTCGTGATATTCATTCATTGAGCGTCGTAATGGTATATGGTCGATCGTGCTGAATCCTCTCCGAAATCTCGCTTGTTCGTATGGCTGTCAGGATGACTGGTGATCCTATTCAGGATGACTGGAGTAAACAGTTTGTAGACTACGGATAGCAGACGGACGATAGCTGCCATTGCGCACGTTTCCCTTCTTGTAAGCAAGACGGTCCTGCTGGTCTTCCACTGAGATGGAACCTTGCACGCCAACAGATAGCGTGTGAAGATCCGCGCCAGAGTGTTGATGAGCACCGACGGGAGGTCTTTCAAGTGTTCAGTTCTGAACTCTCGGGACCGGGTGCTGAATGTTTCTTCACCGACGAGATGGCGTGTCGGATCTCGGAACGGAGAGTAGATGGGACGACATAGCACTGCAAGATGGAGTTTTTCTGAACAGGATCTCACAAACACAAGTTTTATAGCCATCTGATAAGGACTAGTTCAAAATGCAGTTAAAGAGGATAGAGTATTTGAGAAGAACAGAAACTCCGCCTCCTTTTCTGCGAGAGCAGTCACAACGAATGCACGAGTATAGAGATCGAAGAGAGGTGTGATATCATTCTTCTGAGACCCTCGCGACTCTGTCACTAATACCAGGTCATAAATACCACGAATTAGAACAAGCACGGAAGAATCGTTATTACAAGAGAACAATTGCTGGACAACATGCACCAGACCAGTTTACTAAGGCCTATGTTATACTTCGGCGACGCGTCGCCGGCGGCGTTGCCGAGAGCTCCGCAGGGGGTGTTATACTTCCGTTGCTGACGTCGGTGACGTCACCCAAGGGTGGCAGAAAATGCGCTCCGATGGAGTGTTTTGATTGTGGGTTATTTATTTATTTATTTATTTATTTATTTATTTATTTATTTATTTCTGGCGTGAATTACAATCAATCACTCGCGAATAAAACACTAGCACAAACAACAAATATGAAAGTATGTAACTAAAACTATCTACAAAAGACCTCTTCGAGTTAAAACGTGCTTAAACTGGCAGACAGACATGTTATGAAAACCTTCCGATTCGCCTATAAGCAGGTTGAGTTCCTTAAGGATCCGATAAGTGAGTAAGTTAGACCTAACATGTGACCTTGCCACTTGGGGATACAATCTAAGTCTTCCTCCTCTACTCCTCGTTATTGGGACATCAAAAAACTCTATGCTTTCAATGGAAATTCTGTTTGTGAGAATTTTAAAAAGCATGATTAGATCAGCCCTTTTCCTTCTGCTTCGTAGGGAGGGTAGACCAAGTTGCTTGGCCCTTTCAACTCCGTTTGGAATGTTCGCATATCCAAGCTTGAATCGCCTCATAAATAGTTTGCGTGTGTAGTTATTTTGAACGCCTCCAAATAATTGGATGTGCTTCTTCGAGGATCATTAGTTTTTAAAGCCTTGAATAGGTTATAAGTTCGATAGTTAGCTGACCTTACAAGGGCTTGTAAGGTCAGCTAACTATCGAACTATCGAAGCTACAAGGACCTGGGTTGGTTCTTCATTCCCGGCACTGCCATCATCCCCACCAGACTTCGAATTACGAAATCGAGAAGTGCAAAAGACGACCGTCTTGCTACACCAATAGGTCATTCGCTAGAACACTGAGTGCTTGTCGAGGCAGTGGGAGTCGAAACCTTACCTTTTCTTCACTTTGTCACCTTCCTTCGCCTTTTTGTCCTTCTTACCTGTTCTGTTCACGTTTTCTAGACCTTTTCGCTTTCTTTCAGAACAAGTAACACAAAGTAAAACTGTGAAGAAAATAAGTAGTATTTCCTCGCTTTCTGAAATGATACTGCAAACCTCTACGAAGAGCTTTTCGAAATACAATTTACATTAAATAACTGTTAAATTTTTCTGTGAATTTCGGAAATTCCCCGTCAATTTAATTTAATTGCGATTCAACGAAAAAGGAATTTGCTAAACTCCAATAAAGAAATTTAACGAAAATGCTAGTAAAACCGTTAAATCGGTGAATCAACAGTCGTTAAATGTTCAACACTGCCCCGCACTTCTATTATTATTCTATTTTGTCTACAATCAATTCTTACAGTCTCGAAGCAAATTGAGGAAAGCACACAATGTAAGCAAATTCGAGGCAGACGTGACCACCTAGCGTTTCTATCCGCAGTCTGGTTACCAAACGATGATTCTGCAATCAAATCAATTCAAGTCAGTCTTTTCCGCCCAAGCGTCGTCAGTGGGGGGTTATTTTGGGGTGCTGATCACAAATCTGACATCCATTTTCGAAAATTCTGCACCTTGTCAGGCGACAAGGTTCAGATATAGGGCAGATAAAGGGACAGTAGCTGGCCATTTGATCACTAGTATCGACAAAGATTTTGCCCTCATTGCACGCATGGGCTATAGTTGGCTTGTTTGTCGTCTCGAGGCATCGTGTACGGCATGAAGAGCTTCCTTTTACTGCCCAGGTTCGACTTTCATTGAATCTTAGCATGACGTTCCTGATTATCGACGCAGTGTTCTTGAGCTGTTCACCAAGATTGTTAACGACTTCTATTAGGCTGACGTTTCGGCGAGTTTCTCCTTCTTCGAAGCCTGGAAAAGTCGGAAACATTCGCAGAACTACTCGCTCAAACACCATTTCATCCTACAGAATACCTTCCTTATGGAAAGGTAAGACAAGATCAGATATGGGAGTTGCGAAGGGGCGACTAACCTGAAAGGCGATTGCCGTAAAGGACCACCGTTCACCCGTAGCTGGAGGTAACGTGGGTAAGTGAGCTTCAACCCCCGGGACCACCCGGCTTATATTCGCTTTAGATCAGATCGAATGGTGGATTAGAACCTACAGAGTTGAATGAAGGGTGCAGGTCTTGTGTTATCGCTAGACACTCCTCCTTAAGCTTGACCTGGGGATTCCTAGCCGTGATCCAAAGTGCATCCAGTGTCCTGCGAGCCGAGATGTCATTTTCTCGGGCCAAAATCGACACGAACACCAGGGGTATCCCATCCTGTGTTCTCCTCAAGGGGTCAAGACTTTGCCTTTCATAAAACCATCTAGATGTTCCTTGACTCTGACACAAAGGGGTCTGCCCGTTTCCCCTAGACTATGTTTTCCGCACTCATTGCACGTCATGAGATAAACCACACCAGATTTCATGCAATCTCCCTCTTTCCCATTAGGGCAAACGCTGCAGGATGGAGTTGAGCACGTTCTATCGTAGGCACGATTCCGGACTAGCTGCCCCTTCAAGGTTCTGGGAGGGATTTCAACAATCCTCACAAATTCTTGAAGACCAGCTATGCGGAGGCACTTTCGTATCTCAGCACTAGTTTCGTCGGATATGAAAGGCACACAGAAGGGTACTTTTTCGCGTTCTTCCTCGAGACGCGCTACAGCGTTAGCTTGCAGCCTGCGCACTTTATGCCAGCGTTGTGATGGGTACCCATTTACTTCTGCACTTTTAAGTGCCATTTTCCGAGAGAAAGATTTCTGTTCGCTGCAGACGAAAATAAGCTGGCAATCCGGAACATACTTTTGACAATGGCCTTTTCAGTACTACAGGGATGGGCGGAGCGGAAATGAACGAGGATGTTCTTGCTGCTGGATTTGCGGTACCACCCCGTTCCTATGTTCCCACGTGAGAGGTGTACTTCAACATTAAGGAAGGAAAGTCAATTTTCTGCCGGTTTCTCCCGTGTAAGCTTTATGTACTCGGACTGCCGGTTCAGCAGTTCGAAGCAGGCGTCCATTTCAGATTGAGTGGGACACACTATAAAGCAGTCATCGATATGCCTACAACAAAGTGTAGGCATGCGTTCCAAAAGTGGACTTTTCACCTTAGACATGAATGCTACCGCTAACCTCTGACGCATAGCCAACCCTATAATCTGCCTGTAGTACTCCCCTGACCACTTGAATACGTTAGACATTAGGCATTCATTCACCAACGTCATTACCTGATTCACACTGAGGCCGTGCAGGTTTACACTTCCTTCGTTCTCAGTGAGAAATTCAGATACGGCCTGCAATGCACTTTCCTTCGCTACGTTGGTGTACAACGAGGTGATGTCGAAAGATTCCATAACGTATCCATCCTCGACCCTGGTGGATCGGAGTTTTTGGAGGAAAGCATTGGTATTAGGCAAATGTGAGGGTATGAATCTGAGCAGCTGTACCAGGACCAGGTTTAATAACCAGAAAATGAGTCTGTAGGAACATGAACATTTACTGTAGGACCATCAACACCACTTATGATTGGCCTAACCTTGAAAGAGGAAGGATTGTCGATGGATTCTGCTTCTGGTGGCAATTTGTGGGTTTCAATAAGAACATATAACACGAGACACGTGGGCAGCTTGCACTTTAACAGTGTTATTATATCCTTAGGGAGGTTCGCCGACTTTCCAATCTCGGACCATTTCCGGAAAAGCTGACGATACTGCCTCACAAATTCCTTATGAGTGGAAGGGTTATAGATAGTTTGATCTTGGAAATGTGATCTCGTGATAGCTCTGTCCATCTCTTGAGACAGTAACTCTCCACCCTTGTCACTCACCGTGATTCTCATTGCTCCAGAAGCAACCAACTTCCTTATCTTATCTTAGCAACCAACTCTCTAAGACCGCACTTTTACGCTGCACTCAGATTGCTTGCCGTCCTTTTCCCCGCAATACGCCGCAGGATATTCAACGCTGATGTGGGAAAGATGCGAAACTTCGTATCCACCGCGCTATCAGGCTCCTGTGGCCCCAGGTACGTGGATGGAAAAGATGGGGGCGGTATTCCAGTGCGACTGACAATACCTTGCCCTCCACCACGCGCATCGGTTTTTGCTCTGCTCCGTAGGCGATCATATAGCGATTGTAGGTTCCCCACAATCTTACGCGACACTGCAGAGGATTGTGGGATTGATTGGGAGCGAAACTAGGACCCAGGTCCAACGCGGACAGCACATCGTTCGATAGCGTTACATTGCCAAGAGTCGCTTCCTTTTATCTCTCCATTTGATTATCAACACTTTTCTTGTTCGTCTCCACGGGCCTGACCTTACTGAGCCTGTCCATGTTGGTGTTCTGACGATTGTCCTCAACAATAATAATAAAAATAAAAATAATAATCAATAATTAAGCAAAAAACCAAGTACGAACAGGAACAAACACCATAACTGACTTGACTCATATAATGTAATAGAAAAAAAGTACATGAAGCAAAAAAGTGGTCCGCGAGGGACATTATGAGCCATCGGTGGCTCATAGCATGTGCGTGCAAAATCGTTGCGCGCGGCTTTTTGCCGCAAGCCGTGATTGTCATCAATGTGTTAAAAATTTATCAGAAAGGAAGCATACTTTTTGCTGACTGAGGTGTTCATCCTACACGACTCGTTTTCAGCGTTCAGACATACGCTTCGTACACTTTCGTCTTCGTAACTCTGCTAAAACAAGAAGTAGGTTGCAGTCTCCGTACGTTTACTACTCATAGCACAGTTTCATCTGAGTGCGAAAACTGTCGTGGTCGGCATTTCTTCATCACTTTAAACATTTTTTAGGGCGCTCACCAACTCGAAGACTGGCCTATTTTTCCATTTATTTCGTTGGAAGATTCAGGGTTCTTTGAAAGCATTGATGAGGGCTAATTCAATAAGCTGCTCTTGTTAGGGAGAGGTGGTCAAGGCCTCCCGGTGAAGCGGTGGGCGCATTAGGCGCAGTGTTGACGGTTATCGCAGTAAGGTCAAATGAGGAGATGAGCGCTGGTTGGGTGGCGCTGGGAGCCTAGCGTTGATCTAGCGCAGCTGATCTTAGCGCGCCCGGGCGGGAAGAATCGGGCGGCTCCCACATTCGAGTTCGTCGTTAGTTTTGGAGGAGCCCCACCGGACGCCGCCACCATCATCCCCCTCCCTTGCCCTCTCGTCGTCCTCCAGTTTTTTTGTTTGTGTGTTAAATATCGTTAATAATAAAGTGTTCGTGTTTATCTCGCGTTGTTGTTAGAGTACTATCACGGTCGTTTCCTCTACTTCGTGCAAGAACACACATCCTGTCTCTTGGGATCAGGGAAACAAGAACCCTACACTCTGGCTAGACCCATGAGGCCAGTAGATTATGGAGTTGTAAATGCTAGTGTAATAGTGAAGCAGAATTAGGCTTTTTAATGAACACTAATAAACGTTAGGAACTATAAAATGGTTGTGAACAAGCCGAATAACAGCCGAATCCACAACTATATCAACATTCAGAGATCCAAGATTCCTCGAAAGCTTTGCGTTCCCTTGAAACACATATGTAGAGCCAATTGTCGTGTCAGTATGTAATAATCAGGAACCGATGTAATCAGTGTGTTGATAAACACTGTTTCAGCCAAAAGAGTTTCTAACCATTTCTGTGGTTAGATAAAGCTGAAGCTTTTCGAAATTGAGCTGTGTGCAAAGCCTTGCCCGTTGTACAGATTTGTATAAGGTCCATATAGCATCTCAAATCGTTCAAGCGGAAAAATTCCCTGCGGTGTTTATAAGTATAGGTAACACGGAAAGCGGCGAAGGTGTTGAGGTGGCAACCACACCGAAAGGTCGCGCTGTATCTCCAAAATGCCGACAACAATTGTTGTTCAACGTGACACTCAATTCCGGTGAATGCGGCGACTACTACACAGCTCGAGTTGAAATGCGTGAAAATGGGGCACCAATACACCCTGTTATACAGTTCTACGCTCGTTACGGAATAGTAGTTGTTTTCTAAAGCAAACATAGCACTCGTAAACGTGAGCTCACCGATTCATCTCAATCTCTGAGCGCAAGTTTTAACAGTATGTCAGTATGATGCCAGTTCTCCAAAATGCATAAGGCTGGCGGAATGGTTGCGCCTTGCTCGTAAGATATCCACAAATAATCCTGCGCCATCCGCTACTGTCCACTGTGAAGTTGGAAATATGCCGAAGTTTGACAGTTGGCATCAGATTTCGTATGCTTGGAATGCATTCAAGACAGGGATCGTTATGCTATCTTCACATCACACAACCAATTTTTATAAGCTTCCGAATAGAAGGAAAAGGGTAGGCAGTGTGTTGTAAAGGTGAGAGCAAGCGTAGGGAAAAACAGACAGACTGTCTCCGATTGGATATTTCGAGAGCAATCTTGCAATCAGTTCGGCTCACGGTGAGCGGCCGTGCTTCCCCCCCCCTTCCTGTCAAGTGAGCCCTTTTATCAGTTCAGCTGGTAAGGGCTCCAGCACAGCTCACCGTGGCTGACGTGGGTTAAACGCTAACATGTCAGCAAAGGGTTCGCAAATGTGCGCCTCCTCTAACGTGCAGTCGACATTAAATACGGAACGTGCAGCAGATTTTGAGGCTGCAGAGGAAACTGTGAAATTTGACGCAATCGGCGTAGTACATATAGACACAAATACCTGAGCTAGGACTCCGAGGTGGATACACCATCGCAGTTAAAACTTCGGCAGAAAAACAAAAAGTGGACTTAGATTTTACATACATACATTTGACTGCCATTGCCGACAATACATGCCGGTAATACTTCTACCATCATCGTACTAATCATAAAAATGAAAGCCGAAAAACCAGTGCGTATCACTCATGTGCATGCGCCTCACTCTATGTAGTTATGAAGGACAGCAATGACAAAATATTCTGGACTACCTTAAGCAGAAGTTCACTCCTTCTTGTCATTGTAGACTTCAATGGTACTACATGTAGATGCAACACGAGGAGCTGTTTATGTGTGTGAATGCTGCTCAGCCGCGTTGTTCATGACGAGGCAATTTGGTTAAAATCTGAGAAGAGAAGCCTTCTGCAAATACGTCATTTCAAAACAGTAGAGGCGCACGAATGGCGTGTCATAACAGTGCGCAGCTCTAAATGTTATGTTGCTATGTGACCGTGATCGTAGATTTCTTCGCTGGATCACGCGACTTCAACAGATCAAAAGAATTGCACAACAGGTAGTGGACACAGCATAATAGAATCACAGGCACTATACTGTAACCGAAATAACCACTAGGTCTCAGTCATCCACAAGCTTTGCAACGTATTAAGCAAATTTTCCATCGCCGCAAAGAGGTTCCGTTACGACCAAAAGTGACTCGTCCAATTGATATCATATGACGAAGAATATAATCCTGTCAGGAAATCGCCCAAAGAGGGCCTCTGCGAACAACACCTCGCAATCCAGCAAGCCGTTAGAAAAGGTCGTTTTCGTTATCGAAGACAAGAAGTCGCTTACCATTTGCACCTTGACCATCTAACCCGGCAATCCTCCCGTAAGCTGCAGCGACCCACATGCCAAAACATGGAAGGAGGTTTTCATGGAGGGACTTTTATTACGTGACCTGACGTTTCGACGCGAATGTCATTTTCATGAGCGATACGTAGTCCATCACTGCAAACCATGTTGGACGACGTATGTGGCACGTCTTCTGAATCTTAATGCACGTAGGACAGCGCGTATCGTCTTCAGCACCCCAAACGTTCAATGAGAATCAGAGGACGTTATGCAGACGTAATCAAACGTGCGTCGGGATTGACAAGGGAAGGGCCTGAAGCGTATGTCTGAACGCGAGGAGCGAGTCATATAGGAAAAATCCTCACTCCTCAGTCGGTATAAAATGTGTTTATTTTCGGTCAAGTCGTTAAACCCAAGGAGTAGGGTTTGGTTCTTATGCGCTGCTGCACTTTCTTCAGACGTTTTTTGCGCATTTTTCCAACTGTATGCTATGGAGAGTAACTTTCTTGCTACTCGTTTATTGCTGACCGGATTTTTAACCACAAACCTTTGTCAACTTCAAGCCGATGTGCTTCGAAATCCTTTAGTATGTTGGCCGTCCGTTCGGCCAGCTGGATTTCATCTTTTGAAGATTCCTTGATTAAAGGTTGGCCACAAATTAGCGGGAGCAGGTGGATCACCACTTGAGCATCGGTATACATTGTTGGTGCTAGGTTTTAGAAAATCTTCAGCAGACCTCTGACTTCCAGGACACAAGCAAAGATGAGGGAAAGAGTGCATCAATACCGTTTAGGTTAACTTGCGGGATCCTACAAACCGCGTTTCTCACTCGAATCACCTCCGACGTTACATCCTTGTCTCTTTTGAAAATCCGAGCAGGATGACTTTTCCCGAGTCATTGGGCCATTTGTGGAGACAGAATGTGAGGAGCCTGTAGCCTTTATACGATGCCCGTATTGTGCTCAGTGATGCTTTGTGCACTTTGTACCTATATATCGCTGGTGTTGAACATTTCTACATCTTATGTTGAATACCATAGAATTCAGCTGGAAAATCAAGTCTAAAAACGAAAGGTGCTCTCCATAGCATACAGTGGGAAAAATGCGTAAAAACGTCTGAAAATGGTGTAGACGTCAGAATCCCCCAAATCTCAACCAGTTAGTCGAAATGCAAAAGTGCAGCACCGCACAAGAACCAAACCTCGACCTTCCTCGCATGAACCGACTTTGCAACCCCACTTCCACTGCGCTCCGAGCCGCTTGCCTGCAGAGTCATCGCGGGCAGACCCCCAAACTCGTGATGCACCGTATTCCATTGTGACTTCAAGGACCCGCTACCCCTTGGGTTTAACGAATTGGCAAAAAATAAACATATTTTGGAATTGCTGATGGATGAGGATTTTCTCTATATGACTCGCTCCCCCGTTCATACATACGCTTCAGACCGTTCCCTTGTAAGGTCGTGGTCTCCGATTTCGCCCAAACTCCCTATTCACACTAACCTACCGTAATCGCCTGTAACTTCAAAAAAGGATGTCAGATTCGTGATCAGCACCCTAAATAACCCCTTCTCCATAGAAGTTTGGTCAAAAAGGTGGGGTCTCTGACCACACACTGAGTCTACCGCGGCGTTGCGCCGCGCCCTTCCCTCAGCGGTGCGATTCGCCGAATACCATAACCCAAATTCCGTCAAATGTGGCGTTCTTCGGCGGCTGAGAGTAAGAGCGATGCGGCACCGCCGAACGGCGCGAAAAATCAACAGCTATGCCGATCATCAAGCCGCGCCGCGCGGCGGCGCAAGTATAAAAGGCGCCTAAAGGCCCTCCACACACTTCTGCGGCAACGCCACTCGCCGCTATGGTTAAGAATAGGGCAGGGACGCCGCCGGCGGCGAGTTCTGCGTCCCTGCTCTATGGTTAAGGATAGGGCAGCGGCAACGCCGCAGAAGTGTGCAGGGCCTTAGCCCTAGTTTATACTTGCGCCGCTACGCGGCGCGGCACCACTATCGCCATAGATATCGATTTTCCGCGCTGTCCGGTCGATATCTATCCCGACCGTCGTGCCGGGCCGCGCAGCGGCGCAAGTATAAACTAGGGCTTAAGCGCCTTTTATACTCTCGCCGCGGCGCGCCCAAATTTGACGCACCGCTGTGCGATTGCAGTTAGAAAGGGTGAGCGTGAGCGTTACTTAGCGTATGTTCCACTTCGTATTGGGGTCCACTTTTCTGTTGCGATGACGCCACCTTCCCGGATTCTGCGCTAGATCAGGTGGACACTAGGCACGAGATCTGAATGACACATTTTGGATTTCTGGTCGGATTTATCCGGTTTCGGATGAAACGAAATTCGTCGAAAAGTGGCGTTATCCGTGTCATCCGAAAGAATGAAAACTGCTGCCATCTCAATCATCCGGAGATCCGGAGTACTCAAAAATGCAATGTTTGTTCGGATAAAAGAGCTTAACTCGCAGTGTGGCGAAACCGAGCGAATATTAAGTTCTGGTTGAGCTCCAAGCCGTCGTAAATTTTATTTTTTATTTTTTAGGCAGATGAACAAGTCAGTGCATTATCTTTTTAAGGCGCCTTTTATACTACCGCCACGGGGAGGCGCGTCAATTTGGGGAGCGGAGCTGCCGGTCACGGCGCGCCCCGAATTTGACGCACCGCTGTGCGATTGCAGTTAGAAAGGGTGAGCGTCAGCGACGCGGGGCCACGAGCTTCTGCTCACTATGGTTCGTTCACCGTGACGGATGACGGAGAAGACGGTCCATGAGTCAATGGAGAACCAAAAGAGAAAGGATTCGTCTGGCTGATCAGCGGAACGCATCTTGCCAATGTTTGTGGTAGGATTTCTGTGGAGAGCGACAAATCCCCCTTTAAGGCTGGAGTCGAAGTTGTCTGCTCAACCTTCTGTTGAAACTGGTGAGTGTGGTATTGAGTCGAATCCTTGCAATACGAACGGCACTAAACCACCCTTTATTTTGCGACATGTGCGGGTCCAAAAGTAAAACTGCTGGAAGGTACTCATCAAGAAACTCTCAGAATTTTTTCTCATACGGCCATTCCGGGTCACTAAACATATCTTTAGCGTTGCAGCTGAAACTTCGGGAATGTCTACAATTCTCCATTCCCTTCCTAGGTTACCCAAGGTACGGGTGACTAAGGAAAAGGTCACCGATTCCGCCCAAACTTCAGCGTAACACGCAAAACGGATGATAGATTCGTGATCAGCACCCCTAAGAACCCCACTAGTCGAAGTTCGTACAAAATGACTCATCTCGGTGGTGAAACCTCCCACTCCACATCGAGTCTGCCGCAGCTGATCCCGTCGCGCCGCGCCCTTCCCTCCAGCGGCGCGATTCGCCGAATACCGTAACCCGAAATTCCGTCAAATGTGGTGTTTTGAGGCGGCGGAGTATGGAAGCGATGCGGCGCCGCCGGGCGGCGCGAAAAATCGATAGCTATGTCAGCCATGATGCCGCGCCGCGTGGCGGCGCGAGTATAAAAGGCGCCTTAAGGCCCCATTTATACTTGGTTGCGGCGCGACGCGATGGCCACGCAATGAGACCAAATTGATCGATCGCGTCGCACAATCAATACGGCCACTATACGTGGCGTCTCGTCGCGCCGCGACAAAGTATAAACGGGGCCTAAGGTCGGCAGCAGAGTTTTGCGGTTGTCGCGGACCCGCCATGACAACGGCGGGTTGTGCGGCGCCGCGAGGGTTACAGTACGCAATACTGCGTACATTTGCCGGCAGTTGCAACCTTTAAGAATGTCAGAGATGTAGTAAGCAAAACGCTTTTTGTTTTGTGAAGAAGCGTTCTCCAAGCCAAGTTAGGAGTTCTTGAATGTAAGTCCCGAAATCTAATAAAACACACCTTATTACTGAACAGTTTTGTACCATTTCGCGCTTGCTCTCACTTTTGCCGTTCTGTCACCACTAAGAGTTCCACTGTTGACAAGCAGCTCGAAGGTAATGTGGTAGCCCTTGTGATGACAGCATCCCCTCCGATGCCTTTTTGAGTCCGGGAGGTCTGTCCGATGCAGCTATAGCTCATACTAGAAAGAACGGTCTGCTTTGTTGTTGCATTTCTGTGCAAGGGCTTTCCCTAAACCTAGCCTGACGGCTAACTTGTGACAGAAAGGCTACGAAGATTTGCAGTGCAGCTAAGGTTACCTAATATCGTGCTAGGATTTTCGCATTACGTTTTGAATGCAGGATTCCATACGCCTCTATTTGTCGGCACTAACGGCGATTATATGGTTGTTAACCTCCGTTATGGACCCTATTATATTCCTGGCATGTAAATTCGTTAAAAAATGTTTCCAAAAAGATGAACCATAATCGACACCTCTATCACACCCCTCGTTGGTCTCACACGCAGCTCCTGGCACTGCGGGTGAGAGCGGCCGTGAACTACGGCAGCCCTCGGTGACCTTTGCGACTAGCGGCTCCGCGACAACTCGTCCGCGCCGCGGCTTCCACCACAGTGGCAGCGTGGTCCCCACTGCGCAGGAGGTATATGGGCGAGTTCTCCGGGTGCTGCCACGAGACTCTGTAGAGGCTCTAAGACAGGTCTGGTACCAATTCACCGACTCCAAAGGGATGGAAGGCTTGGTTGGCCTGGGCGGAAAATCCGAAACAGGAGCACACGTTATTTGGTAATTGGTGCACACGCAGCCGGCAGCTCCTCCAAATGCGCTCCACGCGTCCTCTTCTCCATTGCTGTCTCGACCATTACTAGATTATCTGGTGTTATCCGATCAGATTATCCAATATCATCTGAAAATCCGCGGTTTCAAAAATGCTCTATCCGAATCATCCGATTATTCGAAAAATCAGCGTCGGATCCAACGTCTAACATTATGTGGGCAACACGTAAGGGTATGGATGAGGTTCGCGCGCCGAGAGCCGCGATTGAGAAGACATGTCATAGAAGCCGCTCAATGTGCGTCGGAATTCAGAAAACGTGCAATAGACGACGTTCAGCGGGTATGTGGATTCAGAATACGTGTCACAGATGTTGTGCGATGCATCCGGATTGAACTGAAGTGCTTCACTCCAGACATCATTTAACGGGCGTCGGGATTGAGAACAGATGCTATAGACGTTGTACAAAAAGCGTCTGGATTGAGAAGAGATGTTGTAGACGTTGTGTAACGTGCGACCGGATTCAGAAGACGTATCACCGATGTCGTGCAGCGAACGCCCGATTCCAGAAAAGATGCTGCAGCCCATGGGTGTGCGTGGTTACGATTTACGATTTTTGGCAAATTTTTACGATTTACGGTTCACGACATTTTGGGTCGCAATCATAAATTTCCGTGAATGTAATCTTTGATCTAGCTCCAAATGAGGCGATTCAGCCTGGGTTATAAAGATGTGCCCATTTTAAAAGTCTCGCTCATTCCCTATGTTTGTTTCAGTGTTTAGGTTCTGATGCCGCATTACAGAAGACAAACTGTGCGCAAGTCACTCGAGTTCGACTTATCTCTTTGCTTAACTTAACTGACTTTTAGATGTCTCTAACACTGTAAGGGACGCCGTTAACAATACCGCTCACAACTAGCGTCGCATTTGGCGTCGGCGACGCTCTAGAGCGTCGCAGAGTCGGAACCTTGAGAGAGGAGACACTGAAAAACCGAGCACATCTCTGGATTCGGACCGTCGAGTAGAGTTCAAAAATCTAACTAATTTTAACTGCGCTCAAATGTTGACCAGTTACAGTGATTTTCTTTATAGAGACATTGAAAGCGATTCCCGTTAATTTCCACTGAATAAATTGATCCGTGTTAAAAAACGACATATTCGGAATCCTCATTGAATGGTCTTTTCTAAAATATGTGAAATAATTAGTGCTTTTGAGAAATGTCTCCGCTGACCTATATATTGCCCACTGCGGCAAACTTCCTGGCGCGCGCGATATAATTACACCCCCATGATAATTTTCGCTGATTAGTTGAACGCTCCATCAATAAGTTAGGAGATCTCACTTTTCTCAACTATTTTGGTAGGTTTGACTTCAGCGCGCCACTATGGCCTACTTAGACGTAAACACTGTCGAATTCGGCTGGAAATAGCCCTTCCTACAATCAGACGTCGAGAGCGATTTCCTGGTATCCTCCACCGTTAACTGGCATTCAGAAGACGTGCCACAGAATCGTCTAGGGTGCGTAGGGAAGAAGAAGGCGTGCCGCAGATATTCCGACATGCGTGTGGATTCAGAACACGTGCCGAAGGTATCCTCCGTCGTTAGTCGGCGTTCAGGAGACGTGCCGAAGGTATGCTCCGTCGATAGCCGGAATTCAGGAGACGTGCCGCAGACATCGTCAGGCGTGAGGCGGCATTCAGAAGACGTGCCGAAGGCATTGTCCGGCTTGAGTCAGCATTCAGAAGACGTGCCGCAGACATCGCCCGACATGCGTAGGGAAGAAGATGACGTGCCACTGACTTGGTCCAGTGTGAGCCGGCACTCATATGGCGTGCCGCAGACATCGTCCAACGTGAGTCGCCCTTAATAGGCCGTGCCGCTGACATTGTCCAGCGTTCGTCGGGAAGCAGAACACGTGCCGAAGGCGTCCTCCAGCGTGAGTCAGCATTCAGAAGACGTGCCGTAGACATCGCCCGACATGCGTAGGGAAGAATATGACGTGTCACAGAATCGTCCAGTATGAGCCGTCATTCAAAAGACGTGCCGAAGGCCACGTCCAGCGCGAGCGAGCATTCAGAAGACGTGCCGCAGACATCACCCAGCGTGCGCCGGCACTCATATGGCGTGCCGCAGGCATCGTCCAGTATGAGCCGGCATTCAGAAGACGTGCTGCCGACATCATCAAGCGTGTGACGGGAAGCAGAAGGCGTGCCGCAGACATTTCGACATGCGTGTGGATTCAGAACACGTGCCGAAGGTGTCCTCCGTCGTTAGTCGGCATTCAGGAGACGTGCCGAAGGCATCGTCCGGCTTGAGTCAGCATTCAGAAGACGTGCCGCAGACATCGCCCGACATGCGTAGGGAAGAAGATGACGTGCCACGGACTTCGTCCAGTGTGAGCCGGCATTCAGAAGACGTGCGGAAGGCATCGTCCAGCGTGAGTCAGCATTCAGAAGACGTGCGGAAGGCATCGTCCAGCGTGAGTCAGCATTCAGAAGACGTGCGGAAGGCATCGTCCAGCGTGAGACAGCATTCAGAAGACGTGCCGAAGACATCGCCCGACATGCGTAGGGAAGAAGATGACGTGCCGCAGACATCGTCCAGTGTGAGCCGGCACTCATATGGCGTGCCGCAGACATCGTTCAACGTGAGCGGGCATTCAGAATACGCGCCGCTGACATAATCCATCATTAGCGGCATTCAGAAGACGTGCCGCAGACATCATCCAGCGTGTGACGGGAAGCAGAAGGCGTGCTGCCGCGTGTGGATTCAGAACACGTGCCGAAGGTATCCTCCGTCGTTACTCGGCATTCAGGAGACGTGCCGAAGGCATCGTCCGGCTTGAGTCAGCATTCAGAAGACGTGCCGCAGACATCGCCCGACATGCGTAGGGAAGAAGATGACGTGCCGCAGACATCGTCCAGTGTGAGCCGGCACTCATATGGCGTGCCGCAGACATCGTTCAACGTGAGCGGGCATTCAGAATACGCGCCGCTGACATAATCCATCATTAGCGGCATTCAGAAGACGTGCCGCAGACATCATCCAGCGTGTGACGGGAAGCAGAAGGCGTGCTGCCGCGTGTGGATTCAGAACACGTGCCGAAGGTATCCTCCGTCGTTACTCGGCATTCAGGAGACGTGCCGAAGAAATCGTCCGGCGTGCGTCAGGAAGCAGAACACGTGCCGCAGACATCGCCTGACATGCGTAGGGAAGAAAATGACGTACCACAGAATCGTCCAGCGTGCGTCGGGAAGCAGAAGACGTGCCGGAGGCAACGTCCAGCGTGAGCGTGCATTCAGAAGACGTGCTGCCGACATCATTAAGAGTGTGACAGGAAGCAGAAGGCGTGCCGCAGACATTTCGACATGCGTGTGGATTCAGAACACGTGCCGGAGGTGCCCTCCGTCGTTAGTCGGCATTCAGGAGACATGCCGAAGGCATCGTCCGGCTTGAGTCAGCATTCAGAAGACGTGCCGCAGACATCGCCCGACATGCGTAGGGAAGAAGATGACGTGCCGCAGACATCGTCCAGTGTGAGCCGGCACTCATATGGCGTGCCGCAGACATCGTTCAACGTGAGCGGGCATTCAGAATACGCGCCGCTGACATAATCCATCGTTAGCGGCATTCAGAAGACGTGCCGCAGACATCATCCAGCGTGAGCCAGCATTCAGAAGACGTGCCGTGGACATCGCCCGACATGCGTAGGGAAGAATATGACGTGCCACAGAATCGTCCAGTATGAGCCGCCACTCATATGGGGTGCCGCAGACATCGTCCAGCGTGAGTCGCCCGTCATAGGCCGTGCAGCTGACATTGTCCAGCGTTCGTCGGGAAGCAGAACACGTGCCGAAGGTATCCTCCGTCGTTACTCGGCATTCAGGAGACGTGCCGAAGGCATCGTCCGGCTTGAGTCAGCATTCAGAAGACGTGCCGCAGACATCGCCCGACATGCGTAGGGAAGAAGATGACGTGCCGCAGACATCGTCCAGTGTGAGCCGGCACTCATATGGCGTGCCGCAGACATCGTTCAACGTGAGCGGGCATTCAGAATACGCGCCGCTGACATAATCCATCGTTAGCGGCATTCAGAAGACGTGCCGCAGACATCATCCAGCGTGAGCCAGCATTCAGAAGACGTGCCGTGGACATCGCCCGACATGCGTAGGGAAGAATATGACGTGCCACAGAATCGTCCAGTATGAGCCGCCACTCATATGGGGTGCCGCAGACATCGTCCAGCGTGAGTCGCCCGTCATAGGCCGTGCAGCTGACATTGTCCAGCGTTCGTCGGGAAGCAGAACACGTGCCGAAGGTATCCTCCGTCGTTACTCGGCATTCAGGAGACGTGCCGAAGGCATCGTCCGGCTTGAGTCAGCATTCAGAAGACGTGCCGCAGACATCGCCCGACATGCGTAGGGAAGAAGATGACGTGCCGCAGACATCGTCCAGTGTGAGCCGGCACTCATATGGCGTGCCGCAGACATCGTTCAACGTGAGCGGGCATTCAGAATACGCGCCGCTGACATAATCCATCGTTAGCGGCATTCAGAAGACGTGCCGCAGACATCATCCAGCGTGAGCCAGCATTCAGAAGACGTGCCGTGGACATCGCCCGACATGCGTAGGGAAGAATATGACGTGCCACAGAATCGTCCAGTATGAGCCGCCACTCATATGGGGTGCCGCAGACATCGTCCAGCGTGAGTCGCCCGTCATAGGCCGTGCAGCTGACATTGTCCAGCGTTCGTCGGGAAGCAGAACACGTGCCGAAGGTATCCTCCGTCGTTACTCGGCATTCAGGAGACGTGCCGAAGGCATCGTCCGGCTTGAGTCAGCATTCAGAAGACGTGCCGCAGACATCGCCCGACATGCGTAGGGAAGAAGATGACGTGCCGCAGACATCGTCCAGTGTGAGCCGGCACTCATATGGCGTGCCGCAGACATCGTTCAACGTGAGCGGGCATTCAGAATACGCGCCGCTGACATAATCCATCGTTAGCGGCATTCAGAAGACGTGCCGCAGACATCATCCAGCGTGTGACGGGAAGCAGAAGGCGTGCTGCCGCGTGTGGATTCAGAACACGTGCCGAAGGTATCCTCCGTCGTTACTCGGCATTCAGGAGACGTGCCGAAGAAATCGTCCGGCGTGCGTCAGGAAGCAGAACACGTGCCGCAGACATCGCCTGACATGCGTAGGGAAGAAAATGACGTACCACAGAATCGTCCAGTGTGCGTCGGGAAGCAGAAGACGTGCCGAAGGCAACGTCCAGCGTGAGCGGCATTCAGAAGACATGCTGCCGACATCATCAAGCGTGTGACGGGAAGCAGAAGGAGTGCCGCAGACATTTCGACATGCGTGTGGATTCAGAACACGTGGCCGAAGGTGTCCTCCGTCGTTAGTCGGCATTCAGGAGACGTGCCGAAGGCATCGTCCGACTTGAGTCAGCATTCAGAAAACGTGCCGAAGACATCGCCCGACATGCGTAGGGAAGAAGATGACGTGCCATTGACTTCGTCCAGTATGAGCCGGCACTCATATGGCGTGCCGCAGACATCGTCCATCGTGCGTCGGGAAGCAGAACACGTGCCGAAGCCCGCTAGGGTCCCCACAACTCAGCGTCGGTTGCGGCTTCGCCCGCAGCCGACTCTGGCCGGGCGGGCCACGCTTGAGCCATTTGTGGTCAGAAAGCCACCCTAACGTCGAGCCATTTGTGGTCAGAAAGCCACCCTAGCAAGCTCGACGTTAGGGTAGGTTTCTGACCAGAAATGGCTCACCATGGCTCACCATACCCGATGCCGGCGAAGCCGGCGAGCCTAGCGCAGCCCGCCCGGCCAGAGTCGGGTGCGGGCGAGGCCCGCAACCGACGCTTGGTTGTGGGAACCCTAGCGGCCTCGACGTTAGTGTGGGTTTCTGACCCCAAATGGCTCAACATACCCGATGCCGGCGAAGCCGGCGAGCCTAGCGCAGCCCGCCCGGCCAGAGTCGGGTGCGGGCGAGGCCCGCAACCGACGCTTGGTTGTGGGAACCCTAGCGGCCTCGACGTTAGGGTGGGTTTCTGACCCCAAATGGCTCAACATACCCGATGCCGGCGAAGCCGGCTAGCCTAGCGCAGCCCGCCCGGCCAGAGTCGGGTGCGGGCGAGGCCCGCAACCGACGCTTGGTTGTGGGAACCCTAGCGGCCTCGACGTTAGGGTGGGTTTCTGACCCCAAATGGCTCAACATACCCGATGCCGGCGAAGCCGGCTAGCCTAGCGTGGCCCGCCCGGCCAGAGTCGGGTGCCAGCGAAGCCCGCAACCGACGATGGGTTGTGCGTACCCTAGCGGCCTCGACCTTAGCGTGGGTTTCTGACCCCAAATGGCTCAACATACCCGATGCCGGCGAAGTCGGCTAGCCTAGCGCGGCCCGCCCGGCCAGAGTCGGGCTAGCCTAACGTGGCCCGAACGGCCAGAGTCGGGTGCGAGCGAAGCCCGCAACCGACGCTTGGTTGTGGGAACCCTAGCGGCCTCGACGTTAGGGTGGGTTTCTGACCCCAAATGGCTCAACATACCCGATGCCGGCGAAGCCGGCTAGCCTAGCGTGGCCCGCCCGGCCAGAGTCGGGTGCCAGCGAAGCCCGCAACCGACGATGGGTTGTGTAGCCTAGCGTGGCCCGCCCGGCCAGAGTCGGGTGCGAGCGAAGCCCGCAACCGACGATGGGTTGTGCGTACCCTAGCGGCCTTGACGTTAGGGTGGGTTTCTGACCACAAATGGCTCACCATAGCTCACCATACCTGATGTCGGCGAAGCCGGCAAGCCTAGCGCGGCCCGCCCGGTCGGAGTCGGGCTAGCCTAACGTGGCCCGAACGGCCAGAGTCGGGTGCGAGCAAAGCCCGCAACCGACGCTGAGTTGTGGGGACCCTAGGGGGCTCGACGTTAGAGTGGGTTTCTGACCCCAAATGGCTCACCATACCCGATGCTGGCGAAGCCGGCTAGCCTAGCGTGGCCGGAACGGCCAGAGTCGGGTGCTGGCGAAGCCCGCAACCGACGCTGGGCTGTGCGTACCCTAGCGGCCTTGACGTTAGGGTGGGCTTCTGACCACAAATGGCTCACCATAGCTCACCATACCCGATGCCGGCGAAGGCGGCTAGCCAAGCGTGGCCCGCCCGGCCAGAGTCGGCTGCGGGCGAAGCTGCAACCGACGCTGAGTTGTGGGAACCCTAGCGGCCTCGACGTTAGGGTGGCTTTCTTACCCCAAATGGCTCACCATACCCGATGCCGGCGAAGCCGGCTAGCCAAGCGTGGCCCGCCCGGCCAGAGTTGGGTGCGAGAGACGCCCGCAACCGACGCTGAGTTGTGGGGACCCTAGCGGGTTCGACGTTAGGGTGGCTTTCTTACCCCAAATGGCTCACCATACCCGATGCCGGCGAAGCCAGCTAGCCTAGCGTGGCCCGCCCGGCCAGAGTCGGGCTAGCCTAACGTGGCCCGAACGGCCAGAGTCGGGTGCGAGCGAAGCCCGCAACCGACGCTGAGTTGTGGGGACCCTAGCGGCCCCGACGTTAGCGTGAGTTTCTGACCCCAAATGGCTCACCATACCCGATGCCGGCGAAGCCGGCTAGCCTAGCGTGGCCCGCCCGGCGAGTCGGGTGCGGGCGAAGCCGCATCCGACGCTGAGTTGTGGGGACCCTAGCGGCCCCGACGTTAGCGTGAGTTTCTGACCCCAAATGGCTCACCATACCCGATGCCGGCGAAGCCGGCTAGCCTAGCGCGGCCCGCCCGGCCAGAGTCGGGTGCCAGCGAAGCCCGCAACGACGTTAGGGTGGGTTTCTGACCCCAAATGGCTCACCATACCCGATGCCGGCGAAGCCGGCTAGCCAAGCGTGGCCCGCCCGGCCAGAGTCGGGTGCGGGGGAAGCCCGCAACCGACGCTGGGTTGTGGGGACCATAGCGGCCTCGACGTTAGGGAGGGTTTCTGACCCCAAATGGCTCACCATGCCCGATGCCGGCGAAGCAGGCTAGCCTAGCGTGGCCCGCCCGGTCAGAGTCGGGTGCGAGCGAAGCCCGCAACCGACGCTGGGCTGTGCGTACCCTAGCGGGCTCGACGTTAGGGTGGGTTTCTGACCCCAAATGGCTCACCATACCCGATGCCGGCGAAGCCGGCTAGCCAAGCGTGGCCCGCCCGGCCAGAGTCGGGTGCGGGGGAAGCCCGCAACCGACGCTGAGTTGTGGGAACGCTAGCGGCCTCGACGTTAGAGTGGGTTTCTGACCCCAATGGCTCACCATACCCGATGCCGGCAAAGACGGCTAGCCTAGCGAGGTCCGCCCGGCCACAGTCGGGCTAGCCTAGCGTGGCCCGAACGGCCAGAGTCGGGTGCGAGCGAAGCCCGCAACCGACGCTGGGCTGTGCGTGCCCTAGCGGGCTCGACGTTAGGGAGGGTTTCTGACCCCAAATGGCTCACCATGCCCGATGCCGGCGAAGCAGGCTACCCTAGCGTGGCCCGCCCGGCCAGAGTCGGGTGCCAGCGAAGCCCGCAACCGACGATGGGTTGTGCGTACCCTAGCGGCCTCGAAGTTAGGGTGGCTTTCTTACCCCAAATGGCTCACCATAGCTCACCATACCTGATGTCGGCGAAGCCGGCAAGCCTAGCGCGGCCCGCCCGGCCAGAGTCGGGCTAGCCTAACGTGGCCCGAACGGCCAGAGTCGGGTGCGAGCGAAGCCCGCATCCGACCCTGAGCTGTGGGGACCCTAGCGGCCCCGACGTTAGCGTGAGTTTCTGACCCCAAATGGCTCACCATACCCGATGCCGGCGAAGCCGGCTAGCCTAGCGTGGCCCGCCCGGCGAGTCGGGTGCGGGCGAAGCCGCATCCGACGCTGAGTTGTGGGGACCCTAGCGGCCCCGACGTTAGCGTGAGTTTCTGACCCCAAATGGCTCACCATACCCGATGCCGGCGAAGCCGGCTAGCCTAGCGCGGCCCGCCCGGCCAGAGTCGGGTGCCAGCGAAGCCCGCAACGACGTTAGGGTGGGTTTCTGACCCCAAATGGCTCACCATACCCGATGCCGGCGAAGCCGGCTAGCCAAGCGTGGCCCGCCCGGCCAGAGTCGGGTGCGGGGGAAGCCCGCAACCGACGCTGGGTTGTGGGGACCATAGCGGCCTCGACGTTAGGGAGGGTTTCTGACCCCAAATGGCTCACCATGCCCGATGCCGGCGAAGCAGGCTAGCCTAGCGTGGCCCGCCCGGTCAGAGTCGGGTGCGAGCGAAGCCCGCAACCGACGCTGGGCTGTGCGTACCCTAGCGGGCTCGACGTTAGGGTGGGTTTCTGACCCCAAATGGCTCACCATACCCGATGCCGGCGAAGCCGGCTAGCCAAGCGTGGCCCGCCCGGCCAGAGTCGGGTGCGGGGGAAGCCCGCAACCGACGCTGAGTTGTGGGAACGCTAGCGGCCTCGACGTTAGAGTGGGTTTCTGACCCCAATGGCTCACCATACCCGATGCCGGCAAAGACGGCTAGCCTAGCGAGGTCCGCCCGGCCACAGTCGGGCTAGCCTAGCGTGGCCCGAACGGCCAGAGTCGGGTGCGAGCGAAGCCCGCAACCGACGCTGGGCTGTGCGTGCCCTAGCGGGCTCGACGTTAGGGAGGGTTTCTGACCCCAAATGGCTCACCATGCCCGATGCCGGCGAAGCAGGCTACCCTAGCGTGGCCCGCCCGGCCAGAGTCGGGTGCCAGCGAAGCCCGCAACCGACGATGGGTTGTGCGTACCCTAGCGGCCTCGAAGTTAGGGTGGCTTTCTTACCCCAAATGGCTCACCATAGCTCACCATACCTGATGTCGGCGAAGCCGGCAAGCCTAGCGCGGCCCGCCCGGCCAGAGTCGGGCTAGCCTAACGTGGCCCGAACGGCCAGAGTCGGGTGCGAGCGAAGCCCGCATCCGACCCTGAGCTGTGGGGACCCTAGCGGCCCCGACGTTAGCGTGAGTTTCTGACCCCAAATGGCTCACCATACCCGATGCCGGCGAAGCCGGCTAGCCTAGCGCGGCCCGCCCGGCCAGAGTCGGGTGCCAGCGAAGCCCGCAACGACGTTAGGGTGGGTTTCTGACCCCAAATGGCTCACCATACCCGATGCCGGCGAAGCCGGCTAGCCAAGCGTGGCCCGCCCGGCCAGAGTCGGGTGCGGGGGAAGCCCGCAACCGACGCTGAGTTGTGGGAACGCTAGCGGCCTCGACGTTAGAGTGGGTTTCTGACCCCAATGGCTCACCATACCCGATGCCGGCAAAGACGGCTAGCCTAGCGAGGTCCGCCCGGCCACAGTCGGGCTAGCCTAGCGTGGCCCGAACGGCCAGAGTCGGGTGCGAGCGAAGCCCGCAACCGACGCTGGGCTGTGCGTACCCTAGCGGGCTCGACGTTAGGGTGGGTTTCTGACCCCAAATGGCTCACCATACCCGATGCCGGCGAAGCCGGCTAGCCAAGCGTGGCCCGCCCGGCCAGAGTCGGGTGCGGGGGAAGCCCGCAACCGACGCTGAGTTGTGGGAACGCTAGCGGCCTCGACGTTAGAGTGGGTTTCTGACCCCAATGGCTCACCATACCCGATGCCGGCAAAGACGGCTAGCCTAGCGAGGTCCGCCCGGCCACAGTCGGGCTAGCCTAGCGTGGCCCGAACGGCCAGAGTCGGGTGCGAGCGAAGCCCGCAACCGACGCTGGGCTGTGCGTGCCCTAGCGGGCTCGACGTTAGGGAGGGTTTCTGACCCCAAATGGCTCACCATGCCCGATGCCGGCGAAGCAGGCTACCCTAGCGTGGCCCGCCCGGCCAGAGTCGGGTGCCAGCGAAGCCCGCAACCGACGATGGGTTGTGCGTACCCTAGCGGCCTCGAAGTTAGGGTGGCTTTCTTACCCCAAATGGCTCACCATAGCTCACCATACCTGATGTCGGCGAAGCCGGCAAGCCTAGCGCGGCCCGCCCGGCCAGAGTCGGGCTAGCCTAACGTGGCCCGAACGGCCAGAGTCGGGTGCGAGCGAAGCCCGCATCCGACCCTGAGCTGTGGGGACCCTAGCGGCCCCGACGTTAGCGTGAGTTTCTGACCCCAAATGGCTCACCATACCCGATGCCGGCGAAGCCGGCTAGCCTAGCGTGGCCCGCCCGGCGAGTCGGGTGCGGGCGAAGCCGCATCCGACGCTGAGTTGTGGGGACCCTAGCGGCCCCGACGTTAGCGTGAGTTTCTGACCCCAAATGGCTCACCATACCCGATGCCGGCGAAGCCGGCTAGCCTAGCGCGGCCCGCCCGGCCAGAGTCGGGTGCCAGCGAAGCCCGCAACGACGTTAGGGTGGGTTTCTGACCCCAAATGGCTCACCATACCCGATGCCGGCGAAGCCGGCTAGCCAAGCGTGGCCCGCCCGGCCAGAGTCGGGTGCGGGGGAAGCCCGCAACCGACGCTGGGTTGTGGGGACCATAGCGGCCTCGACGTTAGGGAGGGTTTCTGACCCCAAATGGCTCACCATGCCCGATGCCGGCGAAGCAGGCTAGCCTAGCGTGGCCCGCCCGGTCAGAGTCGGGTGCGAGCGAAGCCCGCAACCGACGCTGGGCTGTGCGTACCCTAGCGGGCTCGACGTTAGGGTGGGTTTCTGACCCCAAATGGCTCACCATACCCGATGCCGGCGAAGCCGGCTAGCCAAGCGTGGCCCGCCCGGCCAGAGTCGGGTGCGGGGGAAGCCCGCAACCGACGCTGAGTTGTGGGAACGCTAGCGGCCTCGACGTTAGAGTGGGTTTCTGACCCCAATGGCTCACCATACCCGATGCCGGCAAAGACGGCTAGCCTAGCGAGGTCCGCCCGGCCACAGTCGGGCTAGCCTAGCGTGGCCCGAACGGCCAGAGTCGGGTGCGAGCGAAGCCCGCAACCGACGCTGGGCTGTGCGTGCCCTAGCGGGCTCGACGTTAGGGAGGGTTTCTGACCCCAAATGGCTCACCATGCCCGATGCCGGCGAAGCAGGCTACCCTAGCGTGGCCCGCCCGGCCAGAGTCGGGTGCGGGGGAAGCCCGCAACCGACGATGGGTTGTGCGTACCCTAGCGGCCTCGAAGTTAGGGTGGCTTTCTTACCCCAAATGGCTCACCATAGCTCACCATACCTGATGTCGGCGAAGCCGGCAAGCCTAGCGCGGCCCGCCCGGCCAGAGTCGGTGTCGCGACGTGGGAGGCCGTCCCCGCCGACGCATCGGTGGAAGCGGGAGGCGACGGCCCACGCCGTGACTGTGTGGCACGACGGATCCTCAGCTCGCCCTACACTCACCTACCTACCACGCGGGTACCACGCGTTGGGGGGCCCTGATGGATCCTACCGTGCCTTACGCCCTAAGGATTTTTATACTGCACACGTCTTACGCCCATGCCTGCATGGTACGTCGACTGCCTGGTGCGACTCCAGCTCAGGCCATCGTCAGCCGAAGCGTCCCCCGGCCGACGACGGCATCGCGCCCTACGAGAGCGTCCACGAACACTTTGAGGACTTTACGGATAAAGACATACTGTGATACTACCACTTTTACGACATAGTACATTTGTAGTTTTAAGATATTTTTATATGGAATAAATCTATAAGGAACTTCTGTATGGCAACATAACAACTAGGGAGAAATGATGAACCTACGAGTTAAAGGGCCAGACCGCACCCAGCCTACGAGGGGGTCGAGACAACAACCCGTGCTGGGTGTCGAGCCCTGCCTTTGTGGCCTTTGCCAAGGCAAAGGCATCGAGGCTCGACAGAGCCAGCACGTTACCTGTTGGAGCTCCCGAAGACGACGACGGTAACACGGCGATGACGGCGAAGATCCTGACGTAGTCGACGACACAGCACCAGCGAATCATCCAAGCCAGCAACCGACGATGCATCAAGCCAACGGGGGCGAAGCAGGGCGATGGCGTTGACCAGCGCCGTCCCCAGGCAGGGGGACGGCGAGCGGACTGGCTGTCCGCAGCAGCTGCACTGGAGGCGACGCACACGACGACTGCACCGACGACAATGACTGCCTGGGGGCAGGGAAGCTCGTTCCTCTGCGTCCCTGACAGTTTCCAGAAGGTTCCGCGGCGTGGACAGGTGAACTGACGCGTTGATCCGTGTCGATTGACGTGGGTCACCGCGTTGACCGCCGGGGAGCGGGATACTGTCGCACGGAAGTCGCGACACTGGGGGGCCACGAGCGAAAACCCAACGGGTAGCTGAGGTCTCGACGCTTACCTACGGAAAAAATACAGACAAGTTAAACACCGACGCCTACGCTGAAAAGGGCTTTTGCAGCGTAGTGGCGGGCGATGCCACTTCTCCGACGCTGCGGGTGTGACAGATGCGGTCTGGGGGTAGGGTAAGCATGGCGATGGCGTGAGGGTCAGATCGTTCTACGAGTTAGGTAACAAGGATAACAACAAATAACAACAACAATAACAAAACACAACAGGTTAAGTGATGATGAACACGTAAAAACTAAAGCGAACCGATGGTAGATCTTCACGAGGTTAGATGTAGAGGTTAAATGGAGGTTAAATGGTGATTAACATGGTGACGACGGCGACGGCAGCGAAGTGACTGGACGGCGGCGACGACACGAAGCAGATGTACAGCATATACAGCGTTGGTAGCAGCAACCAAACTTGTTTGTACTCGGCCCGAACGTTGACGACGATGGCATTGTCGAGGACGAAACACGACACGAGCGAAGGTTGTGGTACCTGAATACTGCGTGTGGGAAATCATGTATTAAACAAACAAGGAAGAATAAACACATTAAGGTGTGTATAATATGTGTGGAATAAAGAATTGAATTGACTGTGTACGGAAAATGTGTTTATTGATTGAAGGAATAGGAAAAGTGAAGATAATAAGGTGTATATTATTTATATGGAAGAGTAGGAAAATAAGAATAAGAAGGAAAGGATGGAAAACCTTACCATTTTAAGACGTTTACTTCCTGGCGGAGTTGTTGCGGCGGTCGATGTCCCGAGCCGCCTGCTCGCGTTCCATACGACGAGCGATGTTAGCCGCCTGGCGCGCCCACTCGAAGTGCTCATCCCACCTTTCCGGAGGGACATCCCTTACAGCGTCGTTATTGAGCGGGCAGAAGGCGGTGTGGTGGTCGCGTCTACGGCAGGCTCTGCAGCGACTGAGGATGTAGCAGTCATCCTCGGCATGCATGCCTCCGCAAACAAAACAACGACCGGCGCGCGCGTGCATGTTTAGGCGGGCAGACACCTGAGGCACGACTGCGCAAGACGCGGAGTAATGGTTCTGCGCGCAAAAGAAGCAACGCACGCCTGCCGGCACTGGCTGGCGAGGCGGAGGTGAGGCGCGACGCTGCGCACGAGAAGCAGCGGCTGGAGCCGGCGCTGGATTAGGCTGAGCAGCCGGGGCCGAAGCGCGAGCACGAGCGCGTGCAGCAGCCTGCGCGTTAGCAGGCGCAGTAGCTGGCGCAGGCGCAGGAGCAGGCGCAGCAGCCGGAGTTGGAGCGGCGGCTGGAGCCGGAGCTGGAACAGGCGCCGGAGGAGGAGGAACAGGAGCCTCGGCCGGAGGAAGAGGAGAGGACGGAGGAGTCCAACCTACACGAAGAGGAGGGCGAGAAGGCCGAGGCTGAGGCTGAGCCGGAGTAGAACAAGGCTGAGCCTCGGGCGGCGCCTGAGGAGAAGAAGCCCTAGGCTGAGGAGAAGGAGTCCTGGGCTCAGGAGATGGAACAAGAGGCCCAGGCACAGGAGAAGAAGGCCTAGGGTTAGACTGAGGAGGAGTAGAGGCAGCCTTAAGAGGAGGGTTAGAAGGAGGTGGGGCCGGAGAGGAAGAGAGAAGAGGGGCCTTAGCCGGGGGAGAGAAGGGAGAGAGCGAAGGCGTGGCAGGATGCTGGGGCGCTGGTGTGAGTGCCTGCTGAAGGCTTGCCATGGAGGAAGCCGGAGAAGGAACCGGGGACTCACGACGCTGAGGAGTATCGATCTGCATACGCTCGCTTCCTTGCGGCGGCGAAGCGTTGCGACCGTTCGGGCTTCCTTGCGGAGAGGCCCTAGCACGGTGGCTGTCTCTGCAGCGACGTGAGTGGGGCGAAGCAGAAGAAGACCGACGAGGAGAAGACCGCGGAGAAGAGGAACGCCTAGAGGACTGTCCCCGGGATTGGGAGGATTCACGCTCACGGTGGGCGCGACCACGCGACTGATCACGGCTGTCGTGACGTCGCGAGCGATGGCGCGAGTCGTGGCGTGAACGATCCTGGCGACTGTTGCAGCGACTACGGCTGCGGTGGCGATGTTCCCTGAAGGGAATGTTAGTTTAAGGGCGAACTAGTAGCACTGAGGGCCGATGGTTGGCTAACCTCGAGTCGTCTCGACGACGTCGGCTACTGCTGCGCTTATCGTGTGAGCAGCAGCAGTGTCGATGACGATCGCGGTTAGATGGAGAAGGCATGATAGTTAGTACGCGAGGCAATAGCTTCCTAAAGCGTTAAGGACATGCATACGGTTATTAGAAGGGGACGACGCGGAAATTAGCGAAAACACGATGATGAAGCAACAACATGAACGCAAAAGCGTGACAAAGATGAATATAGTGAAACAAATATGATGAGGAAACAACAAGTATATGAATCGTTGCGTTGCGGGTGACTTGTGTGATAAAGAGAGTATGTTTTATAAGAGTTTCCCGCGACGAAACGGTTCATTTTGAAATGTATATAAGGAAAATATTGTTTTAAATGGGATATTGACTTAAATGTTAAGATGAAATAGTGTTTATTTTGATAAAGACGCTGTTTGGATCGAGGTCGCGTTGTATGCCATGTGCATGGCGCGACGACGGAGCAAACTGCGACGAGGAGGAAATATAAAAGTGAAATAAGAAGTATTAAAGACCTTTTAAGGATATTTGAAGAGGTATTTTTGAATTTTGAGGCCAAAAGAATACGATTGTGGTGTCGAGGCGCTCCGCAAGTGCGTGAGGCGACGACGCAATCGTAAGAGGAAGTTTTGGATGCAAAAGAGATTTTAAGAACAAGAGTTTTTAGGAATATAAACAAATAAGGGGCGAAAATTGAAGAAATATAAGGCGTAAGAGGAAAAACATATGTACGTGTAGACTTTGTTTCATGTCGTGAGCCATTTGAAGAAGAGGATGAAAAAACATTAGAAGAGAAGACGATGGCTCACGAGTGCGGGCAGGATAGCGAGCGTGCGAAGAATGAATTACCAAATAAAATGAGGAGGAGGACTGTGAAAAACACATGAATATGTAAAAGGGACATGTAAAAAGGAAAAAAAACACATCCTAAGGAAGAAAACAGGGTCGCTGCGGGCGAGCGAGCTAAGGGGAGCAAACAACTACGCAACTTTAGGGCGTCTACACGTAAAACTGCCTACGAAGGACGAAGGAACTTACCTGCAGGAGTGTTTCCTGACGTCGGACGGCGAATCGGAGCAAATAAGCAGTAAAAAAACAAAAGGAATAGCAGCGACGATGAAGATGAGGCCGGCTAGCGCCCGGCCGGGACGATGACTAACTTTGGCGTTTCGAAATCGGCGTTGGTGCGCGGCTTCGCGGTGGGACCAGCTCGAAGCGCTGAGTTGCTTCCAAAGCGGCGCGTGCACAGTGGCTGTGAGTCCCGCGCGAAGCGGCTAGTGCCTCAGCGATGCTGGCAACATGCCAGCCAGCTGACTGAGGGCAGCGGCCGATGTGTGCATCCGGCGTCGATCGCGTCGCGAGTCCAGCGCGTCGCGTGCGCGAGCTGGCAAGGGTCCAAGCGGGCTCAAACGGCGCGAAAGCCGAAATTTTGAAGGAAAATTGAAGGAAACAAGGAGAAAAACAAACAGACAGAGTCTAAGGTGGGCTGATCGCCCTGGAGCGAGGGTTGATAAAGGCATGGTGAGACTTGGCGCGTCTCTGGGGCTGAACGCGAGCTGCCGTTGGAGGTGGAATAGAGTCCTGTAGGGGTGTATCCACCGAAGTCGCATGAATCTCCAAGGGATACAGATGCGAGAGCGATCTCTTCAAGCATCTCCCATTAGGAGTGCGAACTTCGGCTGTCCTGACCGATCCGTCCTGACCCGGATGGAGTTGGATGATTAAGCCGTAAGTCCACGATCCGCGAGGAGCGTTTTCGTCTGCGACCAGGACGACGTCACCGACTTCTGGAGCGATCGGAGTAGACCTTGGGCGTCTGGACTGGGCTCGATGGCGTTCTCGAAGCGCGGAGAGATAGTCCGAGTGCCACAACTTCCAAAAATGATCTAGAATAGACAAAGTTGACTTGTACCAACTCGCCAAATTGTGCGAGCTGTCGTATATATCGTCTATTTGAGCTGGTAATGGTGGAAGTTGAAGGTCTACTTGAGGAATTAGAAAGTCTACAGGTCGGAGAACGTGGACGAAGGTGTCCTTTTCCCTGAAAGGAGTAATTGGACGCGAATTTAACGTGGCTTCGACTTCGACAACCACTGTTTGAAGCTGGTTGAGGGGGAGGACATTGCGGCCGATGGACTTTTTGTACGCGGACTTGAACAAGGCAACTAGGCGCTCGTAAAACCCGCCCTTCCAAGGCGAAAGTGGGGTGATGAAGTTCCACTTGATTTTGTGGGAAGCACAGAAGGTGGAAACGTTGCGCCAAGAGGAAGGGGCATAGAGAAGCGCTGTTATGGCCGTTTCTGCGGCATGAAAGGTGGTCGAATTGTCGCTGTAAACCACGTCGGGCGCGCCTCTACGCGCGATGAAGCGCCGAAACGCGAGGAGGAACTCCTGAGTGGTATTGTCCAGGACGACCTCGAGGTGAATGGCTCGAGTCGTCATACACGTAATAAGGCAAATCCATACCTTTCCGGAGGTGGTACCTGTACAAGCGTGCGGACCAAGATAGTCGAGTCCCACGTTCTGGAATGGTCTCGAACGTTGAGTTCTTTCCGGAGGAAGAGGTGGAACATCCGGATATCGATACGGGACGGCGTTGAACTTCTTGCATGTAACGCAGGTACGCAAGGATCTGGAAACACACATACGGATAGACGGGATGAAAAATCGAGTTCGTATGTTGGCGATGGTATGGTAAAGACCTGAATGATGGTTTTTGAGGTGGTAATGGAGTACTACGAGGTGTGAAAGCCTATGTTGGGGTAGCAGCAAAATGGGGGCCGTTTCTAACGGTCCTATACGGTACGGACAACGGATGAGGTGATCGGACGCTCGTCTCGCGTTGAAGTTCGCGAGTTGCAAGCGAGATAGTTCCTGCTCACCCTCGCAATAATGCGCAAGAATGAGCTGGATTTCTGCGTTCTCGATGTCCGATGGTTGGATTGTACCGTGGCTTGAAATTGAAGCTACCTGGGGCATTTTACACTCGAGTTTGGTCTGAAGGTGGTATGGAAGCTTGTCGTAAACGGACATACGGAGGAATTTGAGCACGTATGCCGTAATTCTGACCAGTTTGAGGTAGTTGTTGGTACGCGAAAATGGTAAGACTGATTGGAACTTACCGTCTACCGCTGAAATGGTATTAACGTACTCAGATTGGATTTCTTCGCCGGTGTTTGGCGGAACTTGGAAATCAACATTTGTGTGAGGCCATTGCTCTATGGGAGCAGTCAAAAAGGATGGTCCGGTCCACCACATGTGATTTTGGGCTTCCTTTGTCGCGAGACCGCGAGTAGCACAGTCTGCGGGATTGTTTTCGGAAGCAACATAGTGGAACCGGAATTTGATGTTTTGGGCCTCAAGCGCTGCGATAGCGTTGCGAATAGCCGTTACACGGTTTTTGATGAACACTTTAAGTGCCTTGGTGGTGTGTATCCAGTGTAACGCTATAAGCGAGTCAGAGAAGATGTGGATGGTAGAGATGTTTAAATTTAGTTGCCCAACGAGATATTGTGCCAGGCTCTCTGCATGCGATCATCTGCTATGCCTAGGGCGTCTAATGACCACAGCCGTTGGATGGCTTCGTCGAGCTGTGATACTGCGTATATATCAGCGGAGTTTGTGTCCTCCGCGGGCCCAACCGAAAAACCGAATTGCCTGAAATGACTGTTCCGAACCGAGTATGGCATAGAACCATGCCGGTCGGCAGGCAAATAGGGGCTTCTGGGCAGATAATGTCCCAGTAGTGGTCGATTCCGATAAGGATATCGGGCACGATACTGTCTTCGCGGCACAGCGGTAACTCGAAGCCGTGATGGCGAATGAAATCGACATCTTCTTGATGAAGACGTGGTGGTCGTTGCGCCAAGGTAACGACTTCTTTGGTGATGAGCTCGAGTTTGAGCTTCTTGCCGAGCGAATCGACAAGCACAACGTCTGAAACGCCTGAAATTTCTGTGGTGGTTGATCCACCGAAGATGGTATAGCTACGAAGTTTGGTGTTTGTGATGTTGAGGCCTAACCTACGAACTGAACTTGTAGCAATGAAGCTATCTTGAGCTCCTGAGTCGAGGAGTAGGATTACGTCCTCGTAACAGGCGCTAACGTGGTTGTAGGTTTTGGCTTTGACAAACATTAATGAGGCTGAATTGTTTTGCCTGGTGGTCGAACGTGCATTGTTGTTAATGCAACAGTGTTGGACCTGTTCCGCTTCAGTGTCAGGCCCTGAGGCGTGAAGCTGAGACGGAAAGGGAGATCCGGCGCGACGATTTGGAGAATTTGAGCGCTCCCTTACGGGAGATTTAAACGAAACGCGAGATGGAGACTGCGAGCGGGGGTAACTGTTGCGTTGATAGTCGTCAAACCTGTCCGGTGTGTACCGGTCTCTGGATGGTGAACGTGATCCACGATAGTTCGATCGTTGACGTTGTCGACGGTAGTCGTAAGATGGACTTCTCGAGGGGTACCGTCTCGGTGATCGATATCTGTAGTCGTAGCGACTACGGCGTTCTCGACTGCGGCTGCGTCGATCTCTGCCTGAAGCACTGCTGGATCTGTCCCTGCGCTCTGCCCTTCTGCAGAGGAGTGGATGATGATCTCCTCCGCAAAGGCGGCATGCAGGATATATGCATGTGTGGGAGGCGTGTCGAGTTCGCAAGCACCTCCAGCAAAGATCTAGCAAACGCGCGATATTCCGTCGAAGTGGTACCGGTGCATCTGAAGTACAACGTAAAGAGCTGTGATCAGATGAATTGCAAAAACAACACTGGACGGGTGTGGTCTTGGCCGGTGATGGGGATCGTGTACTGACTTGTTTACCGTAAGATGTATAAACCGAGAGACTGTTTTCTAATGTTGTTGAGTCCTCGTATTTTTCTTTTGAGGCAATGATATAGTCAAGTTTCTGCATGACTTGATCCAAATCAAAGTCTGTCATACTTTGATATTCAAGATCGTGCAGCTTTTGACGTATATCTGGTGGAAACTTGCTCTTGACTAAGTCAAGAAGCGGAAGTACAGTTCGAAAGTCTTCATATTTGCGAAGACTGTGTAGTATGCCTGAAATGCGAAACCAAGTGTTGCGGAGGTCGGATCCCGTATTACGCGAGAGAGGAATTTGTTGGAGCTGCTTATGTAATGTGGCACGTGTCTTATGAGGACGATCGTACCGTTTTTTAAGCACTCGCACTAACTCGTAATAGTTATGTTCCTCTGGACCCAAGTCCTGCAACACCATTTGGGCTTCGCCTGTTAAGAGACTTTGCAAGTATAGGAATTTGTGAACTGGCGCGATGTTGGGGTCATTATGGACCGCGATTTCGAACGAGCACCAGAAACGATTGAAGTGCGTTATGTCGCCGTTAAACGGTTCCAGCTTGAGTTTGCTGAGCTGGATCGGCGGAGTAAACTGCACTTGTGTGAATGGGTTGTTGACAGGCGCTAGGGTGTTGTTAGCGCAATGCGAAAGTGGGATAGTGGTGTCTAGCTGCTGTTGTTGTGTAGACAGCGGCGATTGTGGGGCTGTTTGTGAAAGATGCGGACTCGTATGCGACGTAATGGTAGCGTGTGATGGTGATGCCTCTGTGTCGATGTTGGTGGCTTGCGTCACTTCGGAAGGCTGCGATAAGCGATGCCTCTCGATCAGCAATTGCACTTCATCGAGGCTTGATTGCAAAGTCATTAGGATTGACTCTGCGTCTACCACTGCGTCGTCTACGCGTGTCTCATGCATATATGTTTCGTACGCCGCATTGTCTGCCTCTGGATCAGCAGACGACCCAACCGTGGTGAGGAATATTTGGCGCCGCTCTTTGACCGTGCGTATAGCTGACTGTAGGTCTGCCATAGCCGATTGAATAGCCCTAAGGCGCGCATCGAGCAGCTGCGGTTGGTTATGCTGGCCTGGGTCTGTTGCTGTAAGAAGAGGTGCCGGAATTTTACCTTTGGCTACTTCCAAAGCCGTGAACGCCTTGGTGAGGTTGGCCTTGCAGGTCGTAATTGATGGCATTGTTTGCGAGAATAGCTAGGAATACTAGTGGCAGGAGGCGGTACTGCCTTTACCCGAGTCTAAAAACAAGATGGACTAAGTGTGGACTTATTTGAAGGAAGGCTCTGGCGACGTCTGACCAGTAGTCTTCCTAGACGCACACGTTTGCGTGGAGTCGATTGAACAGTAACGTACAACAAGCAGTATGGTATAGATTGCAGAATTAGAGGGCAATGAAAGGCTAATGTGAAATGTAGAGGCCTATGAGGCATGGGTGTGCAATTGTGACAGAAGATTGTTCAACAGCATGAGCTCTACGGCACAGCGCCAATAGCTAAGGCCAAGGATCAAGAGAAGTTGCGGGCGGAAGAGCGACAACAGTTAGAACTGCCAAAGGGGTAACTTGCCAGCAAATGCATAGCCCGTAGTAACCAGCCTAGCCAGAAGGTACTATACATTTGTTTGCCTGGGGTGTCCTGTCGGCTTCCGTTTGCATGCTTCTTTGACACTGCGACTTGATCCTTGAGGGGTTTCCTGACCGGTCAGTCCGGTCCTCTGCTCCTTCTATGCGCGCGCCGTAGCACTTGTGCCTCGACATTTAATAATGGCTGTCCCTGTGTCGGCTCGTGCCACTCGAGGCTTCACAGGTAAGAGACACGGCTACTAGAAAGGAGGAAGGCATTACCCCAGTTATAGCGTACGCTTGTGCCGTCAGCGGCATCTGAAGCAGCCAACCTAGCTGTCACTTGCACAACGCGTGGCGCAGCGGCTTGCATACCGGCGAGCTGCGGTGGAGTTCGATCGCCAAGGCCCACACGTGGGTTTCCCCACGGTGAACCTCGGTCCGATGCACCATGTCGCGACGTGGGAGGCCGTCCCCGCCGACGCATCGGTGGAAGCGGGAGGCGACGGCCCACGCCGTGACTGTGTGGCACGACGGATCCTCAGCTCGCCCTACACTCACCTACCTACCACGCGGGTACCACGCGTTGGGGGGCCCTGATGGATCCTACCGTGCCTTACGCCCTAAGGATTTTTATACTGCACACGTCTTACGCCCATGCCTGCATGGTACGTCGACTGCCTGGTGCGACTCCAGCTCAGGCCATCGTCAGCCGAAGCGTCCCCCGGCCGACGACGGCATCGCGCCCTACGAGAGCGTCCACGAACACTTTGAGGACTTTACGGATAAAGACATACTGTGATACTACCACTTTTACGACATAGTACATTTGTAGTTTTAAGATATTTTTATATGGAATAAATCTATAAGGAACTTCTGTATGGCAACATAACAACTAGGGAGAAATGATGAACCTACGAGTTAAAGGGCCAGACCGCACCCAGCCTACGAGGGGGTCGAGACAACAACCCGTGCTGGGTGTCGAGCCCTGCCTTTGTGGCCTTTGCCAAGGCAAAGGCATCGAGGCTCGACAGAGCCAGCACGTTACCTGTTGGAGCTCCCGAAGACGACGACGGTAACACGGCGATGACGGCGAAGATCCTGACGTAGTCGACGACACAGCACCAGCGAATCATCCAAGCCAGCAACCGACGATGCATCAAGCCAACGGGGGCGAAGCAGGGCGATGGCGTTGACCAGCGCCGTCCCCAGGCAGGGGGACGGCGAGCGGACTGGCTGTCCGCAGCAGCTGCACTGGAGGCGACGCACACGACGACTGCACCGACGACAATGACTGCCTGGGGGCAGGGAAGCTCGTTCCTCTGCGTCCCTGACAGTTTCCAGAAGGTTCCGCGGCGTGGACAGGTGAACTGACGCGTTGATCCGTGTCGATTGACGTGGGTCACCGCGTTGACCGCCGGGGAGCGGGATACTGTCGCACGGAAGTCGCGACAGTCGGGCTAGCCTAACGTGGCCCGAACGGCCAGAGTCGGGTGCGAGCGAAGCCCGCATCCGACCCTGAGCTGTGGGGACCCTAGCGGCCCCGACGTTAGCGTGAGTTTCTGACCCCAAATGGCTCACCATACCCGATGCCGGCGAAGCCGGCTAGCCTAGCGTGGCCCGCCCGGCGAGTCGGGTGCGGGCGAAGCCGCATCCGACGCTGAGTTGTGGGGACCCTAGCGGCCCCGACGTTAGCGAGAGTTTCTGACCCCAAATGGCTCACCATACCCGATGCCGGCGAAGCCGGCTAGCCTAGCGCGGCCCGCCCGGCCAGAGTCGGGTGCCAGCGAAGCCCGCAACGACGTTAGGGTGGGTTTCTGACCCCAAATGGCTCACCATACCCGATGCCGGCGAAGCCGGCTAGCCAAGCGTGGCCCGCCCGGCCAGAGTCGGGTGCGGGGGAAGCCCGCAACCGACGCTGGGTTGTGGGGACCATAGCGGCCTCGACGTTAGGGAGGGTTTCTGACCCCAAATGGCTCACCATGCCCGATGCCGGCGAAGCAGGCTAGCCTAGCGTGGCCCGCCCGGTCAGAGTCGGGTGCGAGCGAAGCCCGCAACCGACGCTGGGCTGTGCGTACCCTAGCGGGCTCGACGTTAGGGTGGGTTTCTGACCCCAGATGGCTCACATACCCGATGCCGGCGAAGCCGGCTAGCCAAGCGTGGCCCGCCCGGCCAGAGTCGGGTGCGGGGGAAGCCCGCAACCGACGCTGAGTTGTGGGAACGCTAGCGGCCTCGACGTTAGAGTGGGTTTCTGACCCCAATGGCTCACCATACCCGATGCCGGCAAAGACGGCTAGCCTAGCGAGGTCCGCCCGGCCACAGTCGGGCTAGCCTAGCGTGGCCCGAACGGCCAGAGTCGGGTGCGGGGGAAGCCCGCAACCGACGCTGAGTTGTGGGAACGCTAGCGGCCTCGACGTTAGAGTGGGTTTCTGACCCCAGATGGCTCACCATACCCGATGCCGGCGAAGCCGGCTAGCCAAGCGTGGCCCGCCCGGCCAGAGTCGGGTGCGGGGGAAGCCCGCAACCGACGCTGGGCTGTGCGTGCCCTAGCGGGCTCGACGTTAGGGAGGGTTTCTGACCCCAAATGGCTCACCATGCGCGATGCCGGCGAAGCAGGCTACCCTAGCGTGGCCCGCCCGGTCAGAGTCGGGTGCGAGCGAAGCCCGCAACCGACGCTGGGCTGTGCGTACCCTAGCGGGCTCGACGTTAGGGTGGGTTTCTGACCCCAAATGGCTCACCATACCCGATGCCGGCGAAGCCGGCTAGCCAAGCGTGGCCCGCCCGGCCAGAGTCGGGTGCGGGGGAAGCCCGCAACCGACGCTGAGTTGTGGGAACGCTAGCGGCCTCGACGTTAGGGTGGCTTTCTTATCCCAAATGGCTCACCATGGCTCAACATACCCGAAGCCGGCGAAGCCGGCTAGCCTAGCGTGGCCCGCCCGGCGAGTCGGGTGCGGGCGAAGCCGCAACCGACGCTGGGTTGTGGGGACCCTAGCGGCCTCAACGTTAGAGTGGGTTTCTGACCCCAAATGGCTCACCATACCCGATCCTGGCGATGCCGGCTAGCCTAGCGTGGCCCGCCCGGCCAGAGTCGGGTGCGAGCGAAGCCCGCAACCGACGCTGGGCTGTGCGTACCCTAGCGGGCTCGACGTTAGGATGAGTTTCTGACCCCAAATGGCTCACCATGCCCGATGCCGGCGAAGCAGGCTAGCCTAGCGTGGCCCGCCCGGTCAGAGTCGGGTGCGAGCGAAGCCCGCAACCGACGCTGGGCTGTGCGTACCCTAGCGGGCTCGACGTTAGGGTGGGTTTCTGACCCCAAATGGCTCACCATACCCGATGCCGGCGAAGCCGGCTAGCCAAGCGTGGCCCGCCCGGCCAGAGTCGGGTGCGGGGGAAGCCCGCAACCGACGCTGAGTTGTGGGGACCCTAGCGGCCTCGACGTTAGAGTGGGTTTCTGACCCCAATGGCTCACCATACCCGATGCCGGCAAAGACGGCTAGCCTAGCGAGGTCCGCCCGGCCACAGTCGGGCTAGCCTAGCGTGGCCCGAACGGCCAGAGTCGGGTGCGAGCGAAGCCCGCAACCGACGCTGGGCTGTGCGTGCCCTAGCGGGCTCGACGTTAGGGAGGGTTTCTGACCCCAAATGGCTCACCATGCCCGATGCCGGCGAAGCAGGCTAGCCTAGCGTGGCCCGCCCGGTCAGAGTCGGGTGCGAGCGAAGCCCGCAACCGACGCTGGGCTGTGCGTACCCTAGCGGGCTCGACGTTAGGGTGGGTTTCTGACCCCAAATGGCTCACCATACCCGATGCCGGCGAAGCCGGCTAGCCAAGCGTGGCCCGCCCGGCCAGAGTCGGGTGCGGGGGAAGCCCGCAACCGACGCTGAGTTGTGGTAACGCTAGCGGCCTCGACGTTAGGGTGGCTTTCTTATCCCAAATGGCTCACCATACCCGTAGCCGGCGAAGCCGGCTAGCCTAGCGTGGCACGCCCGGCCAGAGTCGGGCTAGCCTAACGTGGCCCGAACGGCCAGAGTCGGGTGCTGGCGAAGCCCGCAACCGACGCTGAGTTGTGGGGACCCTAGTGGCCCCGACGTTAGCGTGAGTTTCTGACCCCAAATGGCTCACCATACCCGATGCCGGCGAAGCCGGCTAGCCTAGCGCGGCCCGCCCGGCCAGAGTCGGGTGCGGGGGAAGCCCGCAACCGACGCTGAGTTGTGGGGACCCTAGCGGCCTCGACGTTAGAGTGGGTTTCTGACCCCAATGGCTCACCATACCCGATGCCGGCAAAGACGGCTAGCCTAGCGCGGCCCGCCCGGCCAGAGTCGGGTGCCAGCGAAGCCCGCAACCGACGATGGGTTGTGCGTACCCTAGCGGCCTCGACCTTAGCGTGGGTTTCTGACCCCAAATGGCTCAACATACCCGATGCCGGCGAAGCCGGCTAGCCTAGCGTGGCCCGCCCGGCCAGAGTCGGGTGCCAGCGAAGCCCGCAACCGACGATGGGTTGTGGGGACCCTAGCGGGCTCGAAGTTAGGGTGGCTTTCTTACCCCAAATGGCTCACCATACCCGATGCCGGCGAAGGCGGCTAGCCAAGCGCGGCCCGCCCGGCCAGAGTCGGCTGCGGGCGAAGCTGCAACCGACGCTGAGTTGTGGGAACCCTAGCGGGCTCGAAGTTAGGGTGGCTTTCTTACCCCAAATGGCTCACCATACCCGATGCCGGCGAAGGCGGCTAGCCAAGCGTGGCCCGCCCGGCCAGAGTCGGCTGCGGGCGAAGCCCGCAACCGACGATGGGTTGTGCGTACCCTAGCGGCCTCGACCTTAGCGTGGGTTTCTGACCCCAAATGGCTCAACATACCCGATGCCGGCGAAGCCGGCTAGCCTAGCGTGGCCCGCCCGGCCAGAGTCGGGTGCCAGCGAAGCCCGCAACCGACGATGGGTTGTGGGGACCCTAGCGGGCTCGAAGTTAGGGTGGCTTTCTTACCCCAAATGGCTCACCATACCCGATGCCGGCGAAGGCGGCTAGCCAAGCGCGGCCCGCCCGGCCAGAGTCGGCTGCGGGCGAAGCTGCAACCGACGCTGTGTTGTGGGAACCCTAGCGGCCTCGACGTTAGGGTGGCTTTCTGACCCCAAATGGCTCAACATACCCGATGCCGGCGAAGCCGGCTAGCCTAGCGTGGCCCGCCCGGCCACAGTCGGGCTAGCCTAGCGTGGCCCGAACGGCCAGAGTCGGGTGCCAGCGAAGCCCGCAACCGACGCTGGGCTGTGCGTGCCCTAGCGGGCTCGACGTTAGGGAGGGTTTCTGACCCCAAATGGCTCACCATGCCCGATGCCGGCGAAGCAGGCTAGCCTAGCGTGGCCCGCCCGGTCAGAGTCGGGTGCGAGCGAAGCCCGCAACCGACGCTGGGCTGTGCGTACCCTAGCGGGCTCGACGTTAGGGTGGGTTTCTGACCCCAAATGGCTCACCATACCCGATGCCGGCGAAGCCGGCTAGCCAAGCGTGGCCCGCCCGGCCAGAGTCGGGTGCGGGGGAAGCCCGCAACCGACGCTGAGTTGTGGTAACGCTAGCGGCCTCGACGTTAGGGTGGCTTTCTTATCCCAAATGGCTCACCATACCCGATGCCGGCGAAGACGGCTAGCCTAGCGAGGTCCGCCCGGCCACAGTCGGGCTAGCCTAGCGTGGCCCGAACGGCCAGAGTCGGGTGCGAGCGAAGCCCGCAACCGACGCTGGGCTGTGCGTGCCCTAGCGGGCTCGACGTTAGGGAGGGTTTCTGACCCCAAATGGCTCACCATGCCCGATGCCGGCGAAGCAGGCTAGCCTAGCGTGGCCCGCCCGGTCAGAGTCGGGTGCGAGCGAAGCCCGCAACCGACGCTGGGCTGTGCGTACCCTAGCGGGCTCGACGTTAGGGTGGGTTTCTGACCCCAAATGGCTCACCATACCCGATGCCGGCGAAGCCGGCTAGCCAAGCGTGGCCCGCCCGGCCAGAGTCGGGTGCGGGGGAAGCCCGCAACCGACGCTGAGTTGTGGTAACGCTAGCGGCCTCGACGTTAGGGTGGCTTTCTTATCCCAAATGGCTCACCATACCCGTAGCCGGCGAAGCCGGCTAGCCTAGCGTGGCACGCCCGGCCAGAGTCGGGCTAGCCTAACGTGGCCCGAACGGCCAGAGTCGGGTGCTGGCGAAGCCCGCAACCGACGCTGAGTTGTGGGGACCCTAGTGGCCCCGACGTTAGCGTGAGTTTCTGACCCCAAATGGCTCACCATACCCGATGCCGGCGAAGCCGGCTAGCCTAGCGCGGCCCGCCCGGCCAGAGTCGGGTGCGGGGGAAGCCCGCAACCGACGCTGAGTTGTGGGGACCCTAGCGGCCTCGACGTTAGAGTGGGTTTCTGACCCCAATGGCTCACCATACCCGATGCCGGCAAAGACGGCTAGCCTAGCGCGGCCCGCCCGGCCAGAGTCGGGTGCCAGCGAAGCCCGCAACCGACGCTGGGCTGTGCGTGCCCTAGCGGGCTCGACGTTAGGGAGGGTTTCTGACCCCAAATGGCTCACCATGCCCGATGCCGGCGAAGCAGGCTAGCCTAGCGTGGCCCGCCCGGTCAGAGTCGGGTGCGAGCGAAGCCCGCAACCGACGCTGGGCTGTGCGTACCCTAGCGGGCTCGACGTTAGGGTGGGTTTCTGACCCCAAATGGCTCACCATACCCGATGCCGGCGAAGCCGGCTAGCCAAGCGTGGCCCGCCCGGCCAGAGTCGGGTGCGGGGGAAGCCCGCAACCGACGCTGAGTTGTGGTAACGCTAGCGGCCTCGACGTTAGGGTGGCTTTCTTATCCCAAATGGCTCACCATACCCGTAGCCGGCGAAGCCGGCTAGCCTAGCGTGGCACGCCCGGCCAGAGTCGGGCTAGCCTAACGTGGCCCGAACGGCCAGAGTCGGGTGCTGGCGAAGCCCGCAACCGACGCTGAGTTGTGGGGACCCTAGTGGCCCCGACGTTAGCGTGAGTTTCTGACCCCAAATGGCTCACCATACCCGATGCCGGCGAAGCCGGCTAGCCTAGCGCGGCCCGCCCGGCCAGAGTCGGGTGCGGGGGAAGCCCGCAACCGACGCTGAGTTGTGGGGACCCTAGCGGCCTCGACGTTAGAGTGGGTTTCTGACCCCAATGGCTCACCATACCCGATGCCGGCAAAGACGGCTAGCCTAGCGCGGCCCGCCCGGCCAGAGTCGGGTGCCAGCGAAGCCCGCAACCGACGATGGGTTGTGCGTACCCTAGCGGCCTCGACCTTAGCGTGGGTTTCTGACCCCAAATGGCTCAACATACCCGATGCCGGCGAAGCCGGCTAGCCTAGCGTGGCCCGCCCGGCCAGAGTCGGGTGCCAGCGAAGCCCGCAACCGACGATGGGTTGTGGGGACCCTAGCGGGCTCGAAGTTAGGGTGGCTTTCTTACCCCAAATGGCTCACCATACCCGATGCCGGCGAAGGCGGCTAGCCAAGCGCGGCCCGCCCGGCCAGAGTCGGCTGCGGGCGAAGCTGCAACCGACGCTGAGTTGTGGGAACCCTAGCGGCCTCGACGTTAGGGTGGCTTTCTGACCCCAAATGGCTCAACATACCCGATGCCGGCGAAGCCGGCTAGCCTAGCGTGGCCCGCCCGGCCAGAGTCGGGTGCCAGCGAAGCCCGCAACCGACGATGGGTTGTGGGGACCCTAGCGGGCTCGAAGTTAGGGTGGCTTTCTTACCCCAAATGGCTCACCATACCCGATGCCGGCGAAGGCGGCTAGCCAAGCGCGGCCCGCCCGGCCAGAGTCGGCTGCGGGCGAAGCTGCAACCGACGCTGAGTTGTGGGAACCCTAGCGGCCTCGACGTTAGGGTGGCTTTCTTACCCCAAATGGCTCACCATACCCGATGCCGGCGAAGGCGGCTAGCCAAGCGCGGCCCGCCCGGCCAGAGTCGGGTGCGAGCGAAGCCCGCAACCGACGCTGGGCTGTGCGTACCCTAGCGGGCTCGACGTTAGGGTGGGTTTCTGACCCCAAATGGCTCACCATACCCGATGCCGGCGAAGCCGGCTAGCCAAGCGTGGCCCGCCCGGCCAGAGTCGGGTACGGGGGAAGCCGCAACCGACGCTGGGTTGTGGGGACCATAGCGGCCTCGACGTTAGGGAGGGTTTCTGACCCCAAATGGCTCACCATGCCCGATGCCGGCGAAGCAGGCTAGCCTAGCGTGGCCCGCCCGGTCAGAGTCGGGTGCGAGCGAAGCCCGCAACCGACGCTGGGCTGTGCGTACCCTAGCGGGCTCGACGTTAGGGTGGGTTTCTGACCCCAAATGGCTCACCATACCCGATGCCGGCGAAGCCGGCTAGCCAAGCGTGGCCCGCCCGGCCAGAGTCGGGTGCGGGGGAAGCCCGCAACCGACGCTGAGTTGTGGGAACGCTAGCGGCCTCGACGTTAGAGTGGGTTTCTGACCCCAATGGCTCACCATACCCGATGCCGGCAAAGACGGCTAGCCTAGCGAGGTCCGCCCGGCCACAGTCGGGCTAGCCTAGCGTGGCCCGAACGGCCAGAGTCGGGTGCGAGCGAAGCCCGCAACCGACGCTGGGCTGTGCGTGCCCTAGCGGGCTCGACGTTAGGGAGGGTTTCTGACCCCAAATGGCTCACCATGCCCGATGCCGGCGAAGCAGGCTACCCTAGCGTGGCCCGCCCGGTCAGAGTCGGGTGCGAGCGAAGCCCGCAACCGACGCTGGGCTGTGCGTACCCTAGCGGGCTCGACGTTAGGGTGGGTTTCTGACCCCAAATGGCTCACCATACCCGATGCCGGCGAAGCCGGCTAGCCAAGCGTGGCCCGCCCGGCCAGAGTCGGGTGCGAGCGAAGCCCGCAACCGACGCTGAGTTGTGGGAACGCTAGCGGCCTCGACGTAAGGGTGGCTTTCTTATCCCAAATGGCTCACCATGGCTCAACATACCCGAAGCCGGCGAAGCCGGCTAGCCTAGCGTGGCCCGCCCGGCGAGTCGGGTGCGGGCGAAGCCGCAACCGACGCTGGGTTGTGGGGACCCTAGCGGCCTCAACGTTAGAGTGGGTTTCTGACCCCAAATGGCTCACCATACCCGATCCTGGCGATGCCGGCTAGCCTAGCGTGGCCCGCCCGGCCAGAGTCGGGTGCGAGCGAAGCCCGCAACCGACGCTGGGCTGTGCGTACCCTAGCGGGCTCGACGTTAGGATGAGTTTCTGACCCCAAATGGCTCACCATGCCCGATGCCGGCGAAGCAGGCTAGCCTAGCGTGGCCCGCCCGGTCCGAGTCGGGTGCGAGCGAAGCCCGCAACCGACGCTGGGCTGTGCGTACCCTAGCGGGCTCGACGTTAGGGTGGGTTTCTGACCCCAATGGCTCACCATTCCCGATGCCGGCAAAGACGGCTAGCCTAGCGAGGTCCGCCCGGCCACAGTCGGGCTAGCCTAGCGTGGCCCGAACGGCCAGAGTCGGGTGCGAGCGAAGCCCGCAACCGACGCTGGGCTGTGCGTGCCCTAGCGGGCTCGACGTTAGGGAGGGTTTCTGACCCCAAATGGCTCACCATGCCCGATGCCGGCGAAGCAGGCTAGCCTAGCGTGGCCCGCCCGGTCCGAGTCGGGTGCGAGCGAAGCCCGCAACCGACGCTGGGCTGTGCGTACCCTAGCGGGCTCGACGTTAGGGTGGGTTTCTGACCCCAAATGGCTCACCATACCCGATGCCGGCGAAGCCGGCTAGCCAAGCGTGGCCCGCCCGGCCAGAGTCGGGTGCGGGAGAAGCCCGCAACCGACGCTGAGTTGTGGGAACGCTAGCGGCCTCGACGTTAGGGTGGCTTTCTTATCCCAAATGGCTCACCATACCCGTAGCCGGCGAAGCCGGCTAGCCTAGCGTGGCACGCCCGGCCAGAGTCGGGCTAGCCTAACGTGGCCCGAACGGCCAGAGTCGGGTGCTGGCGAAGCCCGCAACCGACGCTGAGTTGTGGGGACCCTAGTGGCCCCGACGTTAGCGTGAGTTTCTGACCCCAAATGGCTCACCATACCCGATGCCGGCGAAGCCGGCTAGCCTAGCGCGGCCCGCCCGGCCAGAGTCGGGTGCGGGGGAAGCCCGCAACCGACGCTGAGTTGTGGGGACCCTAGCGGCCTCGACCTTAGCGTGGGTTTCTGACCCCAAATGGCTCAACATACCCGATGCCGGCGAAGCCGGCTAGCCTAGCGTGGCCCGCCCGGCCAGAGTCGGGTGCCAGCGAAGCCCGCAACCGACGATGGGTTGTGGGGACCCTAGCGGGCTCGAAGTTAGGGTGGCTTTCTTACCCCAAATGGCTCACCATACCCGATGCCGGCGAAGGCGGCTAGCCAAGCGCGGCCCGCCCGGCCAGAGTCGGCTGCGGGCGAAGCTGCAACCGACGCTGAGTTGTGGGAACCCTAGCGGCCTCGACGTTAGGGTGGCTTTCTGACCCCAAATGGCTCAACATACCCGATGCCGGCGAAGCCGGCTAGCCTAGCGTGGCCCGCCCGGCCAGAGTCGGGTGCCAGCGAAGCCCGCAACCGACGATGGGTTGTGGGGACCCTAGCGGGCTCGAAGTTAGGGTGGCTTTCTTACCCCAAATGGCTCACCATACCCGATGCCGGCGAAGGCGGCTAGCCAAGCGCGGCCCGCCCGGCCAGAGTCGGCTGCGGGCGAAGCTGCAACCGACGCTGAGTTGTGGGAACCCTAGCGGCCTCGACGTTAGGGTGGCTTTCTTACCCCAAATGGCTCACCATACCCGATGCCGGCGAAGGCGGCTAGCCAAGCGCGGCCCGCCCGGCCAGAGTCGGGTGCGAGCGAAGCCCGCAACCGACGCTGGGCTGTGCGTACCCTAGCGGGCTCGACGTTAGGGTGGGTTTCTGACCCCAAATGGCTCACCATACCCGATGCCGGCGAAGCCGGCTAGCCAAGCGTGGCCCGCCCGGCCAGAGTCGGGTACGGGGGAAGCCGCAACCGACGCTGGGTTGTGGGGACCATAGCGGCCTCGACGTTAGGGAGGGTTTCTGACCCCAAATGGCTCACCATGCCCGATGCCGGCGAAGCAGGCTAGCCTAGCGTGGCCCGCCCGGTCAGAGTCGGGTGCGAGCGAAGCCCGCAACCGACGCTGGGCTGTGCGTACCCTAGCGGGCTCGACGTTAGGGTGGGTTTCTGACCCCAAATGGCTCACCATACCCGATGCCGGCGAAGCCGGCTAGCCAAGCGTGGCCCGCCCGGCCAGAGTCGGGTGCGGGGGAAGCCCGCAACCGACGCTGAGTTGTGGGAACGCTAGCGGCCTCGACGTTAGAGTGGGTTTCTGACCCCAATGGCTCACCATACCCGATGCCGGCAAAGACGGCTAGCCTAGCGAGGTCCGCCCGGCCACAGTCGGGCTAGCCTAGCGTGGCCCGAACGGCCAGAGTCGGGTGCGAGCGAAGCCCGCAACCGACGCTGGGCTGTGCGTGCCCTAGCGGGCTCGACGTTAGGGAGGGTTTCTGACCCCAAATGGCTCACCATGCCCGATGCCGGCGAAGCAGGCTACCCTAGCGTGGCCCGCCCGGTCAGAGTCGGGTGCGAGCGAAGCCCGCAACCGACGCTGGGCTGTGCGTACCCTAGCGGGCTCGACGTTAGGGTGGGTTTCTGACCCCAAATGGCTCACCATACCCGATGCCGGCGAAGCCGGCTAGCCAAGCGTGGCCCGCCCGGCCAGAGTCGGGTGCGAGCGAAGCCCGCAACCGACGCTGGGCTGTGCGTACCCTAGCGGGCTCGACGTTAGGATGAGTTTCTGACCCCAAATGGCTCACCATGCCCGATGCCGGCGAAGCAGGCTAGCCTAGCGTGGCCCGCCCGGTCCGAGTCGGGTGCGAGCGAAGCCCGCAACCGACGCTGAGTTGTGGGAACGCTAGCGGCCTCGACGTAAGGGTGGCTTTCTTATCCCAAATGGCTCACCATGGCTCAACATACCCGAAGCCGGCGAAGCCGGCTAGCCTAGCGTGGCCGCCCGGCGAGTCGGGTGCGGGCGAAGCCGCAACCGACGCTGGGTTGTGGGGACCCTAGCGGCCTCAACGTTAGAGTGGGTTTCTGACCCCAAATGGCTCACCATACCCGATCCTGGCGATGCCGGCTAGCCTAGCGTGGCCCGCCCGGCCAGAGTCGGGTGCGAGCGAAGCCCGCAACCGACGCTGGGCTGTGCGTACCCTAGCGGGCTCGACGTTAGGATGAGTTTCTGACCCCAAATGGCTCACCATGCCCGATGCCGGCGAAGCAGGCTAGCCTAGCGTGGCCCGCCCGGTCCGAGTCGGGTGCGAGCGAAGCCCGCAACCGACGCTGGGCTGTGCGTACCCTAGCGGGCTCGACGTTAGGGTGGGTTTCTGACCCCAATGGCTCACCATTCCCGATGCCGGCAAAGACGGCTAGCCTAGCGAGGTCCGCCCGGCCACAGTCGGGCTAGCCTAGCGTGGCCCGAACGGCCAGAGTCGGGTGCGAGCGAAGCCCGCAACCGACGCTGGGCTGTGCGTGCCCTAGCGGGCTCGACGTTAGGGAGGGTTTCTGACCCCAAATGGCTCACCATGCCCGATGCCGGCGAAGCAGGCTAGCCTAGCGTGGCCCGCCCGGTCCGAGTCGGGTGCGAGCGAAGCCCGCAACCGACGCTGGGCTGTGCGTACCCTAGCGGGCTCGACGTTAGGGTGGGTTTCTGACCCCAAATGGCTCACCATACCCGATGCCGGCGAAGCCGGCTAGCCAAGCGTGGCCCGCCCGGCCAGAGTCGGGTGCGGGAGAAGCCCGCAACCGACGCTGAGTTGTGGGAACGCTAGCGGCCTCGACGTTAGGGTGGCTTTCTTATCCCAAATGGCTCACCATACCCGTAGCCGGCGAAGCCGGCTAGCCTAGCGTGGCACGCCCGGCCAGAGTCGGGCTAGCCTAACGTGGCCCGAACGGCCAGAGTCGGGTGCTGGCGAAGCCCGCAACCGACGCTGAGTTGTGGGGACCCTAGTGGCCCCGACGTTAGCGTGAGTTTCTGACCCCAAATGGCTCACCATACCCGATGCCGGCGAAGCCGGCTAGCCTAGCGCGGCCCGCCCGGCCAGAGTCGGGTGAGGGGGAAGCCCGCAACCGACGCTGAGTTGTGGGGACCCTAGCGGCCTCGACGTTAGAGTGGGTTTCTGACCCTAATGGCTCACCATACCCGATGCCGGCAAAGACGGCTAGCCTAGCGCGGCCCGCCCGGCCAGAGTCGGGTGCCAGCGAAGCCCGCAACCGACGATGGGTTGTGGGAACGCTAGCGGCCTCGACGTTAGGGTGGCTTTCTTATCCCAAATGGCTCACCATACCCGTAGCCGGCGAAGCCGGCTAGCCTAGCGTGGCACGCCCGGCCAGAGTCGGGCTAGCCTAACGTGGCCCGAACGGCCAGAGTCGGGTGCTGGCGAAGCCCGCAACCGACGCTGAGTTGTGGGGACCCTAGTGGCCCCGACGTTAGCGTGAGTTTCTGACCCCAAATGGCTCACCATACCCGATGCCGGCGAAGCCGGCTAGCCTAGCGCGGCCCGCCCGGCCAGAGTCGGGTGAGGGGGAAGCCCGCAACCGACGCTGAGTTGTGGGGACCCTAGCGGCCTCGACGTTAGAGTGGGTTTCTGACCCCAATGGCTCACCATACCCGATGCCGGCAAAGACGGCTAGCCTAGCGCGGCCCGCCCGGCCAGAGTCGGGTGCCAGCGAAGCCCGCAACCGACGATGGGTTGTGCGTACCCTAGCGGGCTCGAAGTTAGGGTGGCTTTCTTACCCCAAATGGCTCACCATACCCGATGCCGGCGAAGGCGGCTAGCCAAGCGCGGCCCGCCCGGCCAGAGTCGGCTGCGGGCGAAGCTGCAACCGACGCTGAGTTGTGGGAACCCTAGCGGGCTCGAAGTTAGGGTGGCTTTCTTACCCCAAATGGCTCACCATACCCGATGCCGGCGAAGGCGGCTAGCCAAGCGTGGCCCGCCCGGCCAGAGTCGGCTGCGGGCGAAGCCCGCAACCGACGATGGGTTGTGCGTACCCTAGCGGCCTCGACCTTAGCGTGGGTTTCTGACCCCAAATGGCTCAACATACCCGATGCCGGCGAAGCCGGCTAGCCTAGCGTGGCCCGCCCGGCCAGAGTCGGGTGCCAGCGAAGCCCGCAACCGACGATGGGTTGTGGGGACCCTAGCGGGCTCGAAGTTAGGGTGGCTTTCTTACCCCAAATGGCTCACCATACCCGATGCCGGCGAAGGCGGCTAGCCAAGCGCGGCCCGCCCGGCCAGAGTCGGCTGCGGGCGAAGCTGCAACCGACGCTGAGTTGTGGGAACCCTAGCGGCCTCGACGTTAGGGTGGCTTTCTTACCCCAAATGGCTCACCATACCCGATGCCGGCGAAGGCGGCTAGCCAAGCGCGGCCCGCCCGGCCAGAGTCGGGTGCGAGCGAAGCCCGCAACCGACGCTGGGCTGTGCGTACCCTAGCGGGCTCGACGTTAGGGTGGGTTTCTGACCCCAATGGCTCACCATACCCGATGCCGGCAAAGACGGCTAGCCTAGCGAGGTCCGCCCGGCCACAGTCGGGCTAGCCTAGCGTGGCCCGAACGGCCAGAGTCGGGTGCGAGCGAAGCCCGCAACCGACGCTGGGCTGTGCGTGCCCTAGCGGGCTCGACGTTAGGGAGGGTTTCTGACCCCAAATGGCTCACCATGCCCGATGCCGGCGAAGCAGGCTACACTAGCGTGGCCCGCCCGGTCAGAGTCGGGTGCGAGCGAAGCCCGCAACCGACGCTGGGCTGTGCGTACCCTAGCGGGCTCGACGTTAGGGTGGGTTTCTGACCCCAAATGGCTCACCATACCCGATGCCGGCGAAGCCGGCTAGCCATGCGTGGCCCGCCCGGCCAGAGTCGGGTGCGGGGGAAGCCCGCAACCGACGATGGGTTGTGCGTACCCTAGCGGCCTCGACCTTAGCGTGGGTTTCTGACCCCAAATGGCTCAACATACCCGATGCCGGCGAAGCCGGCTAGCCTAGCGTGGCCCGCCCGGCCAGAGCCGGGTGCCAGCGAAGCCCGCAACCGACGATGGGTTGTGGGGACCCTAGCGGGCTCGACGTTAGGGAGGGTTTCTGACCCCAAATGGCTCACCATGCCCGATGCCGGCGAAGCAGGCTAGCCTAGCGTGGCCCGCCCGGTCCGAGTCGGGTGCGAGCGAAGCCCGCAACCGACGCTGGGCTGTGCGTACCCTAGCGGGCTCGACGTTAGGGTGGGTTTCTGACCCCAAATGGCTCACCATACCCGATGCCGGCGAAGCCGGCTAGCCAAGCGTGGCCCGCCCGGCCAGAGTCGGGTGCGGGGGAAGCCCGCAACCGACGCTGAGTTGTGGGAACGCTAGCGGCCTCGACGTTAGGGTGGCTTTCTTATCCCAAATGGCTCACCATACCCGTAGCCGGCGAAGCCGGCTAGCCTAGCGTGGCACGCCCGGCCAGAGTCGGGCTAGCCTAACGTGGCCCGAACGGCCAGAGTCGGGTGCTGGCGAAGCCCGCAACCGACGCTGAGTTGTGGGGACCCTAGTGGCCCCGACGTTAGCGTGAGTTTCTGACCCCAAATGGCTCACCATACCCGATGCCGGCGAAGCCGGCTAGCCATGCGTGGCCCGCCCGGCCAGAGTCGGGTGCGGGGGAAGCCCGCAACCGACGATGGGTTGTGCGTACCCTAGCGGCCTCGACCTTAGCGTGGGTTTCTGACCCCAATGGCTCAACATACCCGATGCCGGCGAAGCCGGCTAGCCTAGCGTGGCCCGCCCGGCCAGAGCCGGGTGCCAGCGAAGCCCGCAACCGACGATGGGTTGTGCGTACCCTAGCGGCCTCGACCTTAGCGTGGGTTTCTGACCCCAAATGGCTCAACATGCCCGATGCCGGCGAAGCAGGCTAGCCTAGCGTGGCCCGCCCGGTCCGAGTCGGGTGCGAGCGAAGCCCGCAACCGACGATGGGTTGTGGGGACCCTAGCGGGCTCGAAGTTAGGGTGGCTTTCTTACCCCAAATGGCTCACCATACCCGATGCCGGCGAAGGCGGCTAGCCAAGCGCGGCCCGCCCGGCCAGAGTCGGGTGCGGGGGAAGCCCGCAACCGACGCTGAGTTGTGGGAACGCTAGCGGCCTCGACGTTAGGGTGGCTTTCTTATCCCAAATGGCTCACCATACCCGTAGCCGGCGAAGCCGGCTAGCCTAGCGTGGCACGCCCGGCCAGAGTCGGGCTAGCCTAACGTGGCCCGAACGGCCAGAGTCGGGTGCTGGCGAAGCCCGCAACCGACGCTGAGTTGTGGGGACCCTAGTGGCCCCGACGTTAGCGTGAGTTTCTGACCCCAAATGGCTCACCATACCCGATGCCGGCGAAGCCGGCTAGCCTAGCGCGGCCCGCCCGGCCAGAGTCGGGTGCGGGGGAAGCCCGCAACCGACGCTGAGTTGTGGGGACCCTAGCGGCCTCGACGTTAGAGTGGGTTTCTGACCCCAATGGCTCACCATACCCGATGCCGGCAAAGACGGCTAGCCTAGCGCGGCCCGCCCGGCCAGAGTCGGGTGCCAGCGAAGCCCGCAACCGACGATGGGTTGTGCGTACCCTAGCGGCCTCGACCTTAGCGTGGGTTTCTGACCCCAAATGGCTCAACATACCCGATGCCGGCGAAGCCGGCTAGCCTAGCGTGGCCCGCCCGGCCAGAGTCGGGTGCCAGCGAAGCCCGCAACCGACGATGGGTTGTGGGGACCCTAGCGGGCTCGAAGTTAGGGTGGCTTTCTTACCCCAAATGGCTCACCATACCCGATGCCGGCGAAGGCGGCTAGCCAAGCGCGGCCCGCCCGGCCAGAGTCGGCTGCGGGCGAAGCTGCAACCGACGCTGAGTTGTGGGAACCCTAGCGGGCTCGAAGTTAGGGTGGCTTTCTTACCCCAAATGGCTCACCATACCCGATGCCGGCGAAGGCGGCTAGCCAAGCGTGGCCCGCCCGGCCAGAGTCGGCTGCGGGCGAAGCCCGCAACCGACGATGGGTTGTGCGTACCCTAGCGGCCTCGACCTTAGCGTGGGTTTCTGACCCCAAATGGCTCAACATACCCGATGCCGGCGAAGCCGGCTAGCCTAGCGTGGCCCGCCCGGCCAGAGTCGGGTGCCAGCGAAGCCCGCAACCGACGATGGGTTGTGGGGACCCTAGCGGGCTCGAAGTTAGGGTGGCTTTCTTACCCCAAATGGCTCACCATACCCGATGCCGGCGAAGGCGGCTAGCCAAGCGCGGCCCGCCCGGCCAGAGTCGGCTGCGGGCGAAGCTGCAACCGACGCTGAGTTGTGGGAACCCTAGCGGCCTCGACGTTAGGGTGGCTTTCTTACCCCAAATGGCTCACCATACCCGATGCCGGCGAAGGCGGCTAGCCAAGCGCGGCCCGCCCGGCCAGAGTCGGGTGCGAGCGAAGCCCGCAACCGACGCTGGGCTGTGCGTACCCTAGCGGGCTCGACGTTAGGGTGGGTTTCTGACCCCAATGGCTCACCATACCCGATGCCGGCAAAGACGGCTAGCCTAGCGAGGTCCGCCCGGCCACAGTCGGGCTAGCCTAGCGTGGCCCGAACGGCCAGAGTCGGGTGCGAGCGAAGCCCGCAACCGACGCTGGGCTGTGCGTGCCCTAGCGGGCTCGACGTTAGGGAGGGTTTCTGACCCCAAATGGCTCACCATGCCCGATGCCGGCGAAGCAGGCTACACTAGCGTGGCCCGCCCGGTCAGAGTCGGGTGCGAGCGAAGCACGCAACCGACGCTGGGCTGTGCGTACCCTAGCGGGCTCGACGTTAGGGTGGGTTTCTGACCCCAAATGGCTCACCATACCCGATGCCGGCGAAGCCGGCTAGCCAAGCGTGGCCCGCCCGGCCAGAGTCGGGTGCGGGGGAAGCCCGCAACCGACGCTGAGTTGTGGGGACCCTAGCGGCCTCGACGTTAGAGTGGGTTTCTGACCCCAATGGCTCACCATACCCGATGCCGGCAAAGACGGCTAGCCTAGCGAGGTCCGCCCGGCCACAGTCGGGCTAGCCTAGCGTGGCCCGAACGGCCAGAGTCGGGTGCGAGCGAAGCCCGCAACCGACGCTGGGCTGTGCGTGCCCTAGCGGGCTCGACGTTAGGGAGGGTTTCTGACCCCAAATGGCTCACCATGCCCGATGCCGGCGAAGCAGGCTAGCCTAGCGTGGCCCGCCCGGTCCGAGTCGGGTGCGAGCGAAGCCCGCAACCGACGCTGGGCTGTGCGTACCCTAGCGGGCTCGACGTTAGGGTGGGTTTCTGACCCCAAATGGCTCACCATACCCGATGCCGGCGAAGCCGGCTAGCCAAGCGTGGCCCGCCCGGCCAGAGTCGGGTGCGGGGGAAGCCCGCAACCGACGCTGAGTTGTGGGGACCCTAGCGGCCTCGACGTTAGAGTGGGTTTCTGACCCCAATGGCTCACCATACCCGATGCCGGCAAAGACGGCTAGCCTAGCGCGGCCCGCCCGGCCAGAGTCGGGTGCCAGCGAAGCCCGCAACCGACGATGGGTTGTGGGGACCCTAGCGGGCTCGAAGTTAGGGTGGCTTTCTTACCCCAAATGGCTCACCATACCCGATGCCGGCGAAGGCGGCTAGCCAAGCGCGGCCCGCCCGGCCAGAGTCGGCTGCGGGCGAAGCTGCAACCGACGCTGAGTTGTGGGAACCCTAGCGGGCTCGAAGTTAGGGTGGCTTTCTTACCCCAAATGGCTCACCATACCCGATGCCGGCGAAGGCGGCTAGCCAAGCGCGGCCCGCCCGGCCAGAGTCGGGTGCCAGCGAAGCCCGCAACCGACGATGGGTTGTGCGTACCCTAGCGGCCTCGACCTTAGCGTGGGTTTCTGACCCCAAATGGCTCAACATACCCGATGCCGGCGAAGCCGGCTAGCCTAGCGTGGCCCGCCCGGCCAGAGTCGGGTGCCAGCGAAGCCCGCAACCGACGATGGGTTGTGCGTACCCTAGCGGCCTCGACCTTAGCGTGGGTTTCTGACCCCAAATGGCTCACCATGGCTCAACATACCCGAAGCCGGCGAAGCCGGCTAGCCTAGCGTGGCCCGCCCGGCGAGTCGGGTGCGGGCGAAGCCGCAACCGACGCTGGGTTGTGGGGACCCTAGCGGGCTCGAAGTTAGGGTGGCTTTCTTACCCCAAATGGCTCACCATACCCGAAGCCGGCGAAGCCGGCTAGCCTAGCGTGGCCCGCCCGGCGAGTCGGGTGCGGGCGAAGCCGCAACCGACGCTGGGTTGTGGGGACCCTAGCGGGCTCGAAGTTAGGGTGGCTTTCTTACCCCAAATGGCTCACCATACCCGATGCCGGCGAAGGCGGCTAGCCTAGCGTGGCCCGCCCGGCGAGTCGGGTGCGGGCGAAGCCGCAACCGACGCTGAGTTGTGGGAACCCTAGCGGCCTCGACGTTAGGGTGGCTTTCTTACCCCAAATGGCTCACCATACCCGATGCCGGCGAAGCCAGCTAGCCTAGCGCGGCCCGCCCGGCCAGAGTCGGGTGCCAGCGAAGCCCGCAACCGACGATGGGTTGTGCGTACCCTAGCGGCCTCGACCTTAGCGTGGGTTTCTGACCCCAAATGGCTCAACATACCCGATGCCGGCGAAGCCGGCTAGCCTAGCGTGGCCCGCCCGGCCAGAGTCGGGTGCCAGCGAAGCCCGCAACCGACGATGGGTTGTGCGTACCCTAGCGGCCTCGACCTTAGCGTGGGTTTCTGACCCCAAATGGCTCACCATGGCTCAACATACCCGAAGCCGGCGAAGCCGGCTAGCCTAGCGTGGCCCGCCCGGCGAGTCGGGTGCGGGCGAAGCCGCAACCGACGCTGGGTTGTGGAGACCCTAGCGGGCTCGAAGTTAGGGTGGCTTTCTTACCCCAAATGGCTCACCATACCCGATGCCGGCGAAGGCGGCTAGCCTAGCGTGGCCCGCCCGGCGAGTCGGGTGCGGGCGAAGCCGCAACCGACGCTGAGTTGTGGGAACCCTAGCGGCCTCGACGTTAGGGTGGCTTTCTTACCCCAAATGGCTCACCATACCCGATGCCGGCGAAGCCAGCTAGCCTAGCGCGGCCCGCCCGGCCAGAGTCGGGTGCCAGCGAAGCCCGCAACCGACGATGGGTTGTGTAGCCTAGCGTGGCCCGCCCGGCCAGAGTCGGGTGCCAGCGAAGCCCGCAACCGACGATGGGTTGTGCGTACCCTAGCGGCCTCGACCTTAGCGTGGGTTTCTGACCCCAAATGGCTCAACATACCCGATGCCGGCGAAGCCGGCTAGCCTAGCGTGGCCCGCCCGGCCAGAGTCGGGTGCCAGCGAAGCCCGCAACCGACGATGGGTTGTGGGGACCCTAGCGGGCTCGAAGTTAGGGTGGCTTTCTTACCCCAAATGGCTCACCATACCCGAGGCCGGCGAAGGCGGCTAGCCAAGCGTGGCCCGCCCGGCCAGAGTCGGCTGCGGGCGAAGCTGCAACCGACGCTGGGTTGTGGGGACCCTAGCGGGCTCGAAGTTAGGGTGGCTTTCTTACCCCAAATGGCTCACCATACCCGAGGCCGGCGAAGGCGGCTAGCCAAGCGTGGCCCGCCCGGCCAGAGTCGGCTGCGGGCGAAGCTGCAACCGACGCTGAGTTGTGGGAACCCTAGCGGGCTCGAAGTTAGGGTGGCTTTCTTACCCCAAATGGCTCACCATACCCGATGCCGGCGAAGGCGGCTAGCCAAGCGCGGCCCGCCCGGCCAGAGTCGGGTGCCAGCGAAGCCCGCAACCGACGATGGGTTGTGCGTACCCTAGCGGCCTCGACCTTAGCGTGGGTTTCTGACCCCAAATGGCTCAACATACCCGATGCCGGCGAAGCCGGCTAGCCTAGCGTGGCCCGCCCGGCCAGAGTCGGGTGCCAGCGAAGCCCGCAACCGACGATGGGTTGTGCGTACCCTAGCGGCCTCGACCTTAGCGTGGGTTTCTGACCCCAAATGGCTCACCATGGCTCAACATACCCGAAGCCGGCGAAGCCGGCTAGCCTAGCGTGGCCCGCCCGGCCAGAGTCGGGTGCGAGCGAAGCCCGCAAGCGACGCTGGGTTGTGGGGACCATAGCGGCCTCGACGTTAGGGAGGGTTTCTGACCCCAAATGGCTCACCATGCCCGATGCCGGCGAAGCAGGCTAGCCTAGCGTGGCCCGCCCGGTCAGAGTCGGGTGCGAGCGAAGCCCGCAACCGACGCTGGGCTGTGCGTACCCTAGCGGGCTCGACGTTAGGGTGGGTTTCTGACCCCAAATGGCTCACCATGGCTCAACATACCCGAAGCCGGCGAAGCCGGCTAGCCTAGCGTGGCCCGCCCGGCGAGTCGGGTGCGGGCGAAGCCGCAACCGACGCTGGGTTGTGGGGACCCTAGCGGGCTCGAAGTTAGGGTGGCTTTCTTACCCCAAATGGCTCACCATACCCGAAGCCGGCGAAGCCGGCTAGCCTAGCGTGGCCCGCCCGGCGAGTCGGGTGCGGGCGAAGCCGCAACCGACGCTGGGTTGTGGGGACCCTAGCGGGCTCGAAGTTAGGGTGGCTTTCTTACCCCAAATGGCTCACCATACCCGATGCCGGCGAAGGCGGCTAGCCTAGCGTGGCCCGCCCGGCGAGTCGGGTGCGGGCGAAGCCGCAACCGACGCTGAGTTGTGGGAACCCTAGCGGCCTCGACGTTAGGGTGGCTTTCTTACCCCAAATGGCTCACCATACCCGATGCCGGCGAAGCCAGCTAGCCTAGCGCGGCCCGCCCGGCCAGAGTCGGGTGCCAGCGAAGCCCGCAACCGACGATGGGTTGTGCGTACCCTAGCGGCCTCGACCTTAGCGTGGGTTTCTGACCCCAAATGGCTCAACATACCCGATGCCGGCGAAGCCGGCTAGCCTAGCGTGGCCCGCCCGGCCAGAGTCGGGTGCCAGCGAAGCCCGCAACCGACGATGGGTTGTGCGTACCCTAGCGGCCTCGACCTTAGCGTGGGTTTCTGACCCCAAATGGCTCACCATGGCTCAACATACCCGAAGCCGGCGAAGCCGGCTAGCCTAGCGTGGCCCGCCCGGCGAGTCGGGTGCGGGCGAAGCCGCAACCGACGCTGGGTTGTGGAGACCCTAGCGGGCTCGAAGTTAGGGTGGCTTTCTTACCCCAAATGGCTCACCATACCCGATGCCGGCGAAGGCGGCTAGCCTAGCGTGGCCCGCCCGGCGAGTCGGGTGCGGGCGAAGCCGCAACCGACGCTGAGTTGTGGGAACCCTAGCGGCCTCGACGTTAGGGTGGCTTTCTTACCCCAAATGGCTCACCATACCCGATGCCGGCGAAGCCAGCTAGCCTAGCGCGGCCCGCCCGGCCAGAGTCGGGTGCCAGCGAAGCCCGCAACCGACGATGGGTTGTGTAGCCTAGCGTGGCCCGCCCGGCCAGAGTCGGGTGCCAGCGAAGCCCGCAACCGACGATGGGTTGTGCGTACCCTAGCGGCCTCGACCTTAGCGTGGGTTTCTGACCCCAAATGGCTCAACATACCCGATGCCGGCGAAGCCGGCTAGCCTAGCGTGGCCCGCCCGGCCAGAGTCGGGTGCCAGCGAAGCCCGCAACCGACGATGGGTTGTGCGTACCCTAGCGGCCTCGACCTTAGCGTGGGTTTCTGACCCCAAATGGCTCACCATGGCTCAACATACCCGAAGCCGGCGAAGCCGGCTAGCCTAGCGTGGCCCGCCCGGCGAGTCGGGTGCGGGCGAAGCCGCAACCGACGCTGGGTTGGTGGGACCCTAGCGGGCTCGAAGTTAGGGTGGCTTTCTTACCCCAAATGGCTCACCATACCCGAGGCCGGCGAAGGCGGCTAGCCAAGCGTGGCCCGCCCGGCCAGAGTCGGCTGCGGGCGAAGCTGCAACCGACGCTGAGTTGTGGGAACCCTAGCGGGCTCGAAGTTAGGGTGGCTTTCTTACCCCAAATGGCTCACCATACCCGATGCCGGCGAAGGCGGCTAGCCAAGCGCGGCCCGCCCGGCCAGAGTCCGGTGCCAGCGAAGCCCGCAACCGACGATGGGTTGTGCGTACCCTAGCGGCCTCGACCTTAGCGTGGGTTTCTGACCCCAAATGGCTCAACATACCCGATGCCGGCGAAGCCGGCTAGCCTAGCGTGGCCCGCCCGGCCAGAGTCGGGTGCCAGCGAAGCCCGCAACCGACGATGGGTTGTGCGTACCCTAGCGGCCTCGACCTTAGCGTGGGTTTCTGACCCCAAATGGCTCACCATGGCTCAACATACCCGAAGCCGGCGAAGCCGGCTAGCCTAGCGTGGCCCGCCCGGCCAGAGTCGGGTGCGAGCGAAGCCCGCAAGCGACGCTGGGTTGTGGGGACCATAGCGGCCTCGACGTTAGGGAGGGTTTCTGACCCCAAATGGCTCACCATGCCCGATGCCGGCGAAGCAGGCTAGCCTAGCGTGGCCCGCCCGGTCAGAGTCGGGTGCGAGCGAAGCCCGCAACCGACGCTGGGCTGTGCGTACCCTAGCGGGCTCGACGTTAGGGTGGGTTTCTGACCCCAAATGGCTCACCATACCCGATGCCGGCGAAGCCGGCTAGCCAAGCGTGGCCCGCCCGGCCAGAGTCGGGTGCGGGGGAAGCCCGCAACCGACGCTGAGTTGTGGGGACCCTAGCGGCCTCGACGTTAGAGTGGGTTTCTGACCCCAATGGCTCACCATACCCGATGCCGGCAAAGACGGCTAGCCTAGCGAGGTCCGCCCGGCCACAGTCGGGCTAGCCTAGCGTGGCCCGAACGGCCAGAGTCGGGTGCGAGCGAAGCCCGCAACCGACGCTGGGCTGTGCGTGCCCTAGCGGGTCGACGTTAGGGAGGGTTTCTGACCCCAAATGGCTCACCATACCCGATGCCGGCGAAGCCGGCTAGCCAAGCGTGGCCCGCCCGGCCAGAGTCGGGTGCGGGGGAAGCCCGCAACCGACGCTGAGTTGTGGGAACGCTAGCGGCCTCGACGTTAGGGTGGCTTTCTTATCCCAAATGGCTCACCATGGCTCAACATACCCGAAGCCGGCGAAGCCGGCTAGCCTAGCGTGGCCCGCCCGGCGAGTCGGGTGCGGGCGAAGCCGCAACCGACGCTGGGTTGTGGGGACCCTAGCGGCCTCAACGTTAGAGTGGGTTTCTGACCCCAAATGGCTCACCATACCCGATCCTGGCGATGCCGGCTAGCCTAGCGTGGCCCGCCCGGCCAGAGTCGGGTGCGAGCGAAGCCCGCAAGCGACGCTGGGTTGTGGGGACCATAGCGGCCTCGACGTTAGGGAGGGTTTCTGACCCCAAATGGCTCACCATGCCCGATGCCGGCGAAGCAGGCTAGCCTAGCGTGGCCCGCCCGGTCAGAGTCGGGTGCGAGCGAAGCCCGCAACCGACGCTGGGCTGTGCGTACCCTAGCGGGCTCGACGTTAGAGTGGGTTTCTGACCACAATGGCTCACCATACCCGATGCCGGCAAAGACGGCTAGCCTAGCGAGGTCCGCCCGGCCACAGTCGGGCTAGCCTAGCGTGGCCCGCCCGGCCAGAGTCGGGTGCGGGGGAAGCCCGCAACCGACGCTGAGTTGTGGGGACCCTAGCGGCCTCGACGTTAGAGTGGGTTTCTGACCCCAATGGCTCACCATACCCGATGCCGGCAAAGACGGCTAGCCTAGCGAGGTCCGCCCGGCCACAGTCGGGCTAGCCTAGCGTGGCCCGTACGGCCAGAGTCGGGTGCGGGGGAAGCCCGCAACCGACGCTGAGTTGTGGGAACGCTAGCGGCCTCGACGTTAGGGTGGCTTTCTTATCCCAAATGGCTCACCATACCCGTAGCCGGCGAAGCCGGCTAGCCTAGCGTGGCACGCCCGGCCAGAGTCGGGCTAGCCTAACGTGGCCCGAACGGCCAGAGTCGGGTGCGGGGGAAGCCCGCAACCGACGCTGAGTTGTGGGGACCCTAGTGGCCCCGACGTTAGCGTGAGTTTCTGACCCCAAATGGCTCACCATACCCGATGCCGGCGAAGCCGGCTAGCCTAGCGCGGCCCGCCCGGCCAGAGTCGGGTGCGGGGGAAGCCCGCAACCGACGCTGAGTTGTGGGGACCCTAGCGGCCTCGACGTTAGAGTGGGTTTCTGACCCCAATGGCTCACCATACCCGATGCCGGCAAAGACGGCTAGCCTAGCGCGGCCCGCCCGGCCAGAGTCGGGTGCCAGCGAAGCCCGCAACCGACGATGGGTTGTGCGTACCCTAGCGGCCTCGACCTTAGCGTGGGTTTCTGACCCCAAATGGCTCAACATACCCGATGCCGGCGAAGCCGGCTAGCCTAGCGTGGCCCGCCCGGCCAGAGTCGGGTGCCAGCGAAGCCCGCAACCGACGATGGGTTGTGGGGACCCTAGCGGGCTCGAAGTTAGGGTGGCTTTCTTACCCCAAATGGCTCACCATACCCGATGCCGGCGAAGGCGGCTAGCCAAGCGCGGCCCGCCCGGCCAGAGTCGGGTGCGGGGGAAGCTGCAACCGACGCTGAGTTGTGGGGACCCTAGCGGCCTCGACGTTAGAGTGGGTTTCTGACCCCAATGGCTCACCATACCCGATGCCGGCAAAGACGGCTAGCCTAGCGAGGTCCGCCCGGCCACAGTCGGGCTAGCCTAGCGTGGCCCGTACGGCCAGAGTCGGGTGCGGGGGAAGCCCGCAACCGACGCTGAGTTGTGGGAACGCTAGCGGCCTCGACGTTAGGGTGGCTTTCTTATCCCAAATGGCTCACCATACCCGTAGCCGGCGAAGCCGGCTAGCCTAGCGTGGCACGCCCGGCCAGAGTCGGGCTAGCCTAACGTGGCCCGAACGGCCAGAGTCGGGTGCGGGGGAAGCCCGCAACCGACGCTGAGTTGTGGGGACCCTAGTGGCCCCGACGTTAGCGTGAGTTTCTGACCCCAAATGGCTCACCATACCCGATGCCGGCGAAGCCGGCTAGCCTAGCGCGGCCCGCCCGGCCAGAGTCGGGTGCGGGGGAAGCCCGCAACCGACGCTGAGTTGTGGGGACCCTAGCGGCCTCGACGTTAGAGTGGGTTTCTGACCCCAATGGCTCACCATACCCGATGCCGGCAAAGACGGCTAGCCTAGCGCGGCCCGCCCGGCCAGAGTCGGGTGCCAGCGAAGCCCGCAACCGACGATGGGTTGTGCGTACCCTAGCGGCCTCGACCTTAGCGTGGGTTTCTGACCCCAAATGGCTCAACATACCCGATGCCGGCGAAGCCGGCTAGCCTAGCGTGGCCCGCCCGGCCAGAGTCGGGTGCCAGCGAAGCCCGCAACCGACGATGGGTTGTGGGGACCCTAGCGGGCTCGAAGTTAGGGTGGCTTTCTTACCCCAAATGGCTCACCATACCCGATGCCGGCGAAGGCGGCTAGCCAAGCGCGGCCCGCCCGGCCAGAGTCGGCTGCGGGCGAAGCTGCAACCGACGCTGAGTTGTGGGAACCCTAGCGGGCTCGAAGTTAGGGTGGCTTTCTTACCCCAAATGGCTCACCATACCCGATGCCGGCGAAGGCGGCTAGCCAAGCGCGGCCCGCCCGGCCAGAGTCGGCTGCGGGCGAAGCTGCAACCGACGCTGAGTTGTGGGAACCCTAGCGGGCTCGAAGTTAGGGTGGCTTTCTTACCCCAAATGGCTCACCATACCCGATGCCGGCGAAGGCGGCTAGCCAAGCGCGGCCCGCCCGGCCAGAGTCGGGTGCCAGCGAAGCCCGCAACCGACGATGGGTTGTGCGTACCCTAGCGGCCTCGACCTTAGCGTGGGTTTCTGACCCCAAATGGCTCAACATACCCGATGCCGGCGAAGCCGGCTAGCCTAGCGTGGCCCGCCCGGCCAGAGTCGGGTGCCAGCGAAGCCCGCAACCGACGATGGGTTGTGCGTACCCTAGCGGCCTCGACCTTAGCGTGGGTTTCTGACCCCAAATGGCTCACCATGGCTCAACATACCCGAAGCCGGCGAAGCCGGCTAGCCTAGCGTGGCCCGCCCGGCGAGTCGGGTGCGGGCGAAGCCGCAACCGACGCTGGGTTGTGGGGACCCTAGCGGGCTCGAAGTTAGGGTGGCTTTCTTACCCCAAATGGCTCACCATACCCGATGCCGGCGAAGGCGGCTAGCCTAGCGTGGCCCGCCCGGCGAGTCGGGTGCGGGCGAAGCCGCAACCGACGCTGAGTTGTGGGAACCCTAGCGGCCTCGAAGTTAGGGTGGCTTTCTTACCCAAAATGGCTCACCATACCCGATGCCGGCGAAGGCGGCTAGCCAAGCGCGGCCCGCCCGGCCAGAGTCGGCTGCGGGCGAAGCTGCAACCGACGCTGAGTTGTGGGAACCCTAGCGGGCTCGAAGTTAGGGTGGCTTTCTTACCCCAAATGGCTCACCATACCCGATGCCGGCGAAGGCGGCTAGCCAAGCGCGGCCCGCCCGGCCAGAGTCGGGTGCCAGCGAAGCCCGCAACCGACGATGGGTTGTGCGTACCCTAGCGGCCTCGACCTTAGCGTGGGTTTCTGACCCCAAATGGCTCAACATACCCGATGCCGGCGAAGCCGGCTAGCCTAGCGTGGCCCGCCCGGCCAGAGTCGGGTGCCAGCAAAGCCCGCAACCGACGATGGGTTGTGCGTACCCTAGCGGCCTCGACCTTAGCGTGGGTTTCTGACCCCAAATGGCTCACCATGGCTCAACATACCCGAAGCCGGCGAAGCCGGCTAGCCTAGCGTGGCCCGCCCGGCGAGTCGGGTGCGGGCGAAGCCGCAACCGACGCTGGGTTGTGGGGACCCTAGCGGGCTCGAAGTTAGGGTGGCTTTCTTACCCCAAATGGCTCACCATACCCGAGGCCGGCGAAGGCGGCTAGCCAAGCGTGGCCCGCCCGGCCAGAGTCGGCTGCGGGCGAAGCTGCAACCGACGCTGAGTTGTGGGAACCCTAGCGGGCTCGAAGTTAGGGTGGCTTTCTTACCCAAAATGGCTCACCATACCCGATGCCGGCGAAGGCGGCTAGCCAAGCGCGGCCCGCCCGGCCAGAGTCGGCTGCGGGCGAAGCTGCAACCGACGCTGAGTTGTGGGAACCCTAGCGGGCTCGAAGTTAGGGTGGCTTTCTTACCCCAAATGGCTCACCATACCCGATGCCGGCGAAGGCGGCTAGCCAAGCGCGGCCCGCCCGGCCAGAGTCGGGTGCCAGCGAAGCCCGCAACCGACGATGGGTTGTGCGTACCCTAGCGGCCTCGACCTTAGCGTGGGTTTCTGACCCCAAATGGCTCAACATACCCGATGCCGGCGAAGCCGGCTAGCCTAGCGTGGCCCGCCCGGCCAGAGTCGGGTGCCAGCGAAGCCCGCAACCGACGATGGGTTGTGCGTACCCTAGCGGCCTCGACCTTAGCGTGGGTTTCTGACCCCAAATGGCTCACCATGGCTCAACATACCCGAAGCCGGCGAAGCCGGCTAGCCTAGCGTGGCCCGCCCGGCGAGTCGGGTGCGGGCGAAGCCGCAACCGACGCTGGGTTGTGGGGACCCTAGCGGGCTCGAAGTTAGGGTGGCTTTCTTACCCCAAATGGCTCACCATACCCGATGCCGGCGAAGGCGGCTAGCCTAGCGTGGCCCGCCCGGCGAGTCGGGTGCGGGCGAAGCCGCAACCGACGCTGAGTTGTGGGAACCCTAGCGGCCTCGACGTTAGGGTGGCTTTCTTACCCCAAATGGCTCACCATACCCGATGCCGGCGAAGCCAGCTAGCCTAGCGCGGCCCGCCCGGCCAGAGTCGGGTGCCAGCGAAGCCCGCAACCGACGATGGGTTGTGCGTACCCTAGCGGCCTCGACCTTAGCGTGGGTTTCTGACCCCAAATGGCTCAACATACCCGATGCCGGCGAAGCCGGCTAGCCTAGCGTGGCCCGCCCGGCCAGAGTCGGGTGCCAGCGAAGCCCGCAACCGACGATGGGTTGTGCGTACCCTAGCGGCCTCGACCTTAGCGTGGGTTTCTGACCCCAAATGGCTCACCATGGCTCAACATACCCGAAGCCGGCGAAGCCGGCTAGCCTAGCGTGGCCCGCCCGGCGAGTCGGGTGCGGGCGAAGCCGCAACCGACGCTGGGTTGTGGGGACCCTAGCGGGCTCGAAGTTAGGGTGGCTTTCTTACCCCAAATGGCTCACCATACCCGATGCCGGCGAAGGCGGCTAGCCTAGCGTGGCCCGCCCGGCGAGTCGGGTGCGGGCGAAGCCGCAACCGACGCTGAGTTGTGGGAACCCTAGCGGCCTCGACGTTAGGGTGGCTTTCTTACCCCAAATGGCTCACCATACCCGATGCCGGCGAAGCCAGCTAGCCTAGCGCGGCCCGCCCGGCCAGAGTCGGGTGCCAGCGAAGCCCGCAACCGACGATGGGTTGTGTAGCCTAGCGTGGCCCGCCCGGCCAGAGTCGGGTGCCAGCGAAGCCCGCAACCGACGATGGGTTGTGCGTACCCTAGCGGCCTCGACCTTAGCGTGGGTTTCTGACCCCAAATGGCTCAATATACCCGATGCCGGCGAAGCCGGCTAGCCTAGCGTGGCCCGCCCGGCCAGAGTCGGGTGCCAGCGAAGCCCGCAACCGACGATGGGTTGTGCGTACCCTAGCGGCCTCGACCTTAGCGTGGGTTTCTGACCCCAAATGGCTCACCATGGCTCAACATACCCGAAGCCGGCGAAGCCGGCTAGCCTAGCGTGGCCCGCCCGGCGAGTCGGGTGCGGGCGAAGCCGCAACCGACGCTGGGTTGTGGGGACCCTAGCGGGCTCGAAGTTAGGGTGGCTTTCTTACCCCAAATGGCTCACCATACCCGAGGCCGGCGAAGGCGGCTAGCCAAGCGTGGCCCGCCCGGCCAGAGTCGGCTGCGGGCGAAGCTGCAACCGACGCTGAGTTGTGGGAACCCTAGCGGGCTCGAAGTTAGGGTGGCTTTCTTACCCAAAATGGCTCACCATACCCGATGCCGGCGAAGGCGGCTAGCCAAGCGCGGCCCGCCCGGCCAGAGTCGGCTGCGGGCGAAGCTGCAACCGACGCTGAGTTGTGGGAACCCTAGCGGGCTCGAAGTTAGGGTGGCTTTCTTACCCCAAATGGCTCACCATACCCGATGCCGGCGAAGGCGGCTAGCCAAGCGCGGCCCGCCCGGCCAGAGTCGGGTGCCAGCGAAGCCCGCAACCGACGATGGGTTGTGCGTACCCTAGCGGCCTCGACCTTAGCGTGGGTTTCTGACCCCAAATGGCTCAACATACCCGATGCCGGCGAAGCCGGCTAGCCTAGCGTGGCCCGCCCGGCCAGAGTCGGGTGCCAGCGAAGCCCGCAACCGACGATGGGTTGTGCGTACCCTAGCGGCCTCGACCTTAGCGTGGGTTTCTGACCCCAAATGGCTCACCATGGCTCAACATACCCGAAGCCGGCGAAGCCGGCTAGCCTAGCGTGGCCCGCCCGGCGAGTCGGGTGCGGGCGAAGCCGCAACCGACGCTGGGTTGTGGGGACCCTAGCGGGCTCGAAGTTAGGGTGGCTTTCTTACCCCAAATGGCTCACCATACCCGATGCCGGCGAAGCCGGCTAGCCTAGCGTGGCCCGCCCGGCGAGTCGGGTGCGGGGAAGCCGCAACCGACGCTGGGCTGTGCGTACCCTAGCGGGCTCGACGTTAGGATGAGTTTCTGACCCCAAATGGCTCACCATGGCTCACCATACCCGATGTCGGCGAAGCCGGCTAGCCTAGCGTGGCCCGAACGGCCAGAATCGGGTGCTGGCGAAGCCCGCAACCGACGCTGGGTTGTGGGGACCCTAGCGTACTCAACGTTAGGGTGGCTTTCTTACCCCAAATGGCTCACCATACCCGATGCCGGCGAAGCCAGCTAGCCTAGCGCGGCCCGCCCGGCCAGAGTCGGGTGCCAGCGAAGCCCGCAACCGACGATGGGTTGTGTAGCCTAGCGTGGCCCGCCCGGCCAGAGTCGGGTGCCAGCGAAGCCCGCAACCGACGATGGGTTGTGCGTACCCTAGCGGCCTCGACCTTAGCGTGGGTTTCTGACCCCAAATGGCTCACCATGGCTCAACATACCCGAAGCCGGCGAAGCCGGCTAGCCTAGCGTGGCCCGCCCGGCGAGTCGGGTGCGGGCGAAGCCGCAACCGACGCTGGGTTGTGGGGACCCTAGCGGGCTCGAAGTTAGGGTGGCTTTCTTACCCCAAATGGCTCACCATACCCGAGGCCGGCGAAGGCGGCTAGCCAAGCGTGGCCCGCCCGGCCAGAGTCGGCTGCGGGCGAAGCTGCAACCGACGCTGAGTTGTGGGAACCCTAGCGGGCTCGAAGTTAGGGTGGCTTTCTTACCCAAAATGGCTCACCATACCCGATGCCGGCGAAGGCGGCTAGCCAAGCGCGGCCCGCCCGGCCAGAGTCGGCTGCGGGCGAAGCTGCAACCGACGCTGAGTTGTGGGAACCCTAGCGGGCTCGAAGTTAGGGTGGCTTTCTTACCCCAAATGGCTCACCATACCCGATGCCGGCGAAGGCGGCTAGCCAAGCGCGGCCCGCCCGGCCAGAGTCGGGTGCCAGCGAAGCCCGCAACCGACGATGGGTTGTGCGTACCCTAGCGGCCTCGACCTTAGCGTGGGTTTCTGACCCCAAATGGCTCAACATACCCGATGCCGGCGAAGCCGGCTAGCCTAGCGTGGCCCGCCCGGCCAGAGTCGGGTGCCAGCGAAGCCCGCAACCGACGATGGGTTGTGCGTACCCTAGCGGCCTCGACCTTAGCGTGGGTTTCTGACCCCAAATGGCTCACCATGGCTCAACATACCCGAAGCCGGCGAAGCCGGCTAGCCTAGCGTGGCCCGCCCGGCGAGTCGGGTGCGGGCGAAGCCGCAACCGACGCTGGGTTGTGGGGACCCTAGCGGGCTCGAAGTTAGGGTGGCTTTCTTACCCCAAATGGCTCACCATACGCGATGCCGGCGAAGCCGGCTAGCCTAGCGTGGCCCGCCCGGCGAGTCGGGTGCGGGCGAAGCCGCAACCGACGCTGGGCTGTGCGTACCCTAGCGGGCTCGACGTTAGGATGAGTTTCTGACCCCAAATGGCTCACCATGGCTCACCATACCCGATGTCGGCGAAGCCGGCTAGCCTAGCGTGGCCCGCCCGGCCAGAGTCGGGTGGGGGCCAAACCCGCAACCGACGCTGAGTTGTGAGGACCCTAGCGGCCTCGACGTTAGGGTGGGTTTCTGACCACAAATGGCTCACCATACCCGATGCCGGCTAGCCTAGTGTGGCCCGCCCGGCCAGAATCGGGTGCGGGCGAAGCCCGCAACCGACGCTGAGTTGTGGGGACCCTAGCGGGCTCGACGTTAGGGTGGGTTTCTGACCACAAATGGCTCACCATACCCGATGCCGGCAAAGACGGCTAGCCTAGCGCGGCCCGCCCGGCCAGAGTCGAGTGCGAGCGACGCCCGCAACCGACGCTGGGTTGTGGGGACCCTAGCGGCCTCGACGTTAGCGTGGGTTTCTGACCCCAAATGGCTCACCACTCCCGATGCCGCCGAAGCCGGCTAGCGTAGCGTGGCCCGCCCGGCCAGAGTCGGGTGCGAGCGACGCCCGCAACCGACGCTGGGTTGTGGGGAACCTAGCGGCCTCGACGTTAGCGTGAGTTTCTGACCTCAAATGGCTCACCATACCCGATGCCGGCTAACCTAGCGTGGCCCGCCCGGCCAGAGTCGGGTGGGGGCCAAACCCGCAACCGACGCTGAGTTGTGAGGACCCTAGCGGCCTCGACGTTAGGGTGGGTTTCTGACCACAAATGGCTCACCATACCCGATGCCGGCTAGCCTAGCGTAGCCCGCCCAGCCACAGTCGGGTGCGGGCCAAACCCGCAACCGAAGCTGTGTTGTGGGGACCCTAGCGGGCTCGACGTTAGGGTGAGTTTCTGACCCCAAATGGCTCACCATACCCGATGCCGGCTAGCCTAGCGTGGCCCGCCCGGCCAGAGTCGGGTGGGGGCCAAACCCGCAACCGACGCTGAGTTGTGAGGACCCTAGCGGCCTCGACGTTAGGGTGGGTTTCTGACCACAAATGGCTCACCATACCCGATGCCGGCTAGCCTACTGTGGCCCGCCCGGCCAGAGTCGGGTGCGGGCCAAACCTGCAACCGAAGCTGAGTTGTGGGGACCCTAGCGGGCTCGACGTTAGGGTGGGTTTCTGACCACAAATGGCTCACCATACCCGATGCCGGCGAAGCCGGCTAGCCTAGCGTGGCCCGCCCGGCCAGAGTCGGGTGGGGGCGAAGCCTGCATCCGACGCTGGGTTGTGGGGACCCTAGCGGGCTCGACGTTAGGGTGGGTTTCTGACCCCAAATGGCTCACCATACCCCATGCCGGCGAAGCCGGCTAGCCTAGCGTGGCCCGCCCGGCCAGAGTCGGGCTAGCCTAGCGTGGCCCGCCCGGCCAGAGTCGGGTGGGGGCGAAGCCCGCAACCGACGCTGAGTTGTGGGGACCCTAGCGGGCTCGACGTTAGGGTGGGTTTCTGACCCCAAATGGCTGACCATACCCGATGCCGGCGAAGCCGGCTAGCCTAGCGTGGCCCGCCCGGCCAGAGTCGGGTGCGGGCCAAACCCGCAACCGAAGCTGAGTTGTGGGGACCCTAGCGGGCTCGACGTTAGGGTGGGTTTCTGACCACAAATGGCTCACCATACCCAATGCCGGCGAAGCCGGCTAGCCTAGCGTGGCCCGCCCGGCCACAGTCGGGTGCGGGCCAAGCCCGCAACCGAAGCTGAGTTGTGGGGACCCTAGCGGCCTCGACGTTAGGGTGGGTTTCTGACCACAAATGGCTCACCATACCCGATGCCGGCTAGCCTACTGTGGCCCGCCCGGCCAGAGTCGGGTGCGGGCCAAACCTGCAACCGAAGCTGAGTTGTGGGGACCCTAGCGGGCTCGACGTTAGGGTGGGTTTCTGACCACAAATGGCTCACCATACCCGATGCCGGCGAAGCCGGCTAGCCTAGCGTGGCCCGCCCGGCCAGAGTCGGGTGCGGGCCAAACCCGCAACCGAAGCTGAGTTGTGGGGACCCTAGCGGCCTCGACGTTAGCGTGGGTTTCTGACCCCAAATGGCTCACCACTCCCGATGCCGGCGAAGCCGGCTAGCCTAGCGTGGCCAGAACGGCCAGAGTCGGGTGCGGGCGAAGCCCGCAACCGACGCTGAGTTGTGGGGACCCTAGCGGGCTCGACGTTAGGGTGGGTTTCTGACCACAAATGGCTCACCGTACCCGATGCCGGCGAAGCCGGCTAGCCTAGCGTGGCCCGAACGGCCAGAGTCGGGTGCGGGCGAAGCCCGCAACCGACGCTGAGTTGTGGGGACCCTAGCGGGCTCGACGTTAGGGTGGGTTTCTGACCACAAATGGCTCACCATACCCGATGCCGGCAAAGACGGCTAGCCTAGCGCGGCCCGCCCGGCCAGAGTCGACTGCGAGCGACGCCCGCAACCGACGCTGGGTTGTGGGGACCCTAGCGGCCTCGACGTTAGCGTGGGTTTCTGACCCCAAATGGCTCACCATACCCGATGCCGGCGAAGCCGGCTAGCCTAGCGTGGCCAGAACGGCCAGAGTCGGGTGCGGGCGAAGCCCGCAACCGACGCTGAGTTGTGGGGACCCTAGCGGCCTTGACGTTAGCGTGGGTTTCTGACCCCAAATGGCTCACCACTCCCGATGCCGGCTAGCCTAGCGTAGCCCGCCCGGCCACAGTCGGGTGCGGGCCAAACCCGCAACCGAAGCTGAGTTGTGGGGACCCTAGCGGGCTCGACGTTAGGGTGGGTTTCTGACCACAAATGGCTCACCGTACCCGATGCCGGCGAAGCCGGCTAGCCTAGCGTGGCCCGAACGGCCAGAGTCGGGTGCGGGCGAAGCCCGCAACCGACGCTGAGTTGTGGGGACCCTAGCGGGCTCGACGTTAGGGTGGGTTTCTGACCCCAAATGGCTCACCATACCCGATGCCGGCGAAGCCGGCTAGCCTAGCGTGGCCCGCCCGGCCAGAGTCGGGTGGGGGCGAAGCCTGCAACCGACGCTGGGTTGTGGGGACCCTAGCGGCCTCGACGTTAGGGTGGGTTTCTGACCACAAATGGCTCACCATTCCCGATGCCGGCAAAGACGGCTAGCCTAGCGAGGTCCGCCCGGCCAGAGTCGGGCTAGCCTAGCTCGGCCCGCCCGGCCAGAGTCGGGTGCGAGCAAAGCCCGCAATCGACGCTGAGTTGTGGGGACCCTAGGGGGCTCTACGTTAGGGTGGGTTTCTGACCACAAATGGCTCACCATACCCGATGCCGGCAAAGACGGCTAGCCTAGCGAGGTCCGCCCGGCCAGAGTCGGGCTAGCCTAGCTCGGCCCGCCCGGCCAGAGTCGGGTGCGAGCAAAGCCCGCAACCGACGCTGGGTTGTGGGGACCCTAGGGGGCTCGACGTTAGGGTGGGTTTCTGACCCCAAATGGCTCACCATGGCTCACCATACCCGATGTCGGCGAAGCCGGCTAGCCTAGCGTGGCCCGCCCGGCCAGAGTTGGGTGCGGGCGAAGCCCGCAACCGACGCTGAGTTGTGGGGACCCTAGGGGGCTCGACGTTAGGGTGGGTTTCTGACCACAAATGGCTCACCATACCCGACGCCGGCAAAGACGGCTAGCCTAGCGAGGTCCGCCCGGCCAGAGTCGGGTGCGAGCAAAGCCCGCAACCGAGGCTGAGTTGTGGGGACCCTAGCGGGCTTGACGTTAGGGTGGGTTTCTGACCACAAATGGCTCACCATACCCGATGCCGGCAAAGACGGCTAGCCTAGCGAGGTCCGCCCGGCCAGAGTCGGGCTAGCCTAGCTCGGCCCGCCCGGCCAGAGTCGGGTGCGAGCAAAGCCCGCAACCGACGCTGAGTTGTGGGGACCCTAGGGGGCTCTACGTTAGGGTGGGTTTCTGACCACAAATGGCTCACCATACCCGACGCCGGCAAAGACGGCTAGCCTAGCGAGGTCCGCCCGGCCAGAGTCGGGCTAGCCTAGCTCGGCCCGCCCGGCCAGAGTCGGGTGCGAGCAAAGCCCGCAACCGACGCTGAGTTGTGGGGACCCTAGGGGGCTCTACGTTAGGGTGGGTTTCTGACCACAAATGGCTCACCATACCCGATGCCGGCAAAGACGGCTAGCCTAGCGAGGTCCGCCCGGCCAGAGTCGGGCTAGCCTAGCTCGGCCCGCCCGGCCAGAGTCGGGTGCTGGCGAAGCCCGCAACCGACGCTGGGTTGTGGGGACCCTAGGGGGCTCTAGGTTAGGGTGGGTTTCTGACCCCAAATGGCTCACCATGCCCGATGCCGGCGAAGCCGGCTAGCCTAGCTCGGCCCGCCCGGCCAGAGTCGGGTGCGAGCAAAGCCCGCAACCGACGCTGAGTTGTGGGGACCCTAGGGGGCTCTACGTTAGGGTGGGTTTCTGACCACAAATGGCTCACCATACCCGATGCCGGCAAAGACGGCTAGCCTAGCGAGGTCCGCCCGGCCAGAGTCGGGCTAGCCTAGCTCGGCCCGCCCGGCCAGAGTCGGGTGCTGGCGACGCCCGCAACCGACGCTGAGTTGTGGGGACCCTAGGGGGCTCGACGTTAGGGTGGGTTTCTGACCCCAAATGGCTCACCATGGCTCACCATACCCGATGTCGGCGAAGCCGGCTAGCCTAGCGTGGCCCGCCCGGCCAGAGTTGGGTGCGGGCGAAGCCCGCAACCGACGCTGAGTTGTGGGGACCCTAGGGGGCTCGACGTTAGGGTGGGTTTCTGACCACAAATGGCTCACCATACCCGATGCCGGCGAAGCCGGCTAGCCTTGCTCGGCCCGCCCGGCCAGAGTCGGGTGCGAGCAAGGCCCGCAACCGACGCTGAGTTGTGGGGACCCTAGGGGGCTCGACGTTAGGGTGGGTTTCTGACCCCAAATGGCTCAACATTCCCGATGCTGGCGAAGCCGGCTAGCCTAGCGTGGCCCGCCCGGCCAGAGTCGGGTGCGGGCGAAGCCACAACCGACGCTGAGTTGTGGGGACCCCAGCGGGCTCTACGTTAGGATGGGTTTCTGACAACAAATGGCTCACCATACCCGATGCCGGCGAAGCCGGCTAGCCTTGCTCGGCCCGCCCGGCCAGAGTCGGGTGCGAGCAAAGCCCGCAACCGACGCTGAATTGTGGGGACCCTAGCGGGCTTGACGTTAGGGTGGGTTTCTGACCCCAATGGCTCACCATGCCCGATGCAGGCGAAGCCGGCTAGCTTAGCGTGGCCCAACGACCAGAGTCGGGTGCTGGCGACGCCCGCAACCGACGCTGAGTTGTGGGGACCCTAGGGGGCTCTACGTTAGGGTGGGTTTCTGACCACAAATGGCTCACCATACCCGACGCCGGCGAAGCCGGCTAGCCTAGCTCGGCCCGCCCGGCCAGAGTCGGGTGCGAGCAAAGCCCGCAACCGACGCTGAGTTGTGGGGACCCTAGCGGGCTTGACGTTAGGGTGGGTTTCTGACCACAAATGGCTCACCATACCCGATGCCGGCAAAGACGGCTAGCCTAGCGAGGTCCGCCCGGCCAGAGTCGGGCTAGCCTAGCTCGGCCCGCCCGGCCAGAGTCGGGTGCGAGCAAAGCCCGCAACCGACGCTGAGTTGTGGGGACCCTAGGGGGCTCTACGTTAGGGTGGGTTTCTGATCACAAATGGCTCACCATACCCGACGCCGGCGAAGCCGGCTAGCCTAGCTCGGCCCGCCCGGCCAGAGTCGGGTGCGAGCAAAGCCCGCAACCGACGCTGAGTTGTGGGGACCCTAGGGGGCTCTACGTTAGGGTGGGTTTCTGACCACAAATGGCTCACCATACCCGATGCCGGCAAAGACGGCTAGCCTAGCGAGGTCCGCCCGGCCAGAGTCGGGCTAGCCTAGCTCGGCCCGCCCGGCCAGAGTCGGGTGCTGGCGAAGCCCGCAACCGACGCTGGGTTGTGGGGACCCTAGGGGGCTCTAGGTTAGGGTGGGTTTCTGACCCCAAATGGCTCACCATGCCCGATGCCGGCGAAGCCGGCTAGCCTAGCGTGGCCCGAACGGCCAGAGTCGGGTGCGGGCGAGGCCCGCAACCGACGCTGAGTTGTGGGGACCCTAGCGGGCTTGACGTTAGGGTGGGTTTCTGACCCCAATGGCTCACTATACCCGATGCCGGCAAAGACGGCTAGCCTAGCGAGGTCCGCCCGGCCAGAGCGGGGCTAGCCTAGCGTGGCCCAACGACCAGAGTCGGGTGCTGGCGACGCCCGCAACCGACGCTGAGTTGTGGGGACCCTAGGGGGCTCGACGTTAGGGTGGGTTTCTGACCCCAAATGGCTCACCATGGCTCACCATACCCGATGTCGGCGAAGCCGGCTAGCCTAGCGTGGCCCGCCCGGCCAGAGTTGGGTGCGGGCGAAGCCCGCAACCGACGCTGAGTTGTGGGGACCCTAGGGGGCTCGACGTTAGGGTGGGTTTCTGACCACAAATGGCTCACCATACCCGATGCCGGCGAAGCCGGCTAGCCTTGCTCGGCCCGCCCGGCCAGAGTCGGGTGCGAGCAAAGCCCGCAACCGACGCTGAGTTGTGGGGACCCTAGCGGGCTTGACGTTAGGGTGGGTTTCTGACCACAAATGGCTCACCATACCCGATGCCGGCAAAGACGGCTAGCCTAGCGAGGTCCGCCCGGCCAGAGTCGGGCTAGCCTAGCTCGGCCCGCCCGGCCAGAGTCGGGTGCGAGCAAAGCCCGCAATCGACGCTGAGTTGTAGGGACCCTAGGGGGCTCTACGTTAGGGTGGGTTTCTGACCACAAATGGCTCACCATACCCGACGCCGGCAAAGACGGCTAGCCTAGCGAGGTCCGCCCGGCCAGAGTCGGGCTAGCCTAGCTCGGCCCGCCCGGCCAGAGTCGGGTGCGAGCAAAGCCCGCAATCGACGCTGAGTTGTGGGGACCCTAGGGGGCTCTACGTTAGGGTGGGTTTCTGACCACAAATGGCTCACCATACCCGATGCCGGCAAAGACGGCTAGCCTAGCGAGGTCCGCCCGGCCAGAGTCGGGCTAGCCTAGCTCGGCCCGCCCGGCCAGAGTCGGGTGCTGGCGAAGCCCGCAACCGAAGCTGTGTTGTGGGGACCCTAGCGGGCTCGACGTTAGGGTGAGTTTCTGACCCCAAATGGCTCACCATACCCGATGCCGGCTAGCCTAGCGTGGCCCGCCCGGCCAGAGTCGGGTGGGGGCCAAACCCGCAACCGACGCTGAGTTGTGAGGACCCTAGCGGCCTCGACGTTAGGGTGGGTTTCTGACCACAAATGGCTCACCATACCCGATGCCGGCGAAGCCGGCTAGCCTAGCGTGGCCAGAACGGCCAGAGTCGGGTGCGGGCGAAGCCCGCAACCGACGCTGAGTTGTGGGGACCCTAGCGGGCTCGACGTTAGGGTGGGTTTCTGACCCCAAATGGCTCACCATACCCGATGCCGGCGAAGCCGGCTAGCCTAGCGTGGCCAGAACGGCCAGAGTCGGGTGCGGGCGAAGCCCGCAACCGACGCTGAGTTGTGGGGACCCTAGCGGGCTCGACGTTAGGGTGGGTTTCTGACCCCAAATGGCTCACCATACCCGATGCCGGCGAAGCCGGCTAGCCTAGCGTGGCCAGAACGGCCAGAGTCGGGTGCGGGCGAAGCCCGCAACCGACGCTGAGTTGTGGGGACCCTAGCGGGCTCGACGTTAGGGTGGGTTTCTGACCCCAAATGGCTCACCATACCCGATGCCGGCTAGCCTAGCGTGGCCCGCCCGGCCAGAGTCGGGTGCGAGCGACGCCCGCAACCGACGCTGGGTTGTGGGGAACCTAGCGGCCTCGACGTTAGCGTGAGTTTCTGACCCCAAATGGCTCACCATACCCGATGCCGGCTAACCTAGCGTGGCCCGCCCGGCCAGAGTCGGGTGGGGGCCAAACCCGCAACCGACGCTGAGTTGTGAGGACCCTAGCGGCCTCGACGTTAGGGTGGGTTTCTGACCAAAAATGGCTCACCATACCCGATGCCGGCTAGCCTAGCGTAGCCCGCCCGGCCACAGTCGGGTGCGGGCCAAACCCGCAACCGAAGCTGTGTTGTGGGGACCCTAGCGGGCTCGACGTTAGGGTGGGTTTCTGACCCCAAATGGCTCACCATACCCGATGCCGGCGAAGCCGGCTAGCCTAGCGTGGCCAGAACGGCCAGAGTCGGGTGCGGGCGAAGCCCGCAACCGACGCTGAGTTGTGGGGACCCTAGCGGGCTCGACGTTAGGGTGGGTTTCTGACCCCAAATGGCTCACCATACCCGATGCCGGCTAGCCTAGCGTGGCCCGCCCGGCCAGAGTCGGGTGGGGGCCAAACCCGCAACCGACGCTGAGTTGTGAGGACCCTAGCGGCCTCGACGTTAGGGTGGGTTTCTGACCACAAATGGCTCACCATACTCGATGCCGGCTAGCCTAGTGTGGCCCGAACGGCCAGAATCGGGTGCGGGCGAAGCCCGCAACCGACGCTGGGTTGTGGGGACCCTAGCGGCCTCGACGTTAGCGTGGGTTTCTGACCCCAAATGGCTCACCACTCCCGATGCCGCCGAAGCCGGCTAGCGTAGCGTGGCCCGCCCGGCCAGAGTCGGGTGCGAGCGACGCCCGCAACCGACGCTGAGTTGTGAGGACCCTAGCGGCCTCGACGTTAGGGTGGGTTTCTGACCACAAATGGCTCACCATACCCGATGCCGGCTAGCCTAGCGTAGCCCGCCCGGCCACAGTCGGGTGCGGGCCAAACCCGCAACCGAAGCTGTGTTGTGGGGACCCTAGCGGGCTCGACGTTAGGGTGAGTTTCTGACCCTAAATGGCTCACCATACCCGATGCCGGCTAGCCTAGCGTGGCCCGCCCGGCCAGAGTCGGGTGGGGGCCAAACCCGCAACCGACGCTGAGTTGTGAGGACCCTAGCGGCCTCGACGTTAGGGTGGGTTTCTGACCACAAATGGCTCACCATACCCGATGCCGGCTAGCCTACTGTGGCCCGCCCGGCCAGAGTCGGGTGCGGGCCAAACCTGCAACCGAAGCTGAGTTGTGGGGACCCTAGCGGGCTCGACGTTAGGGTGGGTTTCTGACCACAAATGGCTCACCATACCCGATGCCGGCGAAGCCGGCTAGCCTAGCGTGGCCCGCCCGGCCAGAGTCGGGTGCGGGCCAAACCCGCAACCGAAGCTGAGTTGTGGGGACCCTAGCGGGCTCGACGTTAGGGTGGGTTTCTGACCACAAATGGCTCACCATACCCGATGCCGGCGAAGCCGGCTAGCCTAGCGTGGCCCGCCCGGCCAGAGTCGGGTGCGGGCCAAACCCGCAACCGAAGCTGAGTTGTGGGGACCCTAGCGGGCTCGACGTTAGGGTGGGTTTCTGACCACAAATGGCTCACCATACCCAATGCCGGCGAAGCCGGCTAGCCTAGCGTGGCCCGCCCGGCCACAGTCGGGTGCGGGCCAAGCCAGCAACCGAAGCTGAGTTGTGGGGACCCTAGCGGGCTCGACGTTAGGGTGGGTTTCTGACCACAAATGGCTCACCATACCCGAAGCCGGCTAGCCTAGCGTGGCCCGAACGGCCACGGTCGGGTGCGGGCCAAACCCGCAACCGAAGCTGAGTTGTGGGGACCCTAGCGGGCTCGACGTTAGGGTGAGTTTCTGACCACAAATGGCTCACCATACCCGAAGCCGGCTAGCCTAGCGTGGCCCGAACGGCCAGAGTCGGGTGCGGGCGAAGCCCGCAACCGACGCTGAGTTGTGGGGACCCTAGCGGGCTCGACGTTAGGGTGGGTTTCTGACCCCAAATGGCTCACCATACCCGATGCCGGCGAAGCCGGCTAGCCTAGCGTGGCCCGCCCGGCCAGAGTCGGGTGCGAGCGACGCCCGCAACCGACGCTGGGTTGTGGGGAACCTAGCGGCCTCGACGTTAGCGTGAGTTTCTGACCCCAAATGGCTCACCATACCCGATGCCGGCTAACCTAGCGTGGCCCGCCCGGCCAGAGTCGGGTGGGGGCCAAACCCGCAACCGACGCTGAGTTGTGAGGACCCTAGCGGCCTCGACGTTAGGGTGGGTTTCTGACCACAAATGGCTCACCATACCCGATGCCGGCTAGCCTAGCGTAGCCCGCCCGGCCACAGTCGGGTGCGGGCCAAACCCGCAACCGATGCTGTGTTGTGGGGACCCTAGCGGGCTCGACGTTAGGGTGGGTTTCTGACCCCAAATGGCTCACCATACCCGATGCCGGCGAAGCCGGCTAGCCTAGCGTGGCCAGAACGGCCAGAGTCGGGTGCGGGCGAAGCCCGCAACCGACGCTGAGTTGTGGGGACCCTAGCGGGCTCGACGTTAGGGTGGGTTTCTGACCCCAAATGGCTCACCATACCCGATGCCGGCTAGCCTAGCGTGGCCCGCCCGGCCAGAGTCGGGTGGGGGCCAAACCCGCAACCGACGCTGAGTTGTGAGGACCCTAGCGGCCTCGACGTTAGGGTGGGTTTCTGACCACAAATGGCTCACCATACCCGATGCCGGCAAAGACGGCTAGCCTAGCGCGGCCCGCCCGGCCAGAGTCGAGTGCGAGCGACGCCCGCAACCGACGCTGAGTTGTGGGGACCCTAGCGGGCTCGACGTTAGGGTGGGTTTCTGACCCCAAATGGCTCACCATACCCGATGCCGGCTAGCCTAGCGTGGCCCGCCCGGCCAGAGTCGGGTGGGGGCCAAACCCGCAACCGACGCTGAGTTGTGAGGACCCTAGCGGCCTCGACGTTAGGGTGGGTTTCTGACCACAAATGGCTCACCATACCCGATGCCGGCTAGCCTAGTGTGGCCCGAACGGCCAGAATCGGGTGCGGGCGAAGCCCGCAACCGACGCTGAGTTGTGGGGACCCTAGCGGGCTCGACGTTAGGGTGGGTTTCTGACCACAAATGGCTCACCATACCCGATGCCGGCAAAGAAGGCTAGCCTAGCGCGGCCCGCCCGGCCAGAGTCGAGTGCGAGCGACGCCCGCAACCGACGCTGGGTTGTGGGGACCCTAGCGGCCTCGACGTTAGCGTGGGTTTCTGACCCCAAATGGCTCACCACTCCCGATGCCGCCGAAGCCGGCTAGCGTAGCGTGGCCCGCCCGGCCAGAGTCGGGTGCGAGCGACGCCCGCACCCGACGCTGGGTTGTGGGGAACCTAGCGGCCTCGACGTTAGCGTGAGTTTCTGACCCCAAATGGCTCACCATACCCGATGCCGGCTAGCCTAGCGTGGCCCGCCCGGCCAGAGTCGGGTGGGGGCCAAACCCGCAACCGAAGCTGAGTTGGGGGACCCTAGCGGGCTCGACGTTAGGGTGGGTTTCTGACCACAAATGGCTCACCATACCCGAAGCCGGCTAGCCTAGCGTGGCCCGAACGGCCACAGTCGGGTGCGGGCCAAACCCGCAACCGAAGCTGAGTTGTGGGGACCCTAGCGGGCTCGACGTTAGGGTGAGTTTCTGACCACAAATGGCTCACCATACCCGAAGCCGGCTAGCCTAGCGTGGCCCGAACGGCCAGAGTCGGGTGCGGGCGAAGCCCGCAACCGACGCTGAGTTGTGGGGACCCTAGCGGGCTCGACGTTAGGGTGGGTTTCTGACCCCAAATGGCTCACCATACCCGATGCCGGCGAAGCCGGCTAGCCTAGCGTGGCCCGCCCGGCCAGAGTCGGGTGCGAGCGACGCCCGCAACCGACGCTGGGTTGTGGGGAACCTAGCGGCCTCGACGTTAGCGTGAGTTTCTGACCCCAAATGGCTCACCATACCCGATGCCGGCTAACCTAGCGTGGCCCGCCCGGCCAGAGTCGGGTGGGGGCCAAACCCGCAACCGACGCTGAGTTGTGAGGACCCTAGCGGCCTCGACGTTAGGGTGGGTTTCTGACCACAAATGGCTCACCATACCCGATGCCGGCTAGCCTAGCGTAGCCCGCCCGGCCAGAGTCGGGTGGGGGCCAAACCCGCAACCGACGCTGAGTTGTGAGGACCCTAGCGGCCTCGACGTTAGGGTGGGTTTCTGACCACAAATGGCTCACCATACCCGATGCCGGCTAGCCTAGCGTGGCCCGCCATGCCAGAGTCGGGTGGGGGCCAAACCCGCAACCGACGCTGAGTTGTGAGGACCCTAGCGGCCTCGACGTTAGGGTGGGTTTCTGACCACAAATGGCTCACCATACCCGATGCCGGCTAGCCTAGTGTGGCCCGCCCGGCCAGAGTCGAGTGCGAGCGACGCCCGCAACCGACGCTGGGTTGTGGGGACCCTAGCGGCCTCGACGTTAGCGTGGGTTTCTGACCCCAAATGGCTCACCACTCCCGATGCCGCCGAAGCCGGCTAGCCTAGCGTGGCCCGCCCGGCCAGAGTCGGGTGGGGGCCAAACACGCAACCGACGCTGAGTTGTGAGGACCCTAGCGGCCTCGACGTTAGGGTGGGTTTCTGACCACAAATGGCTCACCATACCCGATGCCGGCTAGCCTACTGTGGCCCGCCCGGCCAGAGTCCGGTGCGGGCCAAACCTGCAACCGAAGCTGAGTTGTGGGGACCCTAGCGGGCTCGACGTTAGGGTGGGTTTCTGACCACAAATGGCTCACCATACCCGATGCCGGCGAAGCCGGCTAGCCTAGCGTGGCCCGCCCGGCCAGAGTCGGGTGGGGGCGAAGCCTGCATCCGACGCTGAGTTGTGGGGACCCTAGCGGGCTCGACGTTAGGGTGGGTTTCTGACCCCAAATGGCTCACCATACCCGATGCCGGCGAAGCCGGCTAGCCTAGCGTGGCCCGCCCGGCCAGAGTCGGGTGGGGGCGAAGCCTGCATCCGACGCTGGGTTGTGGGGACCCTAGCGGGCTCGACGTTAGGGTGGGTTTCTGACCCCAAATGGCTCACCATACCCCATGCCGGCGAAGCCGGCTAGCCTAGCGTGGCCCGCCCGGCCAGAGTCGGGCTAGCCTAGCGTGGCCCGCCCGGCCAGAGTCGGGTGGGGGCGAAGCCCGCAACCGACGCTGAGTTGTGGGGACCCTAGCGGGCTCGACGTTAGGGTGGGTTTCTGACCCCAAATGGCTGACCATACCCGATGCCGGCGAAGCCGGCTAGCCTAGCGTGGCCCGCCCGGCCAGAGTCGGGTGCGGGCCAAACCCGCAACCGAAGCTGAGTTGTGGGGACCCTAGCGGGCTCGACGTTAGGGTGGGTTTCTGACCACAAATGGCTCACCATACCCAATGCCGGCGAAGCCGGCTAGCCTAGCGTGGCCCGCCCGGCCACAGTCGGGTGCGGGCCAAGCCCGCAACCGAAGCTGAGTTGTGGGGACCCTAGCGGCCTCGACGTTAGGGTGGGTTTCTGACCACAAATGGCTCACCATACCCGATGCCGGCTAGCCTACTGTGGCCCGCCCGGCCAGAGTCGGGTGCGGGCCAAACCTGCAACCGAAGCTGAGTTGTGGGGACCCTAGCGGGCTCGACGTTAGGGTGGGTTTCTGACCACAAATGGCTCACCATACCCGATGCCGGCAAAGACGGCTAGCCTAGCGTAGCCCGCCCGGCCACAGTCGGGCGCGGGCCAAACCCGCAACCGAAGCTGAGTTGTGGGGACCCTAGCGGGCTCGACGTTAGGGTGGGTTTCTGACCACAAATGGCTCACCATACCCAATGCCGGCGAAGCCGGCTAGCCTAGCGTGGCCCGCCCGGCCAGAGTCGGGTGCCAGCGAAGCCCGCAACCGACGATGGGTTGTGCGTACCCTAGCGGCCTCGACCTTAGCGTGGGTTTCTGACCCCAAATGGCTCACCATGGCTCAACATACCCGAAGCCGGGGAAGCCGGCTAGCCTAGCGTGGCCCGCCCGGCGAGTCGGGTGCGGGCGAAGCCGCAACCGACGCTGAGTTGTGGGGACCCTAGCGGGCTCGACGTTAGGGTGGGTTTCTGACCCCAAATGGCTCACCATACCCGATGCCGGCTAGCCTAGCGTGGCCCGCCCGGCCAGAGTCGGGTGGGGGCCAAACCCGCAACCGACGCTGAGTTGTGAGGACCCTAGCGGCCTCGACGTTAGGGTGGGTTTCTGACCACAAATGGCTCACCATACCCGATGCCGGCTAGCCTAGTGTGGCCCGAACGGCCAGAATCGGGTGCGGGCGAAGCCCGCAACCGACGCTGAGTTGTGGGGACCCTAGCGGGCTCGACGTTAGGGTGGGTTTCTGACCACAAATGGCTCACCATACCCGATGCCGGCAAAGACGGCTAGCCTAGCGCGGCCCGCCCGGCCAGAGTCGAGTGCGAGCGACGCCCGCAACCGACGCTGGGTTGTGGGGACCCTAGCGGCCTCGACGTTAGCGTGGGTTTCTGACCCCAAATGGCTCACCACTCCCGATGCCGCCGAAGCCGGCTAGCGTAGCGTGGCCCGCCCGGCCAGAGTCGGGTGGAGCGACGCCCGCAACCGACGCTGGGTTGTGGGGAACCTAGCGGCCTCGACGTTAGCGTGAGTTTCTGACCCCAAATGGCTCACCATACCCGATGCCGGCTAACCTAGCGTGGCCCGCCCGGCCAGAGTCGGGTGGGGGCCAAACCCGCAACCGACGCTGAGTTGTGAGGACCCTAGCGGCCTCGACGTTAGGGTGGGTTTCTGACCACAAATGGCTCACCATACCCGATGCCGGCTAGCCTAGCGTAGCCCGCCCGGCCACAGTCGGGTGCGGGCCAAACCCGCAACCGAAGCTGTGTTGTGGGGACCCTAGCGGGCTCGACGTTAGGGTGAGTTTCTGACCCCAAATGGCTCACCATACCCGATGCCGGCTAGCCTAGCGTGGCCCGCCCGGCCAGAGTCGGGTGGGGGCCAAACCCGCAACCGACGCTGAGTTGTGAGGACCCTAGCGGCCTCGACGTTAGGGTGGGTTTCTGACCACAAATGGCTCACCATACCCGATGCCGGCTAGCCTACTGTGGCCCGCCCGGCCAGAGTCCGGTGCGGGCCAAACCTGCAACCGAAGCTGAGTTGTAGGGACCCTAGCGGGCTCGACGTTAGGGTGGGTTTCTGACCACAAATGGCTCACCATACCCGATGCCGGCGAAGCCGGCTAGCCTAGCGTGGCCCGCCCGGCCAGAGTCGGGTGCGGGCCAAACCCGCAACCGAAGCTGAGTTGTGGGGACCCTAGCGGGCTCGACGTTAGGGTGGGTTTCTGACCACAAATGGCTCACCATACCCAATGCCGGCAAGCCGGCTAGCCTAGCGTGGCCCGCCCGGCCACAGTCGGGTGCGGGCCAAGCCCGCAACCGAAGCTGAGTTGTGGGGACCCTAGCGGGCTCGACGTTAGGGTGGGTTTCTGACCACAAATGGCTCACCATACCCGAAGCCGGCTAGCCTAGCGTGGCCCGAACGGCCACAGTCGGGTGCGGGCCAAACCCGCAACCGAAGCTGAGTTGTGGGGACCCTAGCGGGCTCGACGTTAGGGTGAGTTTCTGACCACAAATGGCTCACCATACCCGAAGCCGGCTAGCCTAGCGTGGCCCGAACGGCCAGAGTCGGGTGCGGGCGAAGCCCGCAACCGACGCTGAGTTGTGGGGACCCTAGCGGGCTCGACGTTAGGGTGGGTTTCTGACCCCAAATGGCTCACCATACCCGATGCCGGCGAAGCCGGCTAGCCTAGCGTGGCCCGCCCGGCCAGAGTCGGGTGGGGGCGAAGCCTGCATCCGACGCTGGGTTGTGGGGACCCTAGCGGGCTCGACGTTAGGGTGGGTTTCTGACCCCAAATGGCTCACCATACCCCATGCCGGCGAAGCCGGCTAGCCTAGCGTGGCCCGCCCGGCCAGAGTCGGGCTAGCCTAGCGTGGCCCGTCCGGCCAGAGTCGGGTGGGGGCGAAGCCCGCAACCGACGCTGAGTTGTGGGGACCCTAGCGGGCTCGACGTTAGGGTGGGTTTCTGACCCCAAATGGCTGACCATACCCGATGCCGGCGAAGCCGGCTAGCCTAGCGTGGCCCGCCCGGCCAGAGTCGGGTGCGGGCCAAACCCGCAACCGAAGCTGAGTTGTGAGGACCCTAGCGGCCTCGACGTTAGGGTGGGTTTCTGACCACAAATGGCTCACCATACCCGATGCCGGCTAGCCTAGCGTAGCCCGCCCGGCCACAGTCGGGTGCGGGCCAAACCCGCAACCGAAGCTGTGTTGTGGGGACCCTAGCGGGCTCGACGTTAGGGTGAGTTTCTGACCCCAAATGGCTCACCATACCCGATGCCGGCTAGCCTAGCGTGGCCCGCCCGGCCAGAGTCGGGTGGGGGCCAAACCCGCAACCGACGCTGAGTTGTGAGGACCCTAGCGGCCTCGACGTTAGGGTGGGTTTCTGACCACAAATGGCTCACCATACCCGATGCCGGCTAGCCTAGTGTGGCCCGAACGGCCAGAATCGGGTGCGGGCGAAGCCCGCAACCGACGCTGAGTTGTGGGGACCCTAGCGGGCTCGACGTTAGGGTGGGTTTCTGACCACAAATGGCTCACCATACCCGATGCCGGCAAAGACGGCTAGCCTAGCGCGGCCCGCCCGGCCAGAGTCGAGTGCGAGCGACGCCCGCAACCGACGCTGGGTTGTGGGGACCCTAGCGGCCTCGACGTTAGCGTGGGTTTCTGACCCCAAATGGCTCACCACTCCCGATGCCGCCGAAGCCGGCTAGCGTAGCGTGGCCCGCCCGGCCAGAGTCGGGTGGAGCGACGCCCGCAACCGACGCTGGGTTGTGGGGAACCTAGCGGCCTCGACGTTAGCGTGAGTTTCTGACCCCAAATGGCTCACCATACCCGATGCCGGCTAACCTAGCGTGGCCCGCCCGGCCAGAGTCGGGTGGGGGCCAAACCCGCAACCGACGCTGAGTTGTGAGGACCCTAGCGGCCTCGACGTTAGGGTGGGTTTCTGACCACAAATGGCTCACCATACCCGATGCCGGCTAGCCTAGCGTAGCCCGCCCGGCCACAGTCGGGTGCGGGCCAAACCCGCAACCGAAGCTGTGTTGTGGGGACCCTAGCGGGCTCGACGTTAGGGTGAGTTTCTGACCCCAAATGGCTCACCATACCCGATGCCGGCTAGCCTAGCGTGGCCCGCCCGGCCAGAGTCGGGTGGGGGCCAAACCCGCAACCGACGCTGAGTTGTGAGGACCCTAGCGGCCTCGACGTTAGGGTGGGTTTCTGACCACAAATGGCTCACCATACCCGATGCCGGCTAGCCTACTGTGGCCCGCCCGGCCAGAGTCCGGTGCGGGCCAAACCTGCAACCGAAGCTGAGTTGTAGGGACCCTAGCGGGCTCGACGTTAGGGTGGGTTTCTGACCACAAATGGCTCACCATACCCGATGCCGGCGAAGCCGGCTAGCCTAGCGTGGCCCGCCCGGCCAGAGTCGGGTGCGGGCCAAACCCGCAACCGAAGCTGAGTTGTGGGGACCCTAGCGGGCTCGACGTTAGGGTGGGTTTCTGACCACAAATGGCTCACCATACCCAATGCCGGCAAGCCGGCTAGCCTAGCGTGGCCCGCCCGGCCACAGTCGGGTGCGGGCCAAGCCCGCAACCGAAGCTGAGTTGTGGGGACCCTAGCGGGCTCGACGTTAGGGTGGGTTTCTGACCACAAATGGCTCACCATACCCGAAGCCGGCTAGCCTAGCGTGGCCCGAACGGCCACAGTCGGGTGCGGGCCAAACCCGCAACCGAAGCTGAGTTGTGGGGACCCTAGCGGGCTCGACGTTAGGGTGAGTTTCTGACCACAAATGGCTCACCATACCCGAAGCCGGCTAGCCTAGCGTGGCCCGAACGGCCAGAGTCGGGTGCGGGCGAAGCCCGCACCCGACGCTGAGTTGTGGGGACCCTAGCGGGCTCGACGTTAGGGTGGGTTTCTGACCACAAATGGCTCACCATACCCGATGCCGGCAAAGACGGCTAGCCTAGCGCGGCCCGCCCGGCCAGAGTCGAGTGCGAGCGACGCCCGCAACCGAAGCTGAGTTGTGGGGACCCTAGCGGGCTCGAGGTTAGGGTGGGTTTCTGACCCCAAATGGCTCACCATACCCGATGCCGGCGAAGCCGGCTAGCCTAGCGTGGCCAGAACGGCCAGAGTCGGGTGCGGGCCAAACCCGCAACCGAAGCTGTGTTGTGGGGACCCTAGCGGGCTCGACGTTAGGGTGGGTTTCTGACCCCAAATGGCTCACCATACCCGATGCCGGCTAGCCTAGCGTGGCCCGCCCGGCCAGAGTCGGGTGGGGGCCAAACCCGCAACCGACGCTGAGTTGTGAGGACCCTAGCGGCCTCGACGTTAGGGTGGGTTTCTGACCACAAATGGCTCACCATACCCGATGCCGGCTAGCCTAGTGTGGCCCGAACGGCCAGAATCGGGTGCGTGCGAAGCCCGCAACCGACGCTGAGTTGTGGGGACCCTAGCGGGCTCGACGTTAGGGTGGGTTTCTGACCACAAATGGCTCACCATACCCGATGCCGGCAAAGACGGCTAGCCTAGCGCGGCCCGCCCGGCCAGAGTCGAGTGCGAGCGACGCCCGCAACCGACGCTGGGTTGTGGGGACCCTAGCGGCCTCGACGTTAGCGTGGGTTTCTGACCCCAAATGGCTCACCACTCCCGATGCCGCCGAAGCCGGCTAGCGTAGCGTGGCCCGCCCGGCCAGAGTCGGGTGCGAGCGACGCCCGCAACCGACGCTGGGTTGTGGGGAACCTAGCGGCCTCGACGTTAGCGTGAGTGTCTGACCCCAAATGGCTCACCATACCCGATGCCGGCTAACCTAGCGTGGCCCGCCCGGCCAGAGTCGGGTGGGGGCCAAACCCGCAACCGACGCTGAGTTGTGAGGACCCTAGCGGCCTCGACGTTAGGGTGGGTTTCTGACCACAAATGGCTCACCATACCCGATGCCGGCTAGCCTACTGTGGCCCGCCCGGCCAGAGTCGGGTGCGGGCCAAACCTGCAACCGAAGCTGAGTTGTGGGGACCCTAGCGGGCTCGACGTTAGGGTGGGTTTCTGACCACAAATGGCTCACCATACCCGATGCCGGCGAAGCCGGCTAGCCTAGCGTGGCCCGCCCGGCCAGAGTCGGGTGCGGGCCAAACCCGCAACCGAAGCTGAGTTGTGGGGACCCTAGCGGGCTCGACGTTAGGGTGGGTTTCTGACCACAAATGGCTCACCATACCCAATGCCGGCGAAGCCGGCTAGCCTAGCGTAGCCCGCCCGGCCACAGTCGGGTGCGGGCCAAACCCGCAACCGAAGCTGTGTTGTGGGGACCCTAGCGGGCTCGACGTTAGGGTGAGTTTCTGACCCCAAATGGCTCACCATACCCGATGCCGGCTAGCCTAGCGTGGCCCGCCCGGCCAGAGTCGGGTGGGGGCCAAACCCGCAACCGACGCTGAGTTGTGAGGACCCTAGCGGCCTCGACGTTAGGGTGGGTTTCTGACCACAAATGGCTCACCATACCCGATGCCGGCTAGCCTACTGTGGCCCGCCCGGCCAGAGTCGGGTGCGGGCCAAACCTGCAACCGAAGCTGAGTTGTGGGGACCCTAGCGGGCTCGACGTTAGGGTGGGTTTCTGACCACAAATGGCTCACCATACCCGATGCCGGCGAAGCCGGCTAGCCTAGCGTGGCCCGCCCGGCCAGAGTCGGGTGCGGGCCAAACCCGCAACCGAAGCTGAGTTGTGGGGACCCTAGCGGGCTCGACGTTAGGGTGGGTTTCTGACCACAAATGGCTCACCATACCCAATGCCGGCGAAGCCGGCTAGCCTAGCGTGGCCCGCCCGGCCACAGTCGGGTGCGGGCCAAGCCAGCAACCGAAGCTGAGTTGTGGGGACCCTAGCGGGCTCGACGTTAGGGTGGGTTTCTGACCACAAATGGCTCACCATACCCGATGCCGGCAAAGACGGCTAGCCTAGCGCGGCCCGCCCGGCCAGAGTCGAGTGCGAGCGACGCCCGCAACCGACGCTGGGTTGTGGGGACCCTAGCGGCCTCGACGTTAGCGTGGGTTTCTGACCCCAAATGGCTCACCACTCCCGATGCCGCCGAAGCCGGCTAGCGTAGCGTGGCCCGCCCGGCCAGAGTCGGGTGCGAGCGACGCCCGCAACCGACGCTGGGTTGTGGGGAACCTAGCGGCCTCGACGTTAGCGTGAGTTTCTGACCCCAAATGGCTCACCATACCCGATGCCGGCTAGCCTAGCGTGGCCCGCCCGGCCAGAGTCGGGTGGGGGCCAAACCCGCAACCGACGCTGAGTTGTGAGGACCCTAGCGGCCTCGACGTTAGGGTGGGTTTCTGACCACAAATGGCTCACCATACCCGATGCCGGCTAGCCTACTGTGGCCCGCCCGGCCAGAGTCGGGTGCGGGCCAAACCTGCAACCGAAGCTGAGTTGTGGGGACCCTAGCGGGCTCGACGTTAGGGTGGGTTTCTGACCACAAATGGCTCACCATACCCGATGCCGGCGAAGCCGGCTAGCCTAGCGTGGCCCGCCCGGCCAGAGTCGGGTGCGGGCCAAACCCGCAACCGAAGCTGAGTTGTGGGGACCCTAGCGGGCTCGACGTTAGGGTGGGTTTCTGACCACAAATGGCTCACCATACCCAATGCCGGCGAAGCCGGCTAGCCTAGCGTGGCCCGCCCGGCCACAGTCGGGTGCGGGCCAAGCCCGCAACCGAAGCTGAGTTGTGGGGACCCTAGCGGGCTCGACGTTAGGGTGGGTTTCTGACCACAAATGGCTCACCATACCCGAAGCCGGCTAGCCTAGCGTGGCCCGAACGGCCACAGTCGGGTGCGGGCCAAACCCGCAACCGAAGCTGAGTTGTGGGGACCCTAGCGGGCTCGACGTTAGGGTGAGTTTCTGACCACAAATGGCTCACCATACCCGAAGCCGGCTAGCCTAGCGTGGCCCGAACGGCCAGAGTCGGGTGCGGGCGAAGCCCGCAACCGACGCTGAGTTGTGGGGACCCTAGCGGGCTCGACGTTAGGGTGGGTTTCTGACCCCAAATGGCTCACCATACCCAATGCCGGCGAAGCCGGCTAGCCTAGCGTGGCCCGCCCGGCCACAGTCGGGTGCGGGCCAAGCCAGCAACCGAAGCTGAGTTGTGGGGACCCTAGCGGGCTCGACGTTAGGGTGGGTTTCTGACCACAAATGGCTCACCATACCCGATGCCGGCAAAGACGGCTAGCCTAGCGCGGCCCGCCCGGCCAGAGTCGAGTGCGAGCGACGCCCGCAACCGACGCTGGGTTGTGGGGACCCTAGCGGCCTCGACGTTAGCGTGGGTTTCTGACCCCAAATGGCTCACCACTCCCGATGCCGCCGAAGCCGGCTAGCGTAGCGTGGCCCGCCCGGCCAGAGTCGGGTGCGAGCGACGCCCGCAACCGACGCTGGGTTGTGGGGAACCTAGCGGCCTCGACGTTAGCGTGAGTTTCTGACCCCAAATGGCTCACCATACCCGATGCCGGCTAGCCTAGCGTGGCCCGCCCGGCCAGAGTCGGGTGGGGGCCAAACCCGCAACCGACGCTGAGTTGTGAGGACCCTAGCGGCCTCGACGTTAGGGTGGGTTTCTGACCACAAATGGCTCACCATACCCGATGCCGGCTAGCCTACTGTGGCCCGCCCGGCCAGAGTCGGGTGCGGGCCAAACCTGCAACCGAAGCTGAGTTGTGGGGACCCTAGCGGGCTCGACGATAGGGTGGGTTTCTGACCACAAATGGCTCACCATACCCGATGCCGGCGAAGCCGGCTAGCCTAGCGTGGCCCGCCCGGCCAGAGTCGGGTGCGGGCCAAACCCGCAACCGAAGCTGAGTTGTGGGGACCCTAGCGGGCTCGACGTTAGGGTGGGTTTCTGACCACAAATGGCTCACCATACCCAATGCCGGCGAAGCCGGCTAGCCTAGCGTGGCCCGCCCGGCCACAGTCGGGTGCGGGCCAAGCCCGCAACCGAAGCTGAGTTGTGGGGACCCTAGCGGGCTCGACGTTAGGGTGGGTTTCTGACCACAAATGGCTCACCATACCCGAAGCCGGCTAGCCTAGCGTGGCCCGAACGGCCACAGTCGGGTGCGGGCCAAACCCGCAACCGAAGCTGAGTTGTGGGGACCCTAGCGGGCTCGACGTTAGGGTGAGTTTCTGACCACAAATGGCTCACCATACCCGAAGCCGGCTAGCCTAGCGTGGCCCGAACGGCCAGAGTCGGGTGCGGGCGAAGCCCGCAACCGACGCTGAGTTGTGGGGACCCTAGCGGGCTCGACGTTAGGGTGGGTTTCTGACCCCAAATGGCTCACCATACCCGATGCCGGCGAAGCCGGCTAGCCTAGCGTGGCCCGCCCGGCCAGAGTCGGGTGGGGGCGAAGCCTGCATCCGACGCTGGGTTGTGGGGACCCTAGCGGGCTCGACGTTAGGGTGGGTTTCTGACCCCAAATGGCTGACCATACCCAATGCCGGCGAAGCCGGCTAGCCTAGCGTGGCCCGCCCGGCCACAGTCGGGTGCGGGCCAAACCCGCAACCGAAGCTGAGTTGTGGGGACCCTAGCGGGCTCGACGTTAGGGTGGGTTTCTGACCACAAATGGCTCACCATACCCGATGCCGGCGAAGCCGGCTAGCCTAGCGTGGCCAGAACGGCCAGAGTCGGGTGCGGGCGAAGCCCGCAACCGACGCTGAGTTGTGGGGACCCTAGCGGGCTCGACGTTAGGGTGGGTTTCTGACCCCAAATGGCTCACCATACCCGATGCCGGCGAAGCCGGCTAGCCTAGCGTGGCCAGAACGGCCAGAGTCGGGTGCGGGCGAAGCCCGCAACCGACGCTGAGTTGTGGGGACCCTAGCGGGCTCGACGTTAGGGTGGGTTTCTGACCACAAATGGCTCACCATACCCGATGCCGGCAAAGACGGCTAGCCTAGCGCGGCCCGCCCGGCCAGAGTCGAGTGCGAGCGACGCCCGCAACCGACGCTGGGTTGTGGGGACCCTAGCGGCCTCGACGTTAGCGTGGGTTTCTGACCCCAAATGGCTCACCACTCCCGATGCCGCCGAAGCCGGCTAGCGTAGCGTGGCCCGCCCGGCCAGAGTCGGGTGCGAGCGACGCCCGCAACCGACGCTGGGTTGTGGGGAACCTAGCGGCCTCGACGTTAGCGTGAGTTTCTGACCCCAAATGGCTCACCATACCCGATGCCGGCTAACCTAGCGTGGCCCGCCCGGCCAGAGTCGGGTGGGGGCCAAACCCGCAACCGACGCTGAGTTGTGAGGACCCTAGCGGCCTCGACGTTAGGGTGGGTTTCTGACCACAAATGGCTCACCATACCCGATGCCGGCTAGCCTAGCGTAGCCCGCCCGGCCACAGTCGGGTGCGGGCCAAACCCGCAACCGAAGCTGTGTTGTGGGGACCCTAGCGGGCTCGAGGTTAGGGTGGGTTTCTGACCCCAAATGGCTCACCATACCCGATGCCGGCGAAGCCGGCTAGCCTAGCGTGGCCAGAACGGCCAGAGTCGGGTGCTGGCCAAACCCGCAACCGAAGCTGTGTTGTGGGGACCCTAGCGGGCTCGACGTTAGGGTGGGTTTCTGACCCCAAATGGCTCACCATACCCGATGCCGGCTAGCCTAGCGTGGCCCGCCCGGCCAGAGTCGGGTGGGGGCCAAACCCGCAACCGACGCTGAGTTGTGAGGACCCTAGCGGCCTCGACGTTAGGGTGGGTTTCTGACCACAAATGGCTCACCATACCCGATGCCGGCTAGCCTAGTGTGGCCCGAACGGCCAGAATCGGGTGCGGGCGAAGCCCGCAACCGACGCTGAGTTGTGGGGACCCTAGCGGGCTCGACGTTAGGGTGGGTTTCTGACCACAAATGGCTCACCATACCCGATGCCGGCAAAGACGGCTAGCCTAGCGCGGCCCGCCCGGCCAGAGTCGAGTGCGAGCGACGCCCGCAACCGACGCTGGGTTGTGGGGACCCTAGCGGCCTCGACGTTAGCGTGGGTTTCTGACCCCAAATGGCTCACCACTCCCGATGCCGCCGAAGCCGGCTAGCGTAGCGTGGCCCGCCCGGCCAGAGTCGGGTGCGAGCGACGCCCGCAACCGACGCTGGGTTGTGGGGAACCTAGCGGCCTCGACGTTAGCGTGAGTTTCTGACCCCAAATGGCTCACCATACCCGATGCCGGCTAACCTAGCGTGGCCCGCCCGGCCAGAGTCGGGTGGGGGCCAAACCCGCAACCGACGCTGAGTTGTGAGGACCCTAGCGGCCTCGACGTTAGGGTGGGTTTCTGACCACAAATGGCTCACCATACCCGATGCCGGCGAAGCCGGCTAGCCTAGCGTGGCCCGCCCGGCCAGAGTCGGGTGCGGGCCAAACCCGCAACCGAAGCTGAGTTGTGGGGACCCTAGCGGGCTCGACGTTAGGGTGGGTTTCTGACCACAAATGGCTCACCATACCCAATGCCGGCGAAGCCGGCTAGCCTAGCGTGGCCCGCCCGGCCACAGTCGGGTGCGGGCCAAGCCCGCAACCGAAGCTGAGTTGTGGGGACCCTAGCGGGCTCGACGTTAGGGTGGGTTTCTGACCACAAATGGCTCACCATACCCGAAGCCGGCTAGCCTAGCGTGGCCCGAACGGCCACAGTCGGGTGCGGGCCAAACCCGCAACCGAAGCTGAGTTGTGGGGACCCTAGCGGGCTCGACGTTAGGGTGAGTTTCTGACCACAAATGGCTCACCATACCCGAAGCCGGCTAGCCTAGCGTGGCCCGAACGGCCAGAGTCGGGTGCGGGCGAAGCCCGCAACCGACGCTGAGTTGTGGGGACCCTAGCGGGCTCGACGTTAGGGTGGGTTTCTGACCCCAAATGGCTCACCATACCCAATGCCGGCGAAGCCGGCTAGCCTAGCGTGGCCCGCCCGGCCACAGTCGGGTGCGGGCCAAGCCAGCAACCGAAGCTGAGTTGTGGGGACCCTAGCGGGCTCGACGTTAGGGTGGGTTTCTGACCACAAATGGCTCACCATACCCGATGCCGGCAAAGACGGCTAGCCTAGCGCGGCCCGCCCGGCCAGAGTCGAGTGCGAGCGACGCCCGCAACCGACGCTGGGTTGTGGGGACCCTAGCGGCCTCGACGTTAGCGTGGGTTTCTGACCCCAAATGGCTCACCACTCCCGATGCCGCCGAAGCCGGCTAGCGTAGCGTGGCCCGCCCGGCCAGAGTCGGGTGCGAGCGACGCCCGCAACCGACGCTGGGTTGTGGGGAACCTAGCGGCCTCGACGTTAGCGTGAGTTTCTGACCCCAAATGGCTCACCATACCCGATGCCGGCTAGCCTAGCGTGGCCCGCCCGGCCAGAGTCGGGTGGGGGCCAAACCCGCAACCGACGCTGAGTTGTGAGGACCCTAGCGGCCTCGACGTTAGGGTGGGTTTCTGACCACAAATGGCTCACCATACCCGATGCCGGCTAGCCTACTGTGGCCCGCCCGGCCAGAGTCGGGTGCGGGCCAAACCTGCAACCGAAGCTGAGTTGTGGGGACCCTAGCGGGCTCGACGATAGGGTGGGTTTCTGACCACAAATGGCTCACCATACCCGATGCCGGCGAAGCCGGCTAGCCTAGCGTGGCCCGCCCGGCCAGAGTCGGGTGCGGGCCAAACCCGCAACCGAAGCTGAGTTGTGGGGACCCTAGCGGGCTCGACGTTAGGGTGGGTTTCTGACCACAAATGGCTCACCATACCCAATGCCGGCGAAGCCGGCTAGCCTAGCGTGGCCCGCCCGGCCACAGTCGGGTGCGGGCCAAGCCCGCAACCGAAGCTGAGTTGTGGGGACCCTAGCGGGCTCGACGTTAGGGTGGGTTTCTGACCACAAATGGCTCACCATACCCGAAGCCGGCTAGCCTAGCGTGGCCCGAACGGCCACAGTCGGGTGCGGGCCAAACCCGCAACCGAAGCTGAGTTGTGGGGACCCTAGCGGGCTCGACGTTAGGGTGAGTTTCTGACCACAAATGGCTCACCATACCCGAAGCCGGCTAGCCTAGCGTGGCCCGAACGGCCAGAGTCGGGTGCGGGCGAAGCCCGCAACCGACGCTGAGTTGTGGGGACCCTAGCGGGCTCGACGTTAGGGTGGGTTTCTGACCCCAAATGGCTCACCATACCCGATGCCGGCGAAGCCGGCTAGCCTAGCGTGGCCCGCCCGGCCAGAGTCGGGTGGGGGCGAAGCCTGCATCCGACGCTGGGTTGTGGGGACCCTAGCGGGCTCGACGTTAGGGTGGGTTTCTGACCCCAAATGGCTGACCATACCCAATGCCGGCGAAGCCGGCTAGCCTAGCGTGGCCCGCCCGGCCACAGTCGGGTGCGGGCCAAACCCGCAACCGAAGCTGAGTTGTGGGGACCCTAGCGGGCTCGACGTTAGGGTGGGTTTCTGACCACAAATGGCTCACCATACCCGATGCCGGCGAAGCCGGCTAGCCTAGCGTGGCCAGAACGGCCAGAGTCGGGTGCGGGCGAAGCCCGCAACCGACGCTGAGTTGTGGGGACCCTAGCGGGCTCGACGTTAGGGTGGGTTTCTGACCCCAAATGGCTCACCATACCCGATGCCGGCGAAGCCGGCTAGCCTAGCGTGGCCAGAACGGCCAGAGTCGGGTGCGGGCGAAGCCCGCAACCGACGCTGAGTTGTGGGGACCCTAGCGGGCTCGACGTTAGGGTGGGTTTCTGACCACAAATGGCTCACCATACCCGATGCCGGCAAAGACGGCTAGCCTAGCGCGGCCCGCCCGGCCAGAGTCGAGTGCGAGCGACGCCCGCAACCGACGCTGGGTTGTGGGGACCCTAGCGGCCTCGACGTTAGCGTGGGTTTCTGACCCCAAATGGCTCACCACTCCCGATGCCGCCGAAGCCGGCTAGCGTAGCGTGGCCCGCCCGGCCAGAGTCGGGTGCGAGCGACGCCCGCAACCGACGCTGGGTTGTGGGGAACCTAGCGGCCTCGACGTTAGCGTGAGTTTCTGACCCCAAATGGCTCACCATACCCGATGCCGGCTAACCTAGCGTGGCCCGCCCGGCCAGAGTCGGGTGGGGGCCAAACCCGCAACCGACGCTGAGTTGTGAGGACCCTAGCGGCCTCGACGTTAGGGTGGGTTTCTGACCACAAATGGCTCACCATACCCGATGCCGGCTAGCCTAGCGTAGCCCGCCCGGCCACAGTCGGGTGCGGGCCAAACCCGCAACCGAAGCTGTGTTGTGGGGACCCTAGCGGGCTCGAGGTTAGGGTGGGTTTCTGACCCCAAATGGCTCACCATACCCGATGCCGGCGAAGCCGGCTAGCCTAGCGTGGCCAGAACGGCCAGAGTCGGGTGCTGGCCAAACCCGCAACCGAAGCTGAGTTGTGGGGACCCTAGCGGGCTCGACGTTAGGGTGAGTTTCTGACCACAAATGGCTCACCATACCCGAAGCCGGCTAGCCTAGCGTGGCCCGAACGGCCAGAGTCGGGTGCGGGCGAAGCCCGCAACCGACGCTGAGTTGTGGGGACCCTAGCGGGCTCGACGTTAGGGTGGGTTTCTGACCCCAAATGGCTCACCATACCCGATGCCGGCGAAGCCGGCTAGCCTAGCGTGGCCCGCCCGGCCAGAGTCGGGTGGGGGCGAAGCCTGCATCCGACGCTGGGTTGTGGGGACCCTAGCGGGCTCGACGTTAGGGTGGGTTTCTGACCCCAAATGGCTGACCATACCCAATGCCGGCGAAGCCGGCTAGCCTAGCGTGGCCCGCCCGGCCACAGTCGGGTGCGGGCCAAACCCGCAACCGAAGCTGAGTTGTGGGGACCCTAGCGGGCTCGACGTTAGGGTGGGTTTCTGACCACAAATGGCTCACCATACCCGATGCCGGCGAAGCCGGCTAGCCTAGCGTGGCCAGAACGGCCAGAGTCGGGTGCGGGCGAAGCCCGCAACCGACGCTGAGTTGTGGGGACCCTAGCGGGCTCGACGTTAGGGTGGGTTTCTGACCCCAAATGGCTCACCATACCCGATGCCGGCGAAGCCGGCTAGCCTAGCGTGGCCAGAACGGCCAGAGTCGGGTGCGGGCGAAGCCCGCAACCGACGCTGAGTTGTGGGGACCCTAGCGGGCTCGACGTTAGGGTGGGTTTCTGACCACAAATGGCTCACCATACCCGATGCCGGCAAAGACGGCTAGCCTAGCGCGGCCCGCCCGGCCAGAGTCGAGTGCGAGCGACGCCCGCAACCGACGCTGGGTTGTGGGGACCCTAGCGGCCTCGACGTTAGCGTGGGTTTCTGACCCCAAATGGCTCACCACTCCCGATGCCGCCGAAGCCGGCTAGCGTAGCGTGGCCCGCCCGGCCAGAGTCGGGTGCGAGCGACGCCCGCAACCGACGCTGGGTTGTGGGGAACCTAGCGGCCTCGACGTTAGCGTGAGTTTCTGACCCCAAATGGCTCACCATACCCGATGCCGGCTAACCTAGCGTGGCCCGCCCGGCCAGAGTCGGGTGGGGGCCAAACCCGCAACCGACGCTGAGTTGTGAGGACCCTAGCGGCCTCGACGTTAGGGTGGGTTTCTGACCACAAATGGCTCACCATACCCGATGCCGGCTAGCCTAGCGTAGCCCGCCCGGCCACAGTCGGGTGCGGGCCAAACCCGCAACCGAAGCTGTGTTGTGGGGACCCTAGCGGGCTCGAGGTTAGGGTGGGTTTCTGACCCCAAATGGCTCACCATACCCGATGCCGGCGAAGCCGGCTAGCCTAGCGTGGCCAGAACGGCCAGAGTCGGGTGCTGGCCAAACCCGCAACCGAAGCTGTGTTGTGGGGACCCTAGCGGGCTCGACGTTAGGGTGGGTTTCTGACCCCAAATGGCTCACCATACCCGATGCCGGCTAGCCTAGCGTGGCCCGCCCGGCCAGAGTCGGGTGGGGGCCAAACCCGCAACCGACGCTGAGTTGTGAGGACCCTAGCGGCCTCGACGTTAGGGTGGGTTTCTGACCACAAATGGCTCACCATACCCGATGCCGGCTAGCCTAGTGTGGCCCGAACGGCCAGAATCGGGTGCGGGCGAAGCCCGCAACCGACGCTGAGTTGTGGGGACCCTAGCGGGCTCGACGTTAGGGTGGGTTTCTGACCACAAATGGCTCACCATACCCGATGCCGGCAAAGACGGCTAGCCTAGCGCGGCCCGCCCGGCCAGAGTCGAGTGCGAGCGACGCCCGCAACCGACGCTGGGTTGTGGGGACCCTAGCGGCCTCGACGTTAGCGTGGGTTTCTGACCCCAAATGGCTCACCACTCCCGATGCCGCCGAAGCCGGCTAGCGTAGCGTGGCCCGCCCGGCCAGAGTCGGGTGCGAGCGACGCCCGCAACCGACGCTGGGTTGTGGGGAACCTAGCGGCCTCGACGTTAGCGTGAGTTTCTGACCCCAAATGGCTCACCATACCCGATGCCGGCTAACCTAGCGTGGCCCGCCCGGCCAGAGTCGGGTGGGGGCCAAACCCGCAACCGACGCTGAGTTGTGAGGACCCTAGCGGCCTCGACGTTAGGGTGGGTTTCTGACCACAAATGGCTCACCATACCCGATGCCGGCTAGCCTAGCGTAGCCCGCCCGGCCACAGTCGGGTGCGGGCCAAACCCGCAACCGAAGCTGTGTTGTGGGGACCCTAGCGGGCTCGAGGTTAGGGTGGGTTTCTGACCCCAAATGGCTCACCATACCCGATGCCGGCGAAGCCGGCTAGCCTAGCGTGGCCAGAACGGCCAGAGTCGGGTGCTGGCCAAACCCGCAACCGAAGCTGTGTTGTGGGGACCCTAGCGGGCTCGACGTTAGGGTGGGATTCTGACCCCAAATGGCTCACCATACCCGATGCCGGCTAGCCTAGCGTGGCCCGCCCGGCCAGAGTCGGGTGGGGGCCAAACCCGCAACCGACGCTGAGTTGTGAGGACCCTAGCGGCCTCGACGTTAGGGTGGGTTTCTGACCACAAATGGCTCACCATACCCGATGCCGGCTAGCCTAGTGTGGCCCGAACGGCCAGAATCGGGTGCGGGCGAAGCCCGCAACCGACGCTGAGTTGTGGGGACCCTAGCGGGCTCGACGTTAGGGTGGGTTTCTGACCACAAATGGCTCACCATACCCGATGCCGGCAAAGACGGCTAGCCTAGCGCGGCCCGCCCGGCCAGAGTCGAGTGCGAGCGACGCCCGCAACCGACGCTGGGTTGTGGGGACCCTAGCGGCCTCGACGTTAGCGTGGGTTTCTGACCCCAAATGGCTCACCACTCCCGATGCCGCCGAAGCCGGCTAGCGTAGCGTGGCCCGCCCGGCCAGAGTCGGGTGCGAGCGACGCCCGCAACCGACGCTGGGTTGTGGGGAACCTAGCGGCCTCGACGTTAGCGTGAGTTTCTGACCCCAAATGGCTCACCATACCCGATGCCGGCTAACCTAGCGTGGCCCGCCCGGCCAGAGTCGGGTGGGGGCCAAACCCGCAACCGACGCTGAGTTGTGAGGACCCTAGCGGCCTCGACGTTAGGGTGGGTTTCTGACCACAAATGGCTCACCATACCCGATGCCGGCTAGCCTAGCGTAGCCCGCCCGGCCACAGTCGGGTGCGGGCCAAACCCGCAACCGAAGCTGTGTTGTGGGGACCCTAGCGGGCTCGACGTTAGGGTGAGTTTCTGACCCCAAATGGCTCACCATACCCGATGCCGGCTAGCCTAGCGTGGCCCGCCCGGCCAGAGTCGGGTGGGGGCCAAACCCGCAACCGACGCTGAGTTGTGAGGACCCTAGCGGCCTCGACGTTAGGGTGGGTTTCTGACCACAAATGGCTCACCATACCCGATGCCGGCTAGCCTACTGTGGCCCGCCCGGCCAGAGTCGGGTGCGGGCCAAACCTGCAACCGAAGCTGAGTTGTGGGGACCCTAGCGGGCTCGACGTTAGGGTGGGTTTCTGACCACAAATGGCTCACCATACCCGATGCCGGCGAAGCCGGCTAGCCTAGCGTGGCCCGCCCGGCCAGAGTCGGGTGCGGGCCAAACCCGCAACCGAAGCTGAGTTGTGGGGACCCTAGCGGGCTCGACGTTAGGGTGGGTTTCTGACCACAAATGGCTCACCATACCCAATGCCGGCGAAGCCGGCTAGCCTAGCGTGGCCCGCCCGGCCACAGTCGGGTGCGGGCCAAGCCAGCAACCGAAGCTGAGTTGTGGGGACCCTAGCGGGCTCGACGTTAGGGTGGGTTTCTGACCACAAATGGCTCACCATACCCGATGCCGGCAAAGACGGCTAGCCTAGCGCGGCCCGCCCGGCCAGAGTCGAGTGCGAGCGACGCCCGCAACCGACGCTGGGTTGTGGGGACCCTAGCGGCCTCGACGTTAGCGTGGGTTTCTGACCCCAAATGGCTCACCACTCCCGATGCCGCCGAAGCCGGCTAGCGTAGCGTGGCCCGCCCGGCCAGAGTCGGGTGCGAGCGACGCCCGCAACCGACGCTGGGTTGTGGGGAACCTAGCGGCCTCGACGTTAGCGTGAGTTTCTGACCCCAAATGGCTCACCATACCCGATGCCGGCTAGCCTAGCGTGGCCCGCCCGGCCAGAGTCGGGTGGGGGCCAAACCCGCAACCGACGCTGAGTTGTGAGGACCCTAGCGGCCTCGACGTTAGGGTGGGTTTCTGACCACAAATGGCTCACCATACCCGATGCCGGCAAAGACGGCTAGCCTAGCGCGGCCCGCCCGGCCAGAGTCGAGTGCGAGCGACGCCCGCAACCGACGCTGGGTTGTGGGGACCCTAGCGGCCTCGACGTTAGCGTGGGTTTCTGACCCCAAATGGCTCACCACTCCCGATGCCGCCGAAGCCGGCTAGCGTAGCGTGGCCCGCCCGGCCAGAGTCGGGTGCGAGCGACGCCCGCAACCGACGCTGGGTTGTGGGGAACCTAGCGGCCTCGACGTTAGCGTGAGTTTCTGACCCCAAATGGCTCACCATACCCGATGCCGGCTAACCTAGCGTGGCCCGCCCGGCCAGAGTCGGGTGGGGGCCAAACCCGCAACCGACGCTGAGTTGTGAGGACCCTAGCGGCCTCGACGTTAGGGTGGGTTTCTGACCACAAATGGCTCACCATACCCGATGCCGGCTAGCCTAGCGTAGCCCGCCCGGCCACAGTCGGGTGCGGGCCAAACCCGCAACCGAAGCTGTGTTGTGGGGACCCTAGCGGGCTCGAGGTTAGGGTGGGTTTCTGACCCCAAATGGCTCACCATACCCGATGCCGGCGAAGCCGGCTAGCCTAGTGTGGCCCGAACGGCCAGAATCGGGTGCGGGCGAAGCCCGCAACCGACGCTGAGTTGTGGGGACCCTAGCGGGCTCGACGTTAGGGTGGGTTTCTGACCACAAATGGCTCACCATACCCGATGCCGGCAAAGACGGCTAGCCTAGCGCGGCCCGCCCGGCCAGAGTCGAGTGCGAGCGACGCCCGCAACCGACGCTGGGTTGTGGGGACCCTAGCGGCCTCGACGTTAGCGTGGGTTTCTGACCCCAAATGGCTCACCACTCCCGATGCCGCCGAAGCCGGCTAGCGTAGCGTGGCCCGCCCGGCCAGAGTCGGGTGCGAGCGACGCCCGCAACCGACGCTGGGTTGTGGGGAACCTAGCGGCCTCGACGTTAGCGTGAGTTTCTGACCCCAAATGGCTCACCATACCCGATGCCGGCTAGCCTAGCGTGGCCCGCCCGGCCAGAGTCGGGTGGGGGCCAAACCCGCAACCGACGCTGAGTTGTGAGGACCCTAGCGGCCTCGACGTTAGGGTGGGTTTCTGACCACAAATGGCTCACCATACCCGATGCCGGCAAAGACGGCTAGCCTAGCGCGGCCCGCCCGGCCAGAGTCGAGTGCGAGCGACGCCCGCAACCGACGCTGGGTTGTGGGGACCCTAGCGGCCTCGACGTTAGCGTGGGTTTCTGACCCCAAATGGCTCACCACTCCCGATGCCGCCGAAGCCGGCTAGCGTAGCGTGGCCCGCCCGGCCAGAGTCGGGTGCGAGCGACGCCCGCAACCGACGCTGGGTTGTGGGGAACCTAGCGGCCTCGACGTTAGCGTGAGTTTCTGACCCCAAATGGCTCACCATACCCGATGCCGGCTAACCTAGCGTGGCCCGCCCGGCCAGAGTCGGGTGGGGGCCAAACCCGCAACCGACGCTGAGTTGTGAGGACCCTAGCGGCCTCGACGTTAGGGTGGGTTTCTGACCACAAATGGCTCACCATACCCGATGCCGGCTAGCCTAGCGTAGCCCGCCCGGCCACAGTCGGGTGCGGGCCAAACCCGCAACCGAAGCTGTGTTGTGGGGACCCTAGCGGGCTCGAGGTTAGGGTGGGTTTCTGACCCCAAATGGCTCACCATACCCGATGCCGGCGAAGCCGGCTAGCCTAGTGTGGCCCGAACGGCCAGAATCGGGTGCGGGCGAAGCCCGCAACCGACGCTGAGTTGTGGGGACCCTAGCGGGCTCGACGTTAGGGTGGGTTTCTGACCACAAATGGCTCACCATACCCGATGCCGGCAAAGACGGCTAGCCTAGCGCGGCCCGCCCGGCCAGAGTCGAGTGCGAGCGACGCCCGCAACCGACGCTGGGTTGTGGGGACCCTAGCGGCCTCGACGTTAGCGTGGGTTTCTGACCCCAAATGGCTCACCACTCCCGATGCCGCCGAAGCCGGCTAGCGTAGCGTGGCCCGCCCGGCCAGAGTCGGGTGCGAGCGACGCCCGCAACCGACGCTGGGTTGTGGGGAACCTAGCGGCCTCGACGTTAGCGTGAGTTTCTGACCCCAAATGGCTCACCATACCCGATGCCGGCTAACCTAGCGTGGCCCGCCCGGCCAGAGTCGGGTGGGGGCCAAACCCGCAACCGACGCTGAGTTGTGAGGACCCTAGCGGCCTCGACGTTAGGGTGGGTTTCTGACCACAAATGGCTCACCATACCCGATGCCGGCTAGCCTAGCGTAGCCCGCCCGGCCACAGTCGGGTGCGGGCCAAACCCGCAACCGAAGCTGTGTTGTGGGGACCCTAGCGGGCTCGAGGTTAGGGTGGGTTTCTGACCCCAAATGGCTCACCATACCCGATGCCGGCGAAGCCGGCTAGCCTAGCGTGGCCAGAACGGCCAGAGTCGGGTGCTGGCCAAACCCGCAACCGAAGCTGTGTTGTGGGGACCCTAGCGGGCTCGACGTTAGGGTGGGTTTCTGACCCCAAATGGCTCACCATACCCGATGCCGGCTAGCCTAGCGTGGCCCGCCCGGCCAGAGTCGGGTGGGGGCCAAACCCGCAACCGACGCTGAGTTGTGAGGACCCTAGCGGCCTCGACGTTAGGGTGGGTTTCTGACCACAAATGGCTCACCATACCCGATGCCGGCTAGCCTAGTGTGGCCCGAACGGCCAGAATCGGGTGCGGGCGAAGCCCGCAACCGACGCTGAGTTGTGGGGACCCTAGCGGGCTCGACGTTAGGGTGGGTTTCTGACCACAAATGGCTCACCATACCCGATGCCGGCAAAGACGGCTAGCCTAGCGCGGCCCGCCCGGCCAGAGTCGAGTGCGAGCGACGCCCGCAACCGACGCTGGGTTGTGGGGACCCTAGCGGCCTCGACGTTAGCGTGGGTTTCTGACCCCAAATGGCTCACCACTCCCGATGCCGCCGAAGCCGGCTAGCGTAGCGTGGCCCGCCCGGCCAGAGTCGGGTGCGAGCGACGCCCGCAACCGACGCTGGGTTGTGGGGAACCTAGCGGCCTCGACGTTAGCGTGAGTTTCTGACCCCAAATGGCTCACCATACCCGATGCCGGCTAACCTAGCGTGGCCCGCCCGGCCAGAGTCGGGTGGGGGCCAAACCCGCAACCGACGCTGAGTTGTGAGGACCCTAGCGGCCTCGACGTTAGGGTGGGTTTCTGACCACAAATGGCTCACCATACCCGATGCCGGCTAGCCTAGCGTAGCCCGCCCGGCCACAGTCGGGTGCGGGCCAAACCCGCAACCGAAGCTGTGTTGTGGGGACCCTAGCGGGCTCGACGTTAGGGTGAGTTTCTGACCCCAAATGGCTCACCATACCCGATGCCGGCTAGCCTAGCGTGGCCCGCCCGGCCAGAGTCGGGTGGGGGCCAAACCCGCAACCGACGCTGAGTTGTGAGGACCCTAGCGGCCTCGACGTTAGGGTGGGTTTCTGACCACAAATGGCTCACCATACCCGATGCCGGCTAGCCTACTGTGGCCCGCCCGGCCAGAGTCGGGTGCGGGCCAAACCTGCAACCGAAGCTGAGTTGTGGGGACCCTAGCGGGCTCGACGTTAGGGTGGGTTTCTGACCACAAATGGCTCACCATACCCGATGCCGGCGAAGCCGGCTAGCCTAGCGTGGCCCGCCCGGCCAGAGTCGGGTGCGGGCCAAACCCGCAACCGACGCTGAGTTGTGAGGACCCTAGCGGCCTCGACGTTAGGGTGGGTTTCTGACCACAAATGGCTCACCATACCCGATGCCGGCTAGCCTAGCGTAGCCCGCCCGGCCACAGTCGGGTGCGGGCCAAACCCGCAACCGAAGCTGTGTTGTGGGGACCCTAGCGGGCTCGACGTTAGGGTGAGTTTCTGACCCCAAATGGCTCACCATACCCGATGCCGGCTAGCCTAGCGTGGCCCGCCCGGCCAGAGTCGGGTGGGGGCCAAACCCGCAACCGACGCTGAGTTGTGAGGACCCTAGCGGCCTCGACGTTAGGGTGGGTTTCTGACCACAAATGGCTCACCATACCCGATGCCGGCTAGCCTACTGTGGCCCGCCCGGCCAGAGTCGGGTGCGGGCCAAACCTGCAACCGAAGCTGAGTTGTGGGGACCCTAGCGGGCTCGACGTTAGGGTGGGTTTCTGACCACAAATGGCTCACCATACCCGATGCCGGCGAAGCCGGCTAGCCTAGCGTGGCCCGCCCGGCCAGAGTCGGGTGCGGGCCAAACCCGCAACCGAAGCTGAGTTGTGGGGACCCTAGCGGGCTCGACGTTAGGGTGGGTTTCTGACCACAAATGGCTCACCATACCCAATGCCGGCGAAGCCGGCTAGCCTAGCGTGGCCCGCCCGGCCACAGTCGGGTGCGGGCCAAGCCAGCAACCGAAGCTGAGTTGTGGGGACCCTAGCGGGCTCGACGTTAGGGTGGGTTTCTGACCACAAATGGCTCACCATACCCGATGCCGGCAAAGACGGCTAGCCTAGCGCGGCCCGCCCGGCCAGAGTCGAGTGCGAGCGACGCCCGCAACCGACGCTGGGTTGTGGGGACCCTAGCGGCCTCGACGTTAGCGTGGGTTTCTGACCCCAAATGGCTCACCACTCCCGATGCCGCCGAAGCCGGCTAGCGTAGCGTGGCCCGCCCGGCCAGAGTCGGGTGCGAGCGACGCCCGCAACCGACGCTGGGTTGTGGGGAACCTAGCGGCCTCGACGTTAGCGTGAGTTTCTGACCCCAAATGGCTCACCATACCCGATGCCGGCTAGCCTAGCGTGGCCCGCCCGGCCAGAGTCGGGTGGGGGCCAAACCCGCAACCGACGCTGAGTTGTGAGGACCCTAGCGGCCTCGACGTTAGGGTGGGTTTCTGACCACAAATGGCTCACCATACCCGATGCCGGCTAGCCTACTGTGGCCCGCCCGGCCAGAGTCGGGTGCGGGCCAAACCTGCAACCGAAGCTGAGTTGTGGGGACCCTAGCGGGCTCGACGTTAGGGTGGGTTTCTGACCACAAATGGCTCACCATACCCGATGCCGGCGAAGCCGGCTAGCCTAGCGTGGCCCGCCCGGCCAGAGTCGGGTGCGGGCCAAACCCGCAACCGAAGCTGAGTTGTGGGGACCCTAGCGGGCTCGACGTTAGGGTGGGTTTCTGACCACAAATGGCTCACCATACCCAATGCCGGCGAAGCCGGCTAGCCTAGCGTGGCCCGCCCGGCCACAGTCGGGTGCGGGCCAAGCCCGCAACCGAAGCTGAGTTGTGGGGACCCTAGCGGGCTCGACGTTAGGGTGGGTTTCTGACCACAAATGGCTCACCATACCCGAAGCCGGCTAGCCTAGCGTGGCCCGAACGGCCACAGTCGGGTGCGGGCCAAACCCGCAACCGAAGCTGAGTTGTGGGGACCCTAGCGGGCTCGACGTTAGGGTGAGTTTCTGACCACAAATGGCTCACCATACCCGAAGCCGGCTAGCCTAGCGTGGCCCGAACGGCCAGAGTCGGGTGCGGGCCAAACCCGCAACCGAAGCTGTGTTGTGGGGACCCTAGCGGGCTCGAGGTTAGGGTGGGTTTCTGACCCCAAATGGCTCACCATACCCGATGCCGGCGAAGCCGGCTAGCCTAGCGTGGCCAGAACGGCCAGAGTCGGGTGCGAGCGACGCCCGCAACCGACGCTGGGTTGTGGGGAACCTAGCGGCCTCGACGTTAGCGTGAGTTTCTGACCCCAAATGGCTCACCATACCCGATGCCGGCTAACCTAGCGTGGCCCGCCCGGCCAGAGTCGGGTGGGGGCCAAACCCGCAACCGACGCTGAGTTGTGAGGACCCTAGCGGCCTCGACGTTAGGGTGGGTTTCTGACCACAAATGGCTCACCATACCCGATGCCGGCTAGCCTAGCGTAGCCCGCCCGGCCACAGTCGGGTGCGGGCCAAACCCGCAACCGAAGCTGTGTTGTGGGGACCCTAGCGGGCTCGAGGTTAGGGTGGGTTTCTGACCCCAAATGGCTCACCATACCCGATGCCGGCGAAGCCGGCTAGCCTAGTGTGGCCCGAACGGCCAGAATCGGGTGCGGGCGAAGCCCGCAACCGACGCTGAGTTGTGGGGACCCTAGCGGGCTCGACGTTAGGGTGGGTTTCTGACCACAAATGGCTCACCATACCCGATGCCGGCAAAGACGGCTAGCCTAGCGCGGCCCGCCCGGCCAGAGTCGAGTGCGAGCGACGCCCGCAACCGACGCTGGGTTGTGGGGACCCTAGCGGCCTCGACGTTAGCGTGGGTTTCTGACCCCAAATGGCTCACCACTCCCGATGCCGCCGAAGCCGGCTAGCGTAGCGTGGCCCGCCCGGCCAGAGTCGGGTGCGAGCGACGCCCGCAACCGACGCTGGGTTGTGGGGAACCTAGCGGCCTCGACGTTAGCGTGAGTTTCTGACCCCAAATGGCTCACCATACCCGATGCCGGCTAACCTAGCGTGGCCCGCCCGGCCAGAGTCGGGTGGGGGCCAAACCCGCAACCGACGCTGAGTTGTGAGGACCCTAGCGGCCTCGACGTTAGGGTGGGTTTCTGACCACAAATGGCTCACCATACCCGATGCCGGCTAGCCTAGCGTAGCCCGCCCGGCCACAGTCGGGTGCGGGCCAAACCCGCAACCGAAGCTGTGTTGTGGGGACCCTAGCGGGCTCGAGGTTAGGGTGGGTTTCTGACCCCAAATGGCTCACCATACCCGATGCCGGCGAAGCCGGCTAGCCTAGCGTGGCCAGAACGGCCAGAGTCGGGTGCTGGCCAAACCCGCAACCGAAGCTGTGTTGTGGGGACCCTAGCGGGCTCGACGTTAGGGTGGGTTTCTGACCCCAAATGGCTCACCATACCCGATGCCGGCTAGCCTAGCGTGGCCCGCCCGGCCAGAGTCGGGTGGGGGCCAAACCCGCAACCGACGCTGAGTTGTGAGGACCCTAGCGGCCTCGACGTTAGGGTGGGTTTCTGACCACAAATGGCTCACCATACCCGATGCCGGCTAGCCTAGTGTGGCCCGAACGGCCAGAATCGGGTGCGGGCGAAGCCCGCAACCGACGCTGAGTTGTGGGGACCCTAGCGGGCTCGACGTTAGGGTGGGTTTCTGACCACAAATGGCTCACCATACCCGATGCCGGCAAAGACGGCTAGCCTAGCGCGGCCCGCCCGGCCAGAGTCGAGTGCGAGCGACGCCCGCAACCGACGCTGGGTTGTGGGGACCCTAGCGGCCTCGACGTTAGCGTGGGTTTCTGACCCCAAATGGCTCACCACTCCCGATGCCGCCGAAGCCGGCTAGCGTAGCGTGGCCCGCCCGGCCAGAGTCGGGTGCGAGCGACGCCCGCAACCGACGCTGGGTTGTGGGGAACCTAGCGGCCTCGACGTTAGCGTGAGTTTCTGACCCCAAATGGCTCACCATACCCGATGCCGGCTAACCTAGCGTGGCCCGCCCGGCCAGAGTCGGGTGGGGGCCAAACCCGCAACCGACGCTGAGTTGTGAGGACCCTAGCGGCCTCGACGTTAGGGTGGGTTTCTGACCACAAATGGCTCACCATACCCGATGCCGGCTAGCCTAGCGTAGCCCGCCCGGCCACAGTCGGGTGCGGGCCAAACCCGCAACCGAAGCTGTGTTGTGGGGACCCTAGCGGGCTCGACGTTAGGGTGAGTTTCTGACCCCAAATGGCTCACCATACCCGATGCCGGCTAGCCTAGCGTGGCCCGCCCGGCCAGAGTCGGGTGGGGGCCAAACCCGCAACCGACGCTGAGTTGTGAGGACCCTAGCGGCCTCGACGTTAGGGTGGGTTTCTGACCACAAATGGCTCACCATACCCGATGCCGGCTAGCCTACTGTGGCCCGCCCGGCCAGAGTCGGGTGCGGGCCAAACCTGCAACCGAAGCTGAGTTGTGGGGACCCTAGCGGGCTCGACGTTAGGGTGGGTTTCTGACCACAAATGGCTCACCATACCCGATGCCGGCGAAGCCGGCTAGCCTAGCGTGGCCCGCCCGGCCAGAGTCGGGTGCGGGCCAAACCCGCAACCGACGCTGAGTTGTGAGGACCCTAGCGGCCTCGACGTTAGGGTGGGTTTCTGACCACAAATGGCTCACCATACCCGATGCCGGCTAGCCTAGCGTAGCCCGCCCGGCCACAGTCGGGTGCGGGCCAAACCCGCAACCGAAGCTGTGTTGTGGGGACCCTAGCGGGCTCGACGTTAGGGTGAGTTTCTGACCCCAAATGGCTCACCATACCCGATGCCGGCTAGCCTAGCGTGGCCCGCCCGGCCAGAGTCGGGTGGGGGCCAAACCCGCAACCGACGCTGAGTTGTGAGGACCCTAGCGGCCTCGACGTTAGGGTGGGTTTCTGACCACAAATGGCTCACCATACCCGATGCCGGCTAGCCTACTGTGGCCCGCCCGGCCAGAGTCGGGTGCGGGCCAAACCTGCAACCGAAGCTGAGTTGTGGGGACCCTAGCGGGCTCGACGTTAGGGTGGGTTTCTGACCACAAATGGCTCACCATACCCGATGCCGGCGAAGCCGGCTAGCCTAGCGTGGCCCGCCCGGCCAGAGTCGGGTGCGGGCCAAACCCGCAACCGAAGCTGAGTTGTGGGGACCCTAGCGGGCTCGACGTTAGGGTGGGTTTCTGACCACAAATGGCTCACCATACCCAATGCCGGCGAAGCCGGCTAGCCTAGCGTGGCCCGCCCGGCCACAGTCGGGTGCGGGCCAAGCCAGCAACCGAAGCTGAGTTGTGGGGACCCTAGCGGGCTCGACGTTAGGGTGGGTTTCTGACCACAAATGGCTCACCATACCCGATGCCGGCAAAGACGGCTAGCCTAGCGCGGCCCGCCCGGCCAGAGTCGAGTGCGAGCGACGCCCGCAACCGACGCTGGGTTGTGGGGACCCTAGCGGCCTCGACGTTAGCGTGGGTTTCTGACCCCAAATGGCTCACCACTCCCGATGCCGCCGAAGCCGGCTAGCGTAGCGTGGCCCGCCCGGCCAGAGTCGGGTGCGAGCGACGCCCGCAACCGACGCTGGGTTGTGGGGAACCTAGCGGCCTCGACGTTAGCGTGAGTTTCTGACCCCAAATGGCTCACCATACCCGATGCCGGCTAGCCTAGCGTGGCCCGCCCGGCCAGAGTCGGGTGGGGGCCAAACCCGCAACCGACGCTGAGTTGTGAGGACCCTAGCGGCCTCGACGTTAGGGTGGGTTTCTGACCACAAATGGCTCACCATACCCGATGCCGGCTAGCCTACTGTGGCCCGCCCGGCCAGAGTCGGGTGCGGGCCAAACCTGCAACCGAAGCTGAGTTGTGGGGACCCTAGCGGGCTCGACGTTAGGGTGGGTTTCTGACCACAAATGGCTCACCATACCCGATGCCGGCGAAGCCGGCTAGCCTAGCGTGGCCCGCCCGGCCAGAGTCGGGTGCGGGCCAAACCCGCAACCGAAGCTGAGTTGTGGGGACCCTAGCGGGCTCGACGTTAGGGTGGGTTTCTGACCACAAATGGCTCACCATACCCAATGCCGGCGAAGCCGGCTAGCCTAGCGTGGCCCGCCCGGCCACAGTCGGGTGCGGGCCAAGCCCGCAACCGAAGCTGAGTTGTGGGGACCCTAGCGGGCTCGACGTTAGGGTGGGTTTCTGACCACAAATGGCTCACCATACCCGAAGCCGGCTAGCCTAGCGTGGCCCGAACGGCCACAGTCGGGTGCGGGCCAAACCCGCAACCGAAGCTGAGTTGTGGGGACCCTAGCGGGCTCGACGTTAGGGTGAGTTTCTGACCACAAATGGCTCACCATACCCGAAGCCGGCTAGCCTAGCGTGGCCCGAACGGCCAGAGTCGGGTGCGGGCGAAGCCCGCAACCGACGCTGAGTTGTGGGGACCCTAGCGGGCTCGACGTTAGGGTGGGTTTCTGACCCCAAATGGCTCACCATACCCGATGCCGGCGAAGCCGGCTAGCCTAGCGTGGCCCGCCCGGCCAGAGTCGGGTGGGGGCGAAGCCTGCATCCGACGCTGGGTTGTGGGGACCCTAGCGGGCTCGACGTTAGGGTGGGTTTCTGACCCCAAATGGCTGACCATACCCAATGCCGGCGAAGCCGGCTAGCCTAGCGTGGCCCGCCCGGCCACAGTCGGGTGCGGGCCAAGCCCGCAACCGAAGCTGAGTTGTGGGGACCCTAGCGGGCTCGACGTTAGGGTGGGTTTCTGACCACAAATGGCTCACCATACCCGATGCCGGCGAAGCCGGCTAGCCTAGCGTGGCCAGAACGGCCAGAGTCGGGTGCGGGCGAAGCCCGCAACCGACGCTGAGTTGTGGGGACCCTAGCGGCCTTGACGTTAGCGTGGGTTTCTGACCCCAAATGGCTCACCACTCCCGATGCCGGCTAGCCTAGCGTAGCCCGCCCGGCCACAGTCGGGTGCGGGCCAAACCCGCAACCGAAGCTGAGTTGTGGGGACCCTAGCGGGCTCGACGTTAGGGTGAGTTTCTGACCACAAATGGCTCACCATACCCGAAGCCGGCTAGCCTGGCGTGGCCCGAACGGCCAGAGTCGGGTGCGGGCGAAGCCCGCAACCGACGCTGAGTTGTGGGGACCCTAGCGGGCTCGACGTTATGGTGGGTTTCTGACCCCAAATGGCTCACCATACCCGATGCCGGCGAAGCCGGCTAGCCTAGCGTGGCCCGCCCGGCCAGAGTCGGGTGCGAGCGACGCCCGCAACCGACGCTGGGTTGTGGGGAACCTAGCGGCCTCGACGTTAGCGTGAGTTTCTGACCCCAAATGGCTCACCATACCCGATGCCGGCGAAGCCGGCTAGCCTAGCGTGGCCCGCCCGGCCAGAGTCGGGTGCGAGCGACGCCCGCAACCGACGCTGGGTTGTGGGGAACCTAGCGGCCTCGACGTTAGCGTGAGTTTCTGACCCCAAATGGCTCACCATACCCGAAGCCGGCTAGCCTAGCGTGGCCCGCCCGGCCAGAGTCGGGTGGGGGCCAAACCCGCAACCGACGCTGAGTTGTGAGGACCCTAGCGGCCTCGACGTTAGGGTGGGTTTCTGACCACAAATGGCTCACCATACCCGATGCCGGCTAGCCTAGCGTAGCCCGCCCGGCCACAGTCGGGTGCGGGCCAAACCCGCAACCGAAGCTGTGTTGTGGGGACCCTAGCGGGCTCGACGTTAGGGTGGGTTTCTGACCCCAAATGGCTCACCATACCCGATGCCGGCGAAGCCGGCTAGCCTAGCGTGGCCAGAACGGCCAGAGTCGGGTGCGGGCGAAGCCCGCAACCGACGCTGAGTTGTGGGGACCCTAGCGGGCTCGACGTTAGGGTGGGTTTCTGACCCCAAATGGCTCACCATACCCGATGCCGGCTAGCCTAGCGTGGCCCGCCCGGCCAGAGTCGGGTGGGGGCCAAACCCGCAACCGACGCTGAGTTGTGAGGACCCTAGCGGCCTCGACGTTAGGGTGGGTTTCTGACCACAAATGGCTCACCATACCCGATGCCGGCAAAGACGGCTAGCCTAGCGCGGCCCGCCCGGCCAGAGTCGAGTGCGAGCGACGCCCGCAACCGACGCTGGGTTGTGGGGACCCTAGCGGCCTCGACGTTAGCGTGGGTTTCTGACCCCAAATGGCTCACCACTCCCGATGCCGCCGAAGCCGGCTAGCGTAGCGTGGCCCGCCCGGCCAGAGTCGGGTGCGAGCGACGCCCGCAACCGACGCTGGGTTGTGGGGAACCTAGCGGCCTCGACGTTAGCGTGAGTTTCTGACCCCAAATGGCTCACCATACCCGATGCCGGCTAACCTAGCGTGGCCCGCCCGGCCAGAGTCGGGTGGGGGCCAAACCCGCAACCGACGCTGAGTTGTGAGGACCCTAGCGGCCTCGACGTTAGGGTGGGTTTCTGACCACAAATGGCTCACCATACCCGATGCCGGCTAGCCTAGTGTGGCCCGAACGGCCAGAATCGGGTGCGGGCGAAGCCCGCAACCGACGCTGAGTTGTGGGGACCCTAGCGGGCTCGACGTTAGGGTGGGTTTCTGACCACAAATGGCTCACCATACCCGATGCCGGCAAAGACGGCTAGCCTAGCGCGGCCCGCCCGGCCAGAGTCGAGTGCGAGCGACGCCCGCAACCGACGCTGGGTTGTGGGGACCCTAGCGGCCTCGACGTTAGCGTGGGTTTCTGACCCCAAATGGCTCACCACTCCCGATGCCGCCGAAGCCGGCTAGCGTAGCGTGGCCCGCCCGGCCAGAGTCGGGTGCGAGCGACGCCCGCAACCGACGCTGGGTTGTGGGGAACCTAGCGGCCTCGACGTTAGCGTGAGTTTCTGACCTCAAATGGCTCACCATACCCGATGCCGGCTAACCTAGCGTGGCCCGCCCGGCCAGAGTCGGGTGGGGGCCAAACCCGCAACCGACGCTGAGTTGTGAGGACCCTAGCGGCCTCGACGTTAGGGTGGGTTTCTGATCACAAATGGCTCACCATTCCCGATGCCGGCTAGCCTAGCGTAGCCCGCCCGGCCACAGTCGGGTGCGGGCCAAACCCGCAACCGAAGCTGTGTTGTGGGGACCCTAGCGGGCTCGACGTTAGGGTGAGTTTCTGACCCCAAATGGCTCACCATACCCGATGCCGGCTAGCCTAGCGTGGCCCGCCCGGCCAGAGTCGGGTGCGGGCCAAACCTGCAACCGAAGCTGAGTTGTGGGGACCCTAGCGGGCTCGACGTTAGGGTGGGTTTCTGACCACAAATGGCTCACCATACCCGATGCCGGCGAAGCCGGCTAGCCTAGCGTGGCCCGCCCGGCCAGAGTCGGGTGCGGGCCAAACCCGCAACCGAAGCTGAGTTGTGGGGACCCTAGCGGGCTCGACGTTAGGGTGGGTTTCTGACCCCAAATGGCTCACCATACCCGATGCCGGCGAAGCCGGCTAGCCTAGCGTGGCCCGCCCGGCCAGAGTCGGGTGGGGGCGAAGCCTGCATCCGACGCTGGGTTGTGGGGACCCTAGCGGGCTCGACGTTAGGGTGGGTTTCTGACCCCAAATGGCTCACCATACCCCATGCCGGCGAAGCCGGCTAGCCTAGCGTGGCCCGCCCGGCCAGAGTCGGGCTAGCCTAGCGTGGCCCGCCCGGCCAGAGTCGGGTGGGGGCGAAGCCCGCAACCGACGCTGAGTTGTGGGGACCCTAGCGGGCTCGACGTTAGGGTGGGTTTCTGACCCCAAATGGCTGACCATACCCGATGCCGGCGAAGCCGGCTAGCCTAGCGTGGCCCGCCCGGCCAGAGTCGGGTGCGGGCCAAACCCGCAACCGAAGCTGAGTTGTGGGGACCCTAGCGGGCTCGACGTTAGGGTGGGTTTCTGACCACAAATGGCTCACCATACCCAATGCCGGCGAAGCCGGCTAGCCTAGCGTGGCCCGCCCGGCCACAGTCGGGTGCGGGCCAAGCCCGCAACCGAAGCTGAGTTGTGGGGACCCTAGCGGCCTCGACGTTAGGGTGGGTTTCTGACCACAAATGGCTCACCATACCCGATGCCGGCTAGCCTACTGTGGCCCGCCCGGCCAGAGTCGGGTGCGGGCCAAACCTGCAACCGAAGCTGAGTTGTGGGGACCCTAGCGGGCTCGACGTTAGGGTGGGTTTCTGACCACAAATGGCTCACCATACCCGATGCCGGCGAAGCCGGCTAGCCTAGCGTGGCCCGCCCGGCCAGAGTCGGGTGCGGGCCAAACCCGCAACCGAAGCTGAGTTGTGGGGACCCTAGCGGCCTCGACGTTAGCGTGGGTTTCTGACCCCAAATGGCTCACCACTCCCGATGCCGGCGAAGCCGGCTAGCCTAGCGTGGCCAGAACGGCCAGAGTCGGGTGCGGGCGAAGCCCGCAACCGACGCTGAGTTGTGGGGATCCTAGCGGCCTTGACGTTAGCGTGGGTTTCTGACCCCAAATGGCTCACCACTCCCGATGCCGGCTAGCCTAGCGTAGCCCGCCCGGCCACAGTCGGGTGCGGGCCAAACCCGCAACCGAAGCTGAGTTGTGGGGACCCTAGCGGGCTCGACGTTAGGGTGGGTTTCTGACCACAAATGGCTCACCGTACCCGATGCCGGCGAAGCCGGCTAGCCTAGCGTGGCCCGAACGGCCAGAGTCGGGTGCGGGCGAAGCCCGCAACCGACGCTGAGTTGTGGGGACCCTAGCGGGCTCGACGTTAGGGTGGGTTTCTGACCACAAATGGCTCACCATACCCGATGCCGGCAAAGACGGCTAGCCTAGCGCGGCCCGCCCGGCCAGAGTCGACTGCGAGCGACGCCCGCAACCGACGCTGGGTTGTGGGGACCCTAGCGGCCTCGACGTTAGCGTGGGTTTCTGACCCCAAATGGCTCACCATACCCGATGCCGGCGAAGCCGGCTAGCCTAGCGTGGCCAGAACGGCCAGAGTCGGGTGCGGGCGAAGCCCGCAACCGACGCTGAGTTGTGGGGACCCTAGCGGCCTTGACGTTAGCGTGGGTTTCTGACCCCAAATGGCTCACCACTCCCGATGCCGGCTAGCCTAGCGTAGCCCGCCCGGCCACAGTCGGGTGCGGGCCAAACCCGCAACCGAAGCTGAGTTGTGGGGACCCTAGCGGGCTCGACGTTAGGGTGGGTTTCTGACCACAAATGGCTCACCGTACCCGATGCCGGCGAAGCCGGCTAGCCTAGCGTGGCCCGAACGGCCAGAGTCGGGTGCGGGCGAAGCCCGCAACCGACGCTGAGTTGTGGGGACCCTAGCGGGCTCGACGTTAGGGTGGGTTTCTGACCCCAAATGGCTCACCATACCCGATGCCGGCGAAGCCGGCTAGCCTAGCGTGGCCCGCCCGGCCAGAGTCGGGTGGGGGCGAAGCCTGCAACCGACGCTGGGTTGTGGGGACCCTAGCGGCCTCGACGTTAGGGTGGGTTTCTGACCACAAATGGCTCACCATACCCGATGCCGGCGAAGCCGGCTAGCCTAGCGTGGCCCGCCCGGCCAGAGTCGGGCTAGCTTAGCGTGGCCCGAACGGCCAGAGTCGGGTGCGAGCGAAGCGCGCAACCGACGCTGGGTTGTGGGGGCCCTAGCGGCCTCGACGTTAGCGTGAGTTTCTGACCCCAAATGGCTCACCATACCCGATGCCGGCTAGCCTACTGTGGCCCGCCCGGCCAGAGTCGGGTGCGGGCCAAACCTGCAACCGAAGCTGAGTTGTGGGGACCCTAGCGGGCTCGACGTTAGGGTGGGTTTCTGACCACAAATGGCTCACCATACCCGATGCCGGCAAAGACGGCTAGCCTAGCGCGGCCCGCCCGGCCAGAGTCGAGTGCGAGCGACGCCCGCAACCGACGCTGGGTTGTGGGGACCCTAGCGGCCTCGACGTTAGCGTGGGTTTCTGACCCCAAATGGCTCACCATACCCGATGCCGGCTAACCTAGCGTGGCCCGCCCGGCCAGAGTCGGGTGGGGGCCAAACCCGCAACCGACGCTGAGTTGTGAGGACCCTAGCGGCCTCGACGTTAGGGTGGGTTTCTGACCACAAATGGCTCACCATACCCGATGCCGGCAAAGACGGCTAGCCTAGCGCGGCCCGCCCGGCCAGAGTCGAGTGCGAGCGACGCCCGCAACCGACGCTGGGTTGTGGGGACCCTAGCGGCCTCGACGTTAGCGTGGGTTTCTGACCCCAAATGGCTCACCACTCCCGATGCCGCCGAAGCCGGCTAGCGTAGCGTGGCCCGCCCGGCCAGAGTCGGGTGCGAGCGACGCCCGCAACCGACGCTGGGTTGTGGGGAACCTAGCGGCCTCGACGTTAGCGTGAGTTTCTGACCCCAAATGGCTCACCATACCCGATGCCGGCTAACCTAGCGTGGCCCGCCCGGCCAGAGTCGGGTGGGGGCCAAACCCGCAACCGACGCTGAGTTGTGAGGACCCTAGCGGCCTCGACGTTAGGGTGGGTTTCTGACCACAAATGGCTCACCATACCCGATGCCGGCTAGCCTAGCGTAGCCCGCCCGGCCACAGTCGGGTGCGGGCCAAACCCGCAACCGAAGCTGTGTTGTGGGGACCCTAGCGGGCTCGACGTTAGGGTGGGTTTCTGACCCCAAATGGCTCACCATACCCGATGCCGGCGAAGCCGGCTAGCCTAGCGTGGCCAGAACGGCCAGAGTCGGGTGCGGGCGAAGCCCGCAACCGACGCTGAGTTGTGGGGACCCTAGCGGGCTCGACGTTAGGGTGGGTTTCTGACCCCAAATGGCTCACCATACCCGATGCCGGCTAGCCTAGCGTGGCCCGCCCGGCCAGAGTCGGGTGGGGGCCAAACCCGCAACCGACGCTGAGTTGTGAGGACCCTAGCGGCCTCGACGTTAGGGTGGGTTTCTGACCACAAATGGCTCACCATACCCGATGCCGGCTAGCCTAGTGTGGCCCGAACGGCCAGAATCGGGTGCGGGCGAAGCCCGCAACCGACGCTGAGTTGTGGGGACCCTAGCGGGCTCGACGTTAGGGTGGGTTTCTGACCACAAATGGCTCACCATACCCGATGCCGGCAAAGACGGCTAGCCTAGCGCGGCCCGCCCGGCCAGAGTCGAGTGCGAGCGACGCCCGCAACCGACGCTGGGTTGTGGGGACCCTAGCGGCCTCGACGTTAGCGTGGGTTTCTGACCCCAAATGGCTCACCACTCCCGATGCCGCCGAAGCCGGCTAGCGTAGCGTGGCCCGCCCGGCCAGAGTCGGGTGCGAGCGACGCCCGCAACCGACGCTGGGTTGTGGGGAACCTAGCGGCCTCGACGTTAGCGTGAGTTTCTGACCTCAAATGGCTCACCATACCCGATGCCGGCTAACCTAGCGTGGCCCGCCCGGCCAGAGTCGGGTGGGGGCCAAACCCGCAACCGAAGCTGTGTTGTGGGGACCCTAGCGGGCTCGACGTTAGGGTGAGTTTCTGACCCCAAATGGCTCACCATACCCGATGCCGGCTAGCCTAGCGTAGCCCGCCCGGCCACAGTCGGGTGCGGGCCAAACCCGCAACCGAAGCTGTGTTGTGGGGACCCTAGCGGGCTCGACGTTAGGGTGAGTTTCTGACCCCAAATGGCTCACCATACCCGATGCCGGCTAGCCTAGCGTGGCCCGCCCGGCCAGAGTCGGGTGGGGGCCAAACCCGCAACCGACGCTGAGTTGTGAGGACCCTAGCGGCCTCGACGTTAGGGTGGGTTTCTGACCACAAATGGCTCACCATACCCGATGCCGGCTAGCCTACTGTGGCCCGCCCGGCCAGAGTCGGGTGCGGGCCAAACCTGCAACCGAAGCTGAGTTGTGGGGACCCTAGCGGGCTCGACGTTAGGGTGGGTTTCTGACCACAAATGGCTCACCATACCCGATGCCGGCGAAGCCGGCTAGCCTAGCGTGGCCCGCCCGGCCAGAGTCGGGTGCGGGCCAAACCCGCAACCGAAGCTGAGTTGTGGGGACCCTAGCGGGCTCGACGTTAGGGTGGGTTTCTGACCCCAAATGGCTCACCATACCCGATGCCGGCGAAGCCGGCTAGCCTAGCGTGGCCCGCCCGGCCAGAGTCGGGTGGGGGCGAAGCCTGCATCCGACGCTGGGTTGTGGGGACCCTAGCGGGCTCGACGTTAGGGTGGGTTTCTGACCCCAAATGGCTCACCATACCCCATGCCGGCGAAGCCGGCTAGCCTAGCGTGGCCCGCCCGGCCAGAGTCGGGCTAGCCTAGCGTGGCCCGCCCGGCCAGAGTCGGGTGGGGGCGAAGCCCGCAACCGACGCTGAGTTGTGGGGACCCTAGCGGGCTCGACGTTAGGGTGGGTTTCTGACCCCAAATGGCTGACCATACCCGATGCCGGCGAAGCCGGCTAGCCTAGCGTGGCCCGCCCGGCCAGAGTCGGGTGCGGGCCAAACCCGCAACCGAAGCTGAGTTGTGGGGACCCTAGCGGGCTCGACGTTAGGGTGGGTTTCTGACCACAAATGGCTCACCATACCCAATGCCGGCGAAGCCGGCTAGCCTAGCGTGGCCCGCCCGGCCACAGTCGGGTGCGGGCCAAGCCCGCAACCGAAGCTGAGTTGTGGGGACCCTAGCGGCCTCGACGTTAGGGTGGGTTTCTGACCACAAATGGCTCACCATACCCGATGCCGGCTAGCCTACTGTGGCCCGCCCGGCCAGAGTCGGGTGCGGGCCAAACCTGCAACCGAAGCTGAGTTGTGGGGACCCTAGCGGGCTCGACGTTAGGGTGGGTTTCTGACCACAAATGGCTCACCATACCCGATGCCGGCGAAGCCGGCTAGCCTAGCGTGGCCCGCCCGGCCAGAGTCGGGTGCGGGCCAAACCCGCAACCGAAGCTGAGTTGTGGGGACCCTAGCGGCCTCGACGTTAGCGTGGGTTTCTGACCCCAAATGGCTCACCACTCCCGATGCCGGCGAAGCCGGCTAGCCTAGCGTGGCCAGAACGGCCAGAGTCGGGTGCGGGCGAAGCCCGCAACCGACGCTGAGTTGTGGGGATCCTAGCGGCCTTGACGTTAGCGTGGGTTTCTGACCCCAAATGGCTCACCACTCCCGATGCCGGCTAGCCTAGCGTAGCCCGCCCGGCCACAGTCGGGTGCGGGCCAAACCCGCAACCGAAGCTGAGTTGTGGGGACCCTAGCGGGCTCGACGTTAGGGTGGGTTTCTGACCACAAATGGCTCACCGTACCCGATGCCGGCGAAGCCGGCTAGCCTAGCGTGGCCCGAACGGCCAGAGTCGGGTGCGGGCGAAGCCCGCAACCGACGCTGAGTTGTGGGGACCCTAGCGGGCTCGACGTTAGGGTGGGTTTCTGACCACAAATGGCTCACCATACCCGATGCCGGCAAAGACGGCTAGCCTAGCGCGGCCCGCCCGGCCAGAGTCGACTGCGAGCGACGCCCGCAACCGACGCTGGGTTGTGGGGACCCTAGCGGCCTCGACGTTAGCGTGGGTTTCTGACCCCAAATGGCTCACCATACCCGATGCCGGCGAAGCCGGCTAGCCTAGCGTGGCCAGAACGGCCAGAGTCGGGTGCGGGCGAAGCCCGCAACCGACGCTGAGTTGTGGGGACCCTAGCGGCCTTGACGTTAGCGTGGGTTTCTGACCCCAAATGGCTCACCACTCCCGATGCCGGCTAGCCTAGCGTAGCCCGCCCGGCCACAGTCGGGTGCGGGCCAAACCCGCAACCGAAGCTGAGTTGTGGGGACCCTAGCGGGCTCGACGTTAGGGTGGGTTTCTGACCACAAATGGCTCACCGTACCCGATGCCGGCGAAGCCGGCTAGCCTAGCGTGGCCCGAACGGCCAGAGTCGGGTGCGGGCGAAGCCCGCAACCGACGCTGAGTTGTGGGGACCCTAGCGGGCTCGACGTTAGGGTGGGTTTCTGACCCCAAATGGCTCACCATACCCGATGCCGGCGAAGCCGGCTAGCCTAGCGTGGCCCGCCCGGCCAGAGTCGGGTGGGGGCGAAGCCTGCAACCGACGCTGGGTTGTGGGGACCCTAGCGGCCTCGACGTTAGGGTGGGTTTCTGACCACAAATGGCTCACCATACCCGATGCCGGCGAAGCCGGCTAGCCTAGCGTGGCCCGCCCGGCCAGAGTCGGGCTAGCTTAGCGTGGCCCGAACGGCCAGAGTCGGGTGCGAGCGAAGCGCGCAACCGACGCTGGGATGTGGGGGCCCTAGCGGCCTCGACGTTAGCGTGAGTTTCTGACCCCAAATGGCTCACCATACCCGATGCCGGCGAAGCCGGCTAGCCTAGCGTGGCCCGAACGGCCAGAGTCGGGTGCGAGCGAAGCGCGCAACCGACGCTGGGTTGTGGGGGCCCTAGCGGCTCGACGTTAGCGTGAGTTTCTGACCCCAAATGGCTCACCATACCCGATGCCGGCTAGCCTACTGTGGCCCGCCCGGCCAGAGTCGGGTGCGGGCCAAACCTGCAACCGAAGCTGAGTTGTGGGACCCTAGCGGGCATCGACGTTAGGGTGGGTTTCTGACCACAAATGGCTCACCATACCCGATGCCGGCAAAGACGGCTAGCCTAGCGCGGCCCGCCCGGCCAGAGTCGAGTGCGAGCGACGCCCGCAACCGACGCTGGGTTGTGGGGACCCTAGCGGACTCGACGTTAGGGTGGGTTTCTGACCACAAATGGCTCACCATACCCGATGCCGGTGAAGCCGGCTAGTCTAGCGTGGCCCGCCCGGCCAGAGTCGGGTGCGAGCGAAGCGCGCAACCGACGCTGGGTTGTGGGGGCCCTAGCGGCCTCGACGTTAGCGTGAGTTTCTGACCCCAAATGGCTCACCATACCCGATGCCGGCGAAGCCGGCTAGCCTAGCGTGGCCCGAACGGCCAGAGTCGGGTGCGAGCGAAGCGCGCAACCGACGCTGGGTTGTGGGGACCTAGCGGCCTCGACGTTAGCGTGGGTTTCTGACCCCAAATGGCTCACCACTCCCGATGCCGGCGAAGCCGGCTAGCGTAGCGTGGCCCGCCCGGCCAGAGTCGGGTGCGGGCCAAACCCGCAACCGACGCTGAGTTGTGGGGACCCTAGCGGGCTCGACGTTAGGGTGGGTTTCTGACCCCAAATGGCTCACCATACCCGATGCAGGCAAAGACGGCTAGCCTAGCGTGGCCCGCCCGACCAGAGTCGGGTGCGAGCGAAGCCCGCAACCGACGCTGGGTTGTGGGGACCCTAGCGGGCTCGACGTTAGGGTGGGTTTCTGACCACAAATGGCTCACCATACCCGATGCCGGTGAAGCCGGCTAGTCTAGCGTGGCCCGCCCGGCCAGAGTCGGGTGCGGGCGAAGCCCGCAACCGACGCTGAGTTGTGGGGACCCTAGCGGGCTCGACGTTAGGGTGGGTTTCTGACCCCAAATGGCTCACCGTACCCGATGCCGGCAAAGCCGGCCAGCCTAGCGTGGCCCGCCCGGCCAGAGTCGGGTGGGGGCGAAGCCTGCAACCGACGCTGGGTTGTGGGGACCCTAGCGGGCTCGACGTTAGGTGGGTTCTGACCACAAATGGCTCACCATACCCGATGCCGGCTAGCCTAGCGTAGCCCGCCCGGCCACAGTCGGGTGCGGGCCAAACCCGCAACCGAAGCTGAGTTGTGGGGACCCTAGCGGGCTCGACGTTAGGGTGGGTTTCTGACCACAAATGGCTCACCATACCCGATGCCGGCTAGCCTAGCGTAGCCCGCCCGGCCACAGTCGGGTGCGGGCCAAACCCGCAACCGAAGCTGAGTTGTGGGGACCCTAGCGGGCTCGACGTTAGGGTGGGTTTTCTGACCACAAATGGCTCACCATACCCGATGCCGGCGAAGCCGGCTAGCCTAGCGTGGCCCGAACGGCCAGAGTCGGTGCGGGCGAAGCCCGCAACCGACGCTGAGTAGTAGGGACCCTAGCGGGCTGACGTTAGGGTGGGTTTCTGACCCCAAATGGCTCACCATACCCCATGCCGGCGAAGCCTTCTAGCCTAGCGTGGCCCGCCCGGCCAGAGTCGGGCTAGCCTAGCGTAGCCCGAACGGCCAGAGTCGGGTGCGGGCGAAGCCCGCAACCGACGCTGAGTTGTGGGGACCCTAGCGGGCTCGACGTTAGGGTGGGTTTCTGACCCCAAATGGCTCACCGTACCCGATGCCGGCAAAGACGGCTAGTCTATCGTGGCCCGTCCGGCCAGAGTCGGGTGCGGGCGAAGCCCGCAACCGACGCTGGGTTGTGGGGACCCTAGCGGGCTCGACGTTAGGGCGGGTTTTCTGGCCCCAAATGGCTCACCATACCCGATGCCGGCAAAGACGGCTAGCCTAGCGAGGTCCCGCCGGCCATAGTCGGGTGCGGGCGAAAAAAATCGCCGCGGTTTACAACCGACTTGGCTGACAAAGAACGACGGAATGGAGGCATGCCGCGTGCTCACCGCCGGCTGTCATGTTATAATCAGGATCTAACATGGTGGGGAGGGCGCATGAAGCCGCATGCCGCGTGCTGACTGTCGCCTGACATGTTATACCAGTATCTAACATAGTGACGAGGACACACAATTTTACCTGCTTACAACCGCCAAAAATGTAATTTTTTCGTTTTTTCCTTCGTGACTTTTCTTGTTTAGGTCTTATGTTGTTCTGTAGGAGCCGCTCGGTAAGTCTCAAGTGGATTGATACATATAATACCTTTTAGTTACGTGCCCCCCCCCCCCGGACTAATATAGATCCTAAAATTGCCGACATCCTTGAGTTCCCTCCCTCGCCCATACAGAAGCAGACAAAATACGGACCTGTAATCGAAAATAGTAGTTAAGACTGCATTTACATTCGCTGTATGTAGCTACTCGCCCTCCTGCACCCCACGGTATGCTATGATGACCCCTCATCTAACTACCATAGCGCCCGATCTATTTTTAAAGCAAAATCTCGATTGCCTGAGGCTGCCCCACAACTTTGTTCCAAGCTTACAAGAGCAGCTGAAAGTAAATAGCCTATCTATATAACAGTGGATTTGGTCTTTTGCGCTCCGAGGCAACGTTTGAAACCTTCTGTGGCTAACGCTTTCCTTCTGTGCTGGCATCACCTACAACGTTGTAGCTGCAAGGAGCACAGCAGCAGAATCTTCTGATGGCCGTTGTTCCTTGACGGTTGGCTGGCGTTTGAATCGGCCAATGGCGCGAAATTTCGCGTTGGCGCTGGAGCACGGGAACGGAACTGATGCTCTTGTCAATGCGGTCTGATTCTTCGATGGTTATAGGGTAAGCGACGACCATAACACATGTTTTCCTCTATTCGTCGATCCATCAGGCCATCCTGACTATGGATTCCCCTCGCATTGCTCCCTACTTCTCTTCTCGCTCGTCCTAGAGTCCAGATAGCGGAACACTCGACACCTCTACTGCGACCGGTGCTGGGTTGGTTGACGAATGCGTTTCATTAACGCATTTTTCAAAGGAGGAAGGAGTCATTTACAACCATTTTTTTATTTGGCAAAACACGTATAGAAGGCATACGCTAGTTCCAGATAGAGAGAGCTATGGAAGGCGATTTTTGATGAGATAAAAGGGCGATGATTTGAAAAATCTCGTCCAATAATGGTATTAAGTGTAACTGGACAATCAAGGGAACTTAAAAGGAGGAATGTCTATTGGAGAAGCTGGTTTGTAAACAACATCGAATAAATGGAATTTCAACGTCTTCCTGACTCGTGTGGGAAATATCGCTTAGAGGCAATTCACATGATAGTAACAGGAGTTGCCATTAAAGATGGGACTAATGTTCCTTGCTGCGGTAGGCTCCGCGGCAGGGTTCTGCGCTCTTCGAGCGCAGAACCAGGCTAGGGAAGGGACTCCAGGGTGTGTGCGTCGAAGCCCTCGAACTCCAAGTAGTAAGCTGAAATGCAAGTATGTCACAACGCAGTAGAACCGAACCCCGATCTTCCTCGCATGAAGCGACGCCACTTCTTCCACTGCAGCACGACCCGCTTGCCCGTTGTGCCATCGCGGGAGCACAATACATTGATCGATTGTCAACGTGGACGCCCACGCGCGATCTCTAAGATTGGAGGGCGCAGACAGCAAGAGATTACGTGCTCCAGCGCCAACGCGCGCTTGACTTTCGCGCCAATGGCCGATTCAAACGCCAGCCAACCGTCAAGGTCCAACTTCCACCGAATCTTCTTCGAACTCGAATAAAAATGCTATAATTGTTTTATTGATGGAGAAGTTCCTTTTCGCTTCCGTCTGCAGGTCCAAAAACAACAAAGGAACATAAAATATAGATCTATTTAAGAACGTCGGAAAACGGTTTCAGCAGAAGTATCCCACCGCTTCTAATCCACACTTGAAACCGTTACCTTTCTCTTGATGGAGCTCTTGAGGATCATAGGTGCACTTGGTGTTACCTCGCGGGATGGAAGCTCTTATGTGTGTAAACATTGCATTGTTTTCCCACCCCTGATCGAATCGCGGAACAGTTCAGCTCGACGAGGTTCTAGCTTTCTGGGACCGCGTCGCAGCCACCAGTCGGTCCCGCGACGATCGCCTGCATACTGTGCGGAAACTCGTCCAACCCGGCCCAGAAAACTCGTCACTACCGTGTAGCTTTAGACGCGAGTCTGCTGGGGGGGCGTGGCGTCAGGAGGTACAGCCGCTGTTCTGCGGACCGGAAACTTTGTTTTGCGTGTCAAAGGTTTCGTAAGGCAGCCGTTAGACTCACGGTGAAGCCTAGGGGGGGTGAGCAACGGGGATGAGAGGAAGATCGCACGCCCCCCAGCAGGGGCGGGTGTACCTCCTGACCGTCCCCCTCCAATTCCGATACCAGATACG